>JAFISE010000085.1:980-143128 GCA_022560025.1 Stagonosporopsis chrysanthemi
TGCCCTGCTCTGCCCTGCTCTGCCCTGCTCTGCCCTGCTCTGCCCTGCTCTGCCCTGCTCTGCCCTGCTCTGCCCTGCTCTGCCCTGCTCTGCCCTGCTCTGCCCTGCTCTGTCCTACAGCGCTCGCCCGGAATCCCACATCCCATATCAGCCCACGTCACATTGTATCAGTGTACATCATATTTTACCAGTCTACACCCAGTGCAGTGCAGTGCAGTTCAGCCCCGCCAATCCAGCCCCATAAGCTCCCCAACGTCTATCCCTCTGTCCCAGAAAACCCCACCGTAGCAGAACGCCAACAGCACTTTCCCATTATGACAACACCAACAACGTCGCCAAGCTTCCAGCAACCTTGGGATAGAGACTTTGTGCAGCTTGTCTCGTTATACATACAATTTGCATGCTTGTCGTAGGCTTGTTCAATACCTGATAATACTACAATCTACGGCTAGGCTGGCTGCACAGCAGCGCTGCCCGGCTCGGACTTTGCTAAACATACTGTCCCATCTATCTATCTAAATAACTCATCAGACGCCAGATTACAAGAAGGAAGATGGTGTGCCGAGCATTTTTCCTTTTCTTGACAAAGCTAGGTGCGCTGCTGGATTTGTGAATTCTTCCTGGTATTATAGGTGAAAAACAATGCTCGTCCTTGCTGTACAGAAACGGCTTAGCCCGAGGCTGACTGTAGCGTTTAATAAACCTTGCGTGAGTTACGCCTGACTGGTGCGAGGCTGAGCGGGGCGCACGTGAATCCTAGCAGCTCGCGGAGTGTCTTGCTTTGCACGTGATGCTTGTAATAATGCGCTAAATACTATGATGCTTTAAGGATTAAGGATAGCACAATCTAGAAGAGCAATTTAAGAGATAAAGTCTATCCCTGCCGCCCTGCCGCTCCTGCGGTTTAAACGCTGCATACAGCATTCTTCTCTCTAGCTACTAGTCATAGCAAAAGGCTCTTGCTGCGGGCACTTCTATGCTAATAGATCTGAGAGATAGTACAACTAACCTAGATCTCTCTTTATGTACAATGCAAGTACCAGACTATTGCGGCTATAAGTTGAGCATGCTCATATCATCACGTGATATAACATTAACTCTTAGCCTCGTCGCTGCTGCCTAATTCCCTTCAGAACTAATCCCGTGGGTTTCCTTTGACGTTTTAATCGTGCGCGTCTTGCTCGCGTTAATTAGAACGCGATTTGAACCATTCAGTTTAGCTACAGCTCGCTCCCGGTCTCCCCCCCCCCCCCCCCCCACTCATGCGACTTTTACAGCTTAAAGACAACGGCGAATTCAGCCTTACTGAATACGTTGGCAAGAATGTGCCGCCGTATGCAATTCTTTCACATACCTGGGGAGCAGATGATGAAGAAGTTACCTTCAGAGATTTAAGAGACGGTACAGGCATAAATAAGCCGGGTCATATCAAGCTTACCTTTTGCGCAAAGCAAGCTGCGTATGACGGCTTGCAGTTCTTCTGGGTGGACACCTGCTGCATCGACAAGTCAAGTAGCGCAGAGCTTTCAGAGGCCATCAATTCCATGTTCCGGTGGTACCATATGGCTCACAAATGCTATGTATATCTATCTGATGTTGCGATTGGCAGCTGTGTCAGGAAAAACCTGCTTTCCTCTCAGCAGACGTGGAAACTAGCCTTTCGGCATAGCAGATGGTTTACCCGTGGATGGACACTCCAGGAGCTTCTCGCTCCACCATTGGTCGAGTTCTATTCCGCAGAGGGCGAGCGGCTTGGCGAGAAGAAATCAATGGTGCGAGAAATTCAAGAGATCACGGGAATCTGTGCTCAAGCTCTCCTGGGGAGTCCGCTGTCCGAATTCAGCATTGACGAGCGAATGTCATGGGCAAAGGCGCGCGAAACGAAGCGCGAAGAAGACGCGGCATATGCTTTGCTAGGCATTTTTGACATCCATATGCCACTCCTCTATGGAGAAAGACAGGAGAAAGCATTCACTCGACTTCGGAAGGAAATCCAGGAGTCGATGAAGAATGAAACACATGCTCCGTTACCCGCGCTCTTATCACAGCCGTCGAAGCGACGACGCGGCGATGACGGAGAAACGCAGAGCACCCAACGCAATGTTGTCTGCTTCAAGTGTCGGTACCTCCAGTATCTAACAAGAGGTCAGCGACAATCGAGCTGACTGTCAATTCTTCAGGTGGTGAACTCGGTCACTACGCAAATGACCCTCATTGCTTTAAATGTAGGTTTTTTTTGGAGGCTTTCCGTGGCGTTTGACCCCTTTGCTGACTGCCGTATAGGCGACGAGTACGGGCATTTTGCCGATGAACTTCATTGCTACAAATGTAGGATTTCCTTCAGAGAAAAAGCTTGTTTCCATGTAATAATGGCTTGTTTCGTACTAACACACAAGCCCAGGCGGTGGACACGGTCACTATGCCAATGAACCGCATTGTTATACATGTAAGTAACTCCTGGGCCTACAAGTCACTGATGTTTACCTATCAATGGTTATTGAAATTTGCTAGGTGACAGCCCAGATCATTTGGCAAGTGATTGCACTGCAGAAGCACGTTAGAATCGAGTCATGCTAGCGGCCATGTATCTGGATTACAACTGATCCGCTTCTGGCTTTCCTTACAGGGGCTCTTGTTTGCTGATCGAGGTGGTGGCTATGTTGCGTAGTGTAGTGTATCGAGGACTTGGTTGTGAAGTTGTGGCGATGCCTGGCAGTTACTGGTTGTGTGTGTGGAAGTGCATCACATGGTATTTGGTGATGTAGGCCCCGGTGAGCTTTGTGTGATGCCGTGGTTGGACTAATACGTCCGTCCATCCATCAAGCTATGCGTGTGATGTGAACGTTCGATTACTCGATTGTACCTCTACTGCGCGTACATGGAATCCACATACGGCTTCAGCGCACACAGCCCAAACTCCACCGCCTCCTCGGTCCTAATCGTCCGACTCCCCTGTCCCGGCACAAGATTTACCCACGCATCAAACAGCGTATGCGCCGTCCCCTTGCCCAGCCCCTTCTGCGCAAGCACAGCATCATTAGCAACCGCGGGCTCAATCCCCGCAACGCCCCCAAACACAAGCAGCAAGTGGTTGAACTTGTCCGGCGCCTGGACCGCGGGGTTCTTGGTCGTGGCGGGGATCAGGTCGCGCACGTCGACGCCGCGCTCCGACGTGCCGATGGTGAAGTCGTAGCCGCCGGCGAACTCGCACTCGGCGAAGACGGCACTGAGAGATGAGGCTTTGCGGACTGAGTAGCCCCAGTAGTAGCCTGCTTCTTCGCGGGGCAGGGTGGACGCGCAGGCCGTGGCGGCGAGGCTTTCGCACTCGGGCTGCGAGAGGTGCGGCCAGTTGGGAGGTGGGGAGGGGTTGGAGAAGCGCACTGTTGTGCGCATTGCGGGCTCGATTGGTGCGCCGGGTGGCACGGGGACGACGATGGGGAAGGGGAGCCCGCATTTGATGTACACGTACTGGGCGTCTTCTTTGCTGCTCTTTTTCTTGGGGCTCTGCCTGGCGGGAGGGTCTGCGGGGCCGGCGACGACGCCTTCACGGAATTGGCACCACTCGTGCGGCCGTAAGTGGTGTGGCATGTCCATGCTGGGCAGCGTTCCTGTCCACTCCAGGTTCTTGTGTTTCTGGAAGATGCTCAGACTCGGGTCGTCGTGGCTGTATCTCAGATGTGGGGGGCACTCTGCAAACGCAAGTACGTGGTAGAGGAACTGGTCAGGATTCTGCCAGGGCTCATCTTCTTCCGGGATGCTGTCGAGGATTTCCTGCTTTGATTTCGATTTCTTGCCGCGCGTGTATCGGTCAGAAACCACGTTGGGTGCGAATCCAGAAGGGTTGTCATCGAAGACAACAATCTCATCAACACAGAACACTGCAGCAGCTCGGGCAATGCGTCCTACCTGCATCGTCTTGTGGTCTGGCTTTTTGGCATTGAGGAGCCAGCTTCCCGGAAGTGCAATACTGACGGTCCAATTCCTGGCGTTGGTGGGCTTGAAGACGGCCGTAGGTCGCGATGTGTCAATGTCTTCAGCATCCTGAGGATCTGGTTTAGTCTTTTTGTTTGGGCTGTCTTGGTGGTTTGGCTGATGTTTAATTACTGCAGCATGCTTGCGCTTCTAGGGTGTGTTAGTGATGGTATGCTGTGGCTGAAGAACTTTCGTACCTTGCTGTCAACCATATTGACTGCAAGCCCGGAATAGTCAATTGGAATAGTCGATTGGAATAGTCAATTGGCCTATGAAATTCAAAGCGGGAAATGATGGTATCTGACACGTGAACGCGTGAAAAGAGGATGGTCGAAATTCTAGAGAAGAGTATTTTTGGTCACCTTAGCACGGTCCTGCATTAGCGTGTTCAGGTGGGCCGCGTCGATCTCCTGCTTCAGCTGCGGTAAGGCAACCACCACCGTGCAGTTAGTAGGCAAACATCTCTCACTTGTGTCATTCTCTCCTTTTTTCCTCCACGCAATCACTTCACGTCCTCCATTCTGTGTACATAACTTCTAAAATTTATCAGCATGGCCTCAGAATCGTCCGTACACCCGTAAAGAGCACCTAACGCACTGCTGACCTTCAATAGCAAAAACACATTCACAGACTCGCTGTTCACATTCTTTGCGCTTTACCTCACTACCCTCTTCTCTCTCGACACATGGGCTGCTGCTCGTAACTCTCCATACCGCGCACCGGGCAACAGTGCCTTCTACCGTCCTGCAAACACACTACCAGCAGCGGACAGCTACCAAGGCGGCATGCACGGCCGTGGTAATGCGGGACCTGGAAGTGGCAGTAGGGGGAATAGCGACAATGTTGGCCGAGTACCGCAGGCGAGGGACTCAAGGCCGCCTATGAAGCTGTTTGGAACGGCATCTTGTGGCGCTTGCATGACTTGAGCGTATCTCGGGAACCCATAAGCAGATGCAAAGAATGGCTTCGAAGCACCTGCGTTTCAGATGTCTCACTGCCCGTCACTATTCCACGTCTCCCACCACGCTTCAAAGGATTTGATGCTTATTAAGCACCAATCTAGATCTGTACATCTTCTTGTTGATTCTTGATGAGTGGCTGCACATCTCTGCGAATATCAATCATGTGCGATGGACTTCGTCGCAAACGTCTCTTGATCTACATACAGGACTTGGTCATGCTATTTGATGATGGCGTTTGGTCATGCCGTTTGGTTATGCCATGTATGTGTTGCTCCCCGATCGAGACCTTCGGAACGACAGGTTCTGGGGGCGATCTATGGGCATTAGCGATAGTGTTTCGATTCTCTTTCGCGACGTCATATTTGATTTAGGATGTGTTGGCGGTCTCACGCAATCCTTGCAGTAGATAGGGCCCAACCGTGTCGCTTCTCCTCACTTGTTTAGACTCATATCGACACATGGGCCTATTCATTATCAGGTCGAGAATACTCCACCTCCAGAAGCATTCCCAACTCCGTTGCCCTAAGCAGTAATTTTCGACGCTCATTGGTCTGAACAGACGACTGCCAATGAGATAATCTGAAGCTGTAGGTGGGGCTGTATTACGTCATATTGTAACATTCGGCACTCGGTGGTGCAATACTTCGCAAGCTGAAGCGATTCCAACCCCATAGAGATTGTATACAGACTAGCAAACAACAGTATTCATAGCAATGTTTAGGATAAAGCCATTGGGATCGGTGCGGAGGTCTACTTATAGGTACTATTGTGGTTGTGTTCATTGTTTCTTCACACAATTATTATGTGGGGTTAGAATCTCGTAGAGAGCTCGCGAATCATGGGACCACATTAAGTTGGCCCACCTCCTTGCGGAAGATACCGAGGTACAGTAGTGCTTTATAATGCCTATTGGCATTCCACAGTCTTGTCGTTGACTCCTCAAATCATCTCAACTTACCTCGACCATGTCTATCCCCTCAAAGCACCGCGCAGCATACGTGCACGCCAAAGGCGAAGCACCAAAAATCGACGACCGTACACTCGGCGATCTCAAACCCGACGAAGTCGCAATCAAGGTGGCAGCAATTAGTATAAGTATGCGCGCCCCGGCCTGCCTCGAGCCCAGCAGCTAACCCCACCGCAGATCCTGTTGATTGGAAGATCCGTGACTATGGGCTCTTCCTTGTGCCTAATTGGCAATACCCTGCCATTTTGGGCTCTGATGGCTCAGGCACAGTAGCCGCCGTTGGCAAGGATGTATCCAACTTCACTGTAGGAGAACGAGTGTTCTTCCAGTCTGGCTACGGCGATGATGATGTTTCAACGTTCCAAGACTATATCAAGATCCCCGCTGAAGTCGTTGCGAAGACGCCAGAGAACATCTCTAATGAAGAGGCCTCTGGAATCGTACTTGCATCGATGGCTGTGGCCACTGCATTCTACGACAAGACTGGACAAGGACTGAAAGCACCGTGGGTCGAGGGTGGAAACAGTATTGGCAAGGGAAAGGCTGTTGTGATCATTGGAGGCAGTTCGTCTGTTGGGCAATACGCTATTCAGCTTGCCCGACTGTCAGGCTTCGACCGTATCATCACCAATGCAAGTGCAACCCACCACGATTACCTCAAGAGCCTTGGGGCGCACGTCGTGCTGGATCGCAATGCTTCCGGCGTTGAAGACTTCCAGAAGGCATTGGACGGAACGCCACTGGAGTTCGTGTTCGACACAATCGCCATCAAGGAAACGCAGATCCTGGGCGTTGAAATCGTGCAGTCAACCAACACCAAAAACTCACGCGTGGTTATTGTAGGCATGGTGGACGAGGAAGCGAAGAAGTTGGGGCAGTCGAAGGAACCACACGTGCCAGTACAGCAGATCATGGGCATTGCCCTGAAGCCCGATCTACGCTACCTCATCAAGGGTTTGACGAGCAGCCTAGGAGGACAAGACGGGTGGGTTGCCAAGGGGGAGTTCAAGCCAAACAGAATCGAGGTTATCAGGGGCGGTCTGGAGAAGTTGCAAGAGGGGCTGGAGAAGAACAAGCAGGGCGTGTCTGGAGTGAAGGTCGTTATCCAGTACTAGAGAAAGTCTGTATGTATTTTAATATATAGTGCATCGGGACGGTGGAAACATCATCTCCTATGCGTGAGTAATGTTATGTCCCGTAGGTACAAGACAGCATTTCCTATCGACCAATGAGCTGACCGTTCACTTCTTACCTTTGCTGACGTCGGCCAATTTGGATAGTATGTTATCAAAGACACTGATACTGGGGAAGGAAGGTTTAAGCTGAGCATGGTATAGTGCAGGTTCTAAAAACAAGTACTCAATCTCCCCTCAGTCGACACTATTGCTTTGGAATGTCTGGTAGCAGAACTCGTGCTAAACCTAGCCCGCTTAAAGAGAAACCTTCTTGAACATCAATAGTTTGGTGCCATCTGGAGAAATTGACCTGCCCGTGTTCATGTTCGGACATCTTATATTTACGTCTTCCGCATTCTTAATATCGTGGTCAATCAAGTACAAGCCTCGTCAGCAACATCTTGATCTCGTTGGATGCAAAGAACCTCCCAGGGCAGGCATGTCTACCAAAGCCAAACGCGAGGTTATGTTCGTTTGTGCCGACCAACACTTTTCGAGCCTGTTCTGCTGCAGTACCGCCTTTTCGTAGTTTGAAAAACGTAGATCCATTAAGTTGTTCGCTGTCTGGATGAATCGCACCATCCTGATAAATAGGATATGATGGGACTTCGACGGTCACACCAGGACTTACGTATCGCCCGTTGGACTTATAAAACCCTTCTTCACCAGTCGCGTGAAGGAAGCTGTCTAGCGCACTACGCTGTTTTTCTCACACGAACGAATAAGGTGTGGTGGGTTGTAGGCCTCGGTTCAAGTTGTGTCACAGCCATAACGATGGCGCTGGGACTGGAGAACTGGAAGCTGATTGAATGGCCAGTCCGTCTCGCCGGTGTAGATTCAGTGTCCCTCATCTCGTAAGACCAATGAACCTCTTGCGAGATCCCAGCCCCGGTGTCATCTTTGCCACCCACTGTCCGTACGGTGGCGATCGATACACAAATCGTCCTGCTGATCTATTCTAGCATGTCTTTTCACGTAGCAATGTTATTACGAAACGATATTTATGATACAGGCTAGTTATTAGCGGCCTATAATCATATTATCAACAAAGTGCTTCGACTATTAGAGATCTATTGTAATCCTATTGCTATGAACAAGGTAATGCATTATCTATTTGAACCAGTGCTCGCGCTAACTATACTCACAACAACTGCGCAGGACGAAGATAGTACAAAAGACACACAAGTTCAGAGTCCGAGATATCAAGTTGTAGATCCGAGCTTCTCGGTTATGAGATCTTCGCTCAACTTCCACAGCTTCTCGGCATTCTCTGCGTCTGTTGCATATTGAGGCACATCATACACTTGACAGTCGTTCAAAAACAGGCCATTTTCTGGCTTCAGGCTGGGATCCAAGGCGGCTACCAGAGCCGTGGCAGCACCCTGGTCAAGTGATTTGTCCCACGAAATCTTAAGCTTTGACTTCTGCTCTGCTGTCATAGCCTCAAGCTTCGCGTCGCTAGCTCGGCTCTTTACAGCTCCGGGATGAAGCGCAAAAGCATAGATGCTATCACCAGACAGGACTTTGTTTAGGTGTTTCGCAAAAAGCACATTTGCAGTTTTGCTCTGACCATACGCCACCTCAGGCTCGTAGCCCTCATGTTGTTCTATGCCCATCAGGTAGTTGAGGACTTCCCAGTTCGTGCCTTCATCTTCTGCCAAGGGCTTGTCCTCAAGATTGTAGTCGGAGAAACGGAAGGGCGATATAACGCAGGCAAGGCTGCTTACAACAACAACGCGAGCAGCACCAGGTGCTGAGCTCTTTGCCGCCTGTTGGAGCTTGGGAAGAAGAGTCTTGATGAACAAATGGTGGCCGAGGTGGTTAACGGCTAGATGAGTCTCAATGCCATCTACGGTCACTGTTCGTGGCCCGTCCCATGCGCCTCCAGCGTTTCCGACCAAGACGTCGATTTTGGGGATTTTGTCGTCCTCGAGGATCTCTTTCGCAGAGCGCTGAACGGCTGCCAGAGAAGTAAGATCAAGTTTATGAGGCTGAAACTGAACCGAAGGGTATTCCTTGGAAAGGATTTCGGTAATCGCTGACATGCGAGTAGCATCACGTCCGGTTATGACGATTTTGGAAGCGCCTCCATGTGCGAAGGCACGAGCGATGGCCTCTCCAATGCCACCTTGAGAGACACCAGTGATAAGAATTGTCTTTCCCTTTGCCTGTGAAGCGTATGCGCCAGCCACTTCAAGAGCGCCTGTCTTGTCGTTATACCGTGGGTTGGAGGCCATGGTGAAGGTAGGATGTAAGACTTTTGTGATGTTCTGTAAAGATTTTGGATTGGTACTGTTGAAATCTGGAGTCTTGTTGTGATGCAGGCATAACGTTGTGGTACATGAGCTGTTTTATAGTGCTGCGGCTTGCCCTCCCAGCACGTTCTGATCATGCCTTTGAGAGGCATACGTTTGGTTTGAGCTCACGATTTCTCTTTCTGTTCGATTCTTACCAACGATTACAAACAATGCTTACCAACAGTACTTTGCAGAAAGCTTCTGATGGGCGTCAGTTGGGTGTTTGCCCATGAGTACCCTGTCAGGCTGTCGCAGAACGATGCCATGAATTCGTCCGTACTTTGCAAGTTCCAGACCGCCAAGAGCGCCCTCACCGCCGCACGAGTTTCATTATTGGCAGTCCAAAAGCCCAAGCACCCGTTGCATTACCGGGGTTGGAACTCTCCAGTGAATGAGTAAGGCTAGCCTGATGAGGCAAGTAGGAACGAGAGAACGGCCATTACGAGCGCGCACGTTCTCACCCACCGTGCCCTCGGTCCCACAAGCTCTCAACGGTTAGTCACAACTTGCCCAAAATACCGAACCAGCCAGAGGAATTAGGAGCCATTCACAAAGTGTCGAAGAACCTTGAACATAAAGCTTGTATTTGTGGCAAGAAAGACATCTAGTCTCCTATAAGGCCAGAGCTATAGGTGACTGAGATCAACACTTGGAGGTGTGTCGCAAAACTTCCAAGCCACTGAAGAGTGTGCACTGGGACAGTATACCATTAGCATCTCTGGGCTAGATAGTGAAAATTGCCTAAGAAGGCTATTGATGGCACCACGATGCCCTTAACCATCGTCGTAAAGACAGAACTGCAAGGTAGAATCGCTCAGGAGAGGCTCGTATTCGCATCAGTAGCCGTCGGAATTTGCTGCTAAAATCCGCTCTGCGATCTGATTTTGCTAGCCGAGCAGCGCGCTCGACATGATGCCAGGCATGCGGAGCACCAAGTGATGTCTGGCCTTCGAGACACTGGAAGAGACTTGGTAATAGCTGCAGATTATATCCTTGCGGCGCAAAGGTGGAGGGACGCAATGACTCCAAAGTCTCTTTCAGTAAAAGACTCTCAGCCAACATGATCGTGCCCCACAGTCTTATGCCCGAAGTGTGAAAGCTTCCAGAAACGGTACTGTATTTCCTGAGGACGGCGAATAGGGTAACTTTTGTTGATACCAGGCTATATTTACATTACTAAAAGTGACATAGAGATGATGGAATCAAAATATACCGAGATCTCTAGCCGCATGTTCGTTGGACCTTCCTCGTCCACTCCGCCAGGCTACTTGGAGAGTAGTGTTGCCTATACCTTTGATCTCATCCACGTCCAGCACGCCATCAAAAAGTAAAGTCCCATTTGGAAGCCGGTTCTTGCCTCGAGACTTCCAGAGGTCAACCTCTTGTAATTACGCGACAGGGAACTCAATGTAAAGCAATTTCTAGTTGTAGTTGTGAAAAAAGACGCGCAGCTAAAGCGAAAGGTTCAAACTATGTTAAATCTGATGATCTCCTCCATGGGCTGCTTAATCGGAGCAGCCATGGTGATAATGAGGCTAGTCGAGGATACGATAACGCCTGTACGCTTCCCAGTCCTCATTTACCAGTCACCGGCTAGATAACTTGCGGAAAATCAATGTGAATGCGATGATTGACAGTGCATTTGTCCTTGCACTTTATCATGGCTGCTTGCGGGTTCCTTAAATTGGAGCGCTATGTACTGCGTGACCTAAATTTTGAGCAGCTTCAACATAAAGCTATGCAACACAAAGTAGTCTAATGCTAGCGGCACGAAACGATCCAACTTGACCCTTTAACTTCACCTGCCAGCAGCAAAGGGATAGAGCTCTGCGTCAGATCTAGTATCAGGGTCCTGCTTTCATAGTGTCGATTCATTAGCTTGCGGAGACAGCGTAGGGAGTGGATCTAGCTCCAATGCTTTACAGAAAAGCTCCTTCACAACCCAGAGCATATTGTAAGTACTTATTCATAAATAAAGATCCTGACTCATGTCAGTAGTCAGGTGGCATATTCACGAACTCCCTCTCAACTCCCAAACTGTGAGCTACGAAAGACTCGGAACGTCGCCATATACATGCATACCCGCAAGCCTAGAAGGATTTGATCGTTTAGATATACAATTGTTGCGAGGTGTTACTTCCGGGGTTTGTGTAGGAAGACGCAATCACGAAACGATCGACAAGGTCGGTGACGTCAGATGCAACACATCAACATTACATCGGGACCGGAACTGGTGTTCGAACAAACTCAGATGCTTCAACATTCATCAAGAACAAAAATGAAACTCGATCCTGCTGTCCTGAAGCTACTACAGCTCGACCCCGATTCCACGTCTGTGTCATCTGCCGGTGGGGGAGGATGTAGCTCAGCATCGACTTCGAAGATCGTCTCGAAGCTCAGCGATGGAACGGAAAAGACCTTTTTCATGAAGACTGGAAGTGGAGGCTCTGCCGACACTATGTTTGAAGGTTGGCGAGCACTGTCTTCACGATGCCGATTCTGGTAGTTGACATCCACATTAAGGCGAACATGCATCATTGAATGCAATCAATGCTGCTGTCCCCTCGTTATGTCCGAGATCATTTGGTCACGGCAAATTCGAATTGAATTCAAAAAACTCGTTTCTGGTAACAGATTTCTTACACCTGAGCGGCCGTGCATCCTCGAAGAAGACAGGACCATCCTTAGCACAGAAGCTCGCGAAGCTACACACAACACCAGCGCCAATACCTGACCGCTATGACAGACCAGTTTTTGGTTTTCCAGTCACCACTTGCTGTGGTGATACGCCGCAAGACAATAGCTATAAAGAGAGCTGGGCGGAGTTCTATGCCGAGAATCGACTGCGTTTCATTTTGCGAGAGGGTGAGAAGTCTCAGGGCACGGACAAGGAATTCCATAATCTCGTAGAGACGACTGCGTCCAAGATCGTTCCGCGCCTTCTTGGCGATGATCATCTCAACAGCGGCAAAGGGGTTACACCAGTTGTTGTGCATGGCGATTTGTGGAGCGGCAACGCAAGTGTTGGCATCATTGGTGACAAAGACGGAGAACCTGAGGACGTGGCCTTTGATTCGTCTGCTTGCTATGCGCATAGCGAGTTCGAACTCGGGATCATGAAAATGTTTGGTGGATTTGGTGGAAGCTTCTTAAAAGAGTACCACGAGCTGTGCCCGAAGACGGAGCCTGTGGATGAATATGAGGATCGAGTGAAGTTGTACGAGCTTTATCATCACCTGAATCATTGGGCGATGTTTGGTGGCAGTTATAAGAGTGGGGCGGCGAGAATCATGCAGACACTGGTGAAGAAGTATGGTTAAGAGGGGGGACTGTGTGAAGGCGCTGCAAGCGTGCGGTTTTGATTCGTTAAAATATGCTCATAGAAATGTGGACTCCGGGTCCAACAAAGTACTCCTCCATGTATCGTGCCCTCACTTATCATCGTTCGAAGCTCAGTATGCGACTAAGCAAGACCAGCAGCCTGGATGGCAAAAGTGGCAGCAGAGTCTGCAACACTGCCATAGCTGAGATGGCTACCAGTGGCACCGCCGTCACCGCCACCGCCGCAGACAGTGTCCGATGTGCCGCAGAATTGCTTGACCTTGTCGGCGGACACTCCAGGCAGCGACTGGCGCTTGAAGGGGTCGCCGAACATGACGGCACCAGCAACGTTGGATGCAGAAACACCGTTAGAGAAAGCATTGTGGACAACCATGCCACCCTGGCTGTAGCCTGAGACAATAATCTTGGTACCAGGGCACTTCTGAAGTGCCTGCTGGACGTACTGGGCCATGGCCTTGCCTCCGTCTGCGCCCATGTTCATATTGCCCTGATACTGAGTTAGTCTCGAAAAGCTGTGTTACGTGGGAAAAAAACCTACAGCAGCAGAAGCGGCATAGTCAACACCTTGTACGGTTACCCTTTCGGCACCAAGCTTCGACCTGATGGCCTTCACCATGGGTGGGCCGGAGATGGTACCCATGTTGCCTAACTCTCCTGTTCCACGAGCAAAGATAACGGTCATGTCCGTGCAGCAGTTGCCGCTCTTGACACCGTCCTCTGAGCTACCCCCTGAGCTACTTGCGCAGCTAGCGCCGTTGTTGGCATTGCCACCAGAGCTGCCACCAGTGGTGCCGGTGCTTGTGGGCACAGCACCACTAGCAGTAGGGGTTGCAGTGACTTGGACACCGGTTGAACCACCAGCGTTTCCTCCGGAACCTCCACCGAAACTCGGCAAAGAAAACCCACTGCCTCCTCCCAATCCGCCGAGCCCCGAGCCCCCACCAAAGCTTCCTAAGCCAGCGCCGCCAGTGGCGGCCGGAAGGCTAGGAAACATTCCACTGCCAATACCAGAGAGCCCGGATGGCATGGAAAAGGACGGCATACTGAAGGAAGGGAGCTTGAACTGCGGGTGGGGAAGAGCGTTGGCTGCACCAACCAGAGCGATGACGGACGTAGTTGTGTACCTCATATTGGCGGTCTGATATGTATATAAAGCAAGAAGTGGTAGTAAGGATAGTTGATGAAGCGAAAGTGAATGTACGTGCACAGCACAGCGAGAGACGATGAGAACGAACGAAGAAAGCCGACGATGCGATGCGATGGTTTACACTGAAGGTGCTTCCAAGCTCTTATATCCTCACAGCTATGTCATCTCCCTGATGTGCACTTCTCGTAAAGCCGGGCTCGGTATCGAAGAGACGGCTGATCGAGCAAGTTTCGAAACAAGACGGCATTGCTTCTTCTGGAAATGAACATGTTTCGATCCAAGGCGTACCACAAAACAAAGCAGATGCTCTGAGCAAAGCATAAAGCAACATAATTGATTCTGCTTGAGTCGGTTTCCTGCATGAGGGCTTCTTCTCTTGGCCCTACCAACCCCTGTCTGGACCCGCACAGATCGAATCAGGGAACGGGAAGGGTGGCGGGAGCATCACGTTCAAGGACTTGCGGCATCCTCCAATTCGCGGTTGTGGAGTGAGGTATTGTTTTCAGGACACATTAGGGAGGTGGGCCCGGACAAGCCCCTGTTGACGCTGCAACAACCGAGGATGCCGGCACATGGGAGCAGTAGCGAGTTTCACTATGCCCTTCGTGCAACAACGTCAAACAATGTCACAACCGTCAAAGTTGATATAGAGTTTGAACACGCAAACGGCTACCAATGAGGATTAAGACTTGATTTGAAGACCCGAGGCTGACATGGATTCGTTCAGGAACAGCTCATTCGAGACCATCATCTCATGCGACCGTCACAGTCCAGGAAACATATACTGCCAGCATTACCTTGCAGTGGCAGCCTCGACCTCTTTTGAAGCGTCATAGCCGTATAGCCTAGGCTGAACTTCTGGACAGGTCCAGCGGCTTGGAAAAGCGCCTTGCAATTCTTGACCCAATTGCCTCAACATTCGCTGATCACGCTTTTCCTGCTCAGGCCCATCGCGCATATGGAAGTCCTTGCGCTGCTTGAACGTCTCCCTCACGATTCCTTCGCCTCTTGCTTTCCGCAGCGTCTCGAACTTCTTCAACGAATCCGGAAGCTGAGCCTTGTTGGTGAAGTGCTTTGGTCCCAGTAGTAATCCCAGCACGGCACCATCCTCGATCGACGAGTTTGCGCCTTGCGCTAGGTACGGCAGCATGGGGTGACACGAGTCTCCGATGAGCACAAGGTTTGACAGCGGGTTGATCCATGACGACAGTTCTTCCCTATGCATCAATTTCCACTTATCGACCTTGTCAACGCAGCCGAGAAACTCGGTCAAACTGTTTCTGATCAGCTCATGCTGTCTCGTCGCGACGGCACAACTCACACAGGGTCCCATCCTTCAAACAGCTTTCGCATCTCGCCGATGTCACCTTCTGTCCTTGCAACGCCCTCCTCGAGATCGTCCGGCACAAGAAGTACAACGTTGTACATGTTGCCGCCTCGCATGCTGTATGCAACTACGTGTGAATCCGGGCCAGCCCAAAATCGACATGTCGGGTTTTGTACCATGTCCTTCAGCTTCTGGTCTTTAATTTGGTTAATGTCCAGTACGATTCGGTAGGCTAGATCACCAGTCGGTAGCGGATTATCCCTCTTTCCCAGCATTGTAGACCGGCATGTCGACCAGAGCCCGTCTGCACCAACAACCAGATCTGCATCATACGTCTTCTCGCCTACCGTCACCCTCGCCCGGTCTCCTGTCTTCGTTCCAAAGTCTATCCCCGTGACTCGGGCATCGAGGACAACCGCGACACCGAGTTCTCTGGCTCTCTTCACGAGTGCCTGCTGTAGGTCCACGCGATGGCAATCTGAAAACGGTGCACCATATTTTCGTCTGATGTTGACATCGAAGTTTTCCTCGTTCGCTAGTACTTTGCCCTTGTAGTTGTAGACTGTGAGGGTCTTTGGCTCGCACACAAGTGCCTTTAGAGAGTCGTATACCCCCCAGTCTTGGAACAAGCGTGTGGCGTTCGGCGTAAGCTGCAACCCGGCGCCCACCTCAGCAAGCTCTTTCGCGCTTTCGAGCACAGTAACTGAGTGTCCTGAAAGTGCACATTGAATTGATGCAGCAAGGCCGGACAAGCCCGCACCAACGATGAGAATATCCAGCTGTTGTGACATGGGTTGTTCGTGCCTGTGGTGAGCACAATAGCTTTAGTGGTCAGGTTGGAAGTCGGAGGTAGGTACGACGGTCGCGGAAGGCGAGACACGTAGTTATCTACCAAGATGCGACACCTTGCGCTACACTGGCTATGCACCGGCTCCCAAATCAATCTCCGATCAGCCGCATAATCAGTCCGAGTTTCGCGTCTCGAGCTTGTTTATTGTGTCGCTGGTTGCTGGTTATTCCGTTGTACGAGCTGCAGTACGAGATCTGGGGCATGCGGGGCGGGGTCCCGGCGACGATTCACGGCTTCTCTTCTACGCCAACCACATTGAGACGCAAGTGGATCGGACCGCCATACTTGACGTTTATATATGTATTCCGCTACCGCAAGCTACGATGTTTTGCTGAACGAAAGATGCTCTCCTATCTAGCTGAAGTGTTCGGTCCATGACTATGGGTCAAGTTGTGTCCTGTCTTCTTCACCGCTCGTTTGTAGCCCTCCGAATCTTCACAAGCTTTCAGCCACTTGTCGATATTAGGCCACTGCTTACCGTTCGTACCGAGCTCCCTGGCGAGGATAAAGGTCACCGAGAAGTGCATCATGATGTCTGCAGCTGTAGGATGGTCGCCGACAAGAAATTGGCCTGAAGAAAGCGAAAGCTCGCTCTCCAACCACGACATGTCGTTTTGGACGTTGACGGACATCCTCTTCTCAGCTGTCTCGACGAGACCCTCAGGCGCATCTTTGATGTTCCACCGCGCATACAGGATAGCTAAGCCGTGAAGATTGAATGTTGCTTCAGCAGCATGTACCCATTGCAAGACTTTGATCTTCTGTTTGGCATCCTTTGGTACCAATTTCCCTTCCTTGTCATACTTGTCGCACAGGTAACTAGAAGACATAAGTCGGTCAAGTCGGACCAAGCGTCAGTGGTGTTTCCTTACTCGCTGATTGCGCCGCTCTCGTAGACCACAAGGTCGCCGTCTTTGATTGTAGGAAACTTGCCCAGTGGATTACCAGAGGCGAGCTTGAAGTCTTCGGGTGCCTTGGACGCCGACGTCCGATCAGAAAATTTCACTTCGTAATCAAGGCCCAGCTCCTCGAGCAGCCATGCTGTTCGGATGCAGCGAGATGCCTGCAGAAAGTAGAGAGTGATTGGTGCCATATTTGTGATCGCAGTTGAGTGTGGAGAGTCAAAGAGATCAGATCGGCCTGCGGCTCCGAGCGGTTTCGACACGCCCACAGCTTTTGCGACAGTTGTATCTTTGTTGTGTCCAGAGGTGGGCTACAGCGTCATATAAAGGGTTCGGAGTTGGTCCCGGCGGGGTTAGGGATCATGCCACGAAGGGTTCAGGCAATTTGATTCTGATAGTAGCCGACCAATAATTGTCATAGTACTGAATACGGATCCTATCCTAAACAGTATCAGTATGGTTGTGATCTTTGACTGTATGCATTTCTACAAGACAAAGGGTATTGTACCGTCACACAACACCCCCCTTCTTCTAGTTTCGATCGTTGTCCAATTCAAAAATTGGCTTGTTGAAGGAAGTTTACCAGCAGATTCTGTGCTGGAACATACGACTTTTTTCTAGTCTATTGGAGCTGGCCTCGTCAGAATACCCGTGGCACCCAAAAACGACAATTGCTTGCCATCCTCCGCTACCAACAGATGTATGTTGGAACGTCATTCCTAGGACGCGAGATATATTGACCAACACGTCAACGATTCAAAGCCAGGGCGAAACATTTGGGAATTTTCTCTCGTACGTTGATGGTTCGGGGTCAGCGGATGTCCTCCGCGACATCACCAAGAGAATTTGGGGCGCGACTTCCTGTTGTTACAATGAAGCAGAAATGTTGTTCGTCTCGTCTTCATCTCCCTCGATCTAGATCCATGCAGGACAAGCGAAATGCTCATGGCTGTGGCCAATCACGAGCGTGCCAGAGCTTCGGCATCTTTGAGCCTCGGCTCGGTCCGACGTCATGGGCATCGTGTGGGGTAAGCACGGCGCGCGCGCGTGAAATCGAATTTGAAAGTCCTAGAAACCTTGACATTCGAATTGTTGAACGCGACTGCTTTCTTCACAGTTCTCAGCCCAATTGCGCTCATCATGGCACCAACAGAAAAGCCTATCTTTTTCCATTATGCCCAATCCATCTACTCCCATCGAGTACTATGGTATCTCTGGCTGCGCGGTCTGGAGTATGATGAGTGTGTATGTCGAGTCTGAATCCAGCAAAAATTGATACAAAGACTGATTTGTTTAGATACAACCACCAGTCATGCCACGACCGGACCTAGCAGCCATTGATGTGAAATACAGACGTATGCCGATTATGTCGATTGGCAAAGATGTATACATCGATTCGCGCATGATTATCTCTAAGCTGGAATCTCTGTACCCCAACAGTCCCTTGTCAGCAACAACAGGCGAGCAGGCAGGGCTGAGAAGGCTGTTTGAACACTACAGCGATAGTGGCCTCTTCAATAATGCTGTCAAGCTTATGCCGTACTGGTCTTCCGACAGCTTGGTACAGAACAAAACGTTCCTTGATGACAGGCAGAAGTTGATGGGCGGTAGGCGCATGACAGCAGAGAGCATGCAAGCCGGTCGACCAGAAGGCCTACAGAACATGCGGCAAGCCTTCGAGTTGATGGAGAACACCTTCCTGGCCGACGGCAGGCAGTGGATTTTGGGCACTGAAAAACCTACCGTCGCCGACATTGACGCTGTGTGGCCCTTCAAGTGGCTGGTTGTAGATCGAGGCATGCAGGGAGCACTGCCCGAGGAACAGTTTGGCGAGAAGGTCTACCCAAAAACGAATGCATGGGTCCAGCGTTTCATGAGCGAAGTTAAGATAGCGAAAGAGAAAGCTACCAAACCTACGAGTCCTAATGGCCAAGCAGTGAGCAATCGGATTCTGAACGCCACCTCGCCTTTAGAGTCTGTGCCGTTCGACAAAACCGACCCCATCGGCTTCGAAGCAGGCGACCCGGTTGCAGTCTACCCATCTGACTACGGCCAGGCGCACAAAGACAGCGGTACTCTGATCGGTCTCACAACGTCCGAAGTCGTGATCCGCAACAGCAAAGGCCTCCACCTACATTTCCCGCGATGGAACTTCCGCATCACCAAAGCACCCAGCCCCTCACCCACAGCATCACCCAGCAGCGCCCCCAAGCTCCCAAAGATGCGCCTCATATACCATTCCTTCTCGCCATACACGCGCAAAGTCTTCATGCTGGCCCACGAACTGCAGCTCGCCCGCCACATAACCCTCGAGAAAGTCGTGGTCGCACCGATTGAGATCAAGGGCTGGAGCGACAACACCGCCGACGTAGCAAAGTACAACCCCCTCGGCAAGATCCCGTGTCTCGTCACCTCCGACGTGCCGTCCGGCATCTTCGACTCGCGCATCATATGCGAGTACCTCTGCTCCCTGGCGGGGATCGCGCCGCGCAAGGACGCTCGGTACTGGCAGATGCGGGCGGTGCACGCGTGCGCGGACGGGATCATGGATGCCGCGGTGTTGGTTGGGTATGAAGTGCAGATACGGAAGAGGCGGGGGCTGTTTTTTGAGGAATGGATTGAAGGGCAGAAGACGAAGATTGTGCGTGCGCTGGATCGGCTGGAGGGTGCGGCGGGTGAGGGTGTGTTGGCGGATCCTGGGCGGGGGGACGCGTTGGCTGATGAGATTGCGGTGGTGGTTGCGCTGGATATGACGGTCCACATGCCTTTTCTCCGTCTTCAGTGGCGTCAGGGAAGACCGAGGTTGGAGGAGTGGATGAGGAAGTGGGAGAAGAGGGAGAGCTTTTTGGCTTCGCCTCCAACGAAGGATTGGGTTGTTGATGGGGCTGCAAAGCTTTAGAGCCATACGGTTGTAGTTTAGGTACCTGTATAAATATATCATCAATGTATTCCCCCAAGGTCGTTATTCGACATCACTACTTGTGTAGTGAAGATATTCCTAACCGGAAAGTATGGCACGACGCAAGGGGTAAACATATCTCGGGGGCTCTCGATGTTGGGAGTTTCCAGCAAGGAGAGCGTTCTCTTCTTGCATGTGAGACGTTGCATAGATAGTTTAAATCTCGGATCCTCTTCACGTCAGGCAGCTTCAATGACATTTCGTCCAAACACTCCCCCAACACACCATCGCCAGAGAAGCAAGGGACACCGCGAAGGGTCCTGTACCTTGTTTCTGGTTCGCGGCGCCCAGCAGGCCTCGTGCTGGGTCTGCTGTCGTCAGCCATAAGCGAGACCCGACAGCTCGTCCGCAGGAACGGTATGCCAGGCCAAGGTCCCTTAGGGCTTAGAAGGATTGCTGTGGCGAGACCCTGCCAAGTGGACGTCTAGTCGGGGAGTACCGTATGCTGTGCAACTGAGCGATTGGTACAGAAGGCGAGGGGAGGAAATGGGCTGTTTATCAAGGACTGGAAAGAGACTAGTGTGGATACGGAGCAGAGAGGAGGGAGTAGAGGGCGCAAGAAGAACGTGGCGACGCGTTTCAGAGCTGCGGGATCTCCTTCGCTGTTTAGGCTGATTAACGCGCTGCGCTGCGGGTAGAATTCAACTGGACTTGGGTCGCTGCGCTGCACGTTGGTCCGATGTTACAGTCATCGTCTTCAGCTCAGTGAACGGGACAGGAGGGCTGGGCCAGATAGTGTGGTTGGCATGGAAATAAACAGACGTCCACGTACTGGGAAGACTTGTGGACCTAAAACTTCAGGATATGAGTTGGTGGGCGTGATCATGCACGTGTAGCTAGCTAGTGCTGACAAGACCGACTGATGATGGTAGGCATATCGTCTTTGGAGCACCACGGCTGTGGTGAAGGGCCCGAAGCTGGAGTCTGACAGGAGATGTGGGAATAGCACGTGGGAATACTCCAAGCATACAAGCATTTGTAGTGTGGTGCTTGCTGAGGGTTCACCTGGGACTGATAAAGTAATACAGTGAACGATGAAGTGCTACTGGAACAATGCGCACACTGCTCAGGCAGGCTGCTCTAGCATTCGACGTCTCCAGTCACCAGATTCCCTTACCGATATACAGTAGTATGACTGGTTAGACGTCGCGATTTGGCGACACTGCTGCAGTGTACAGACGCGCACGACTGCAGCAGGACCGACTTTGTTGGAGGCCTGGTGCATGTATAAGCCTGGCGCAGCAACATGGTCCTAATGAGACCGATCTTGCAGTGAAGCCAGAATCATCATTTCGCAGATGTGACCGCAGAGCGCGTCGGCGGCCAGCCGTTGGCAGGGTTAGAAGATGGCGTTCGCCCTACGGGCTGCACGTCGGCATAGCGCGTTGGTTTAGGTTTGGGGCGTTGCAGCGCAGTGAACGTGCGTCTGTGTGGTTGACGGATATCTAGGTGTTCAAGGTCCAGGTCTTCAGCTGTCAGCACCTGTTAAATTGTCGCGTCCCGCTCAGCCAGTGTCTTCTCGTACTCGGAGCTTTGATTTTGTTGATGCCCCGTGGTACTGCCGAGTTCTGAGCGCACTCCAAGTATCAAGGACCCAGGCCAGGCCAGAGCCACCATCACTCAGCGCCCAACCTTCGCCATGGATTACAACTTTTATGGCGCTTCGCAGCAGGCCTACCAGTACCTGGACATGCCGGTAAATGGTTACGCGAATACCGGAGCGATGCGCAGTGTGGTGAGTGCCTTGGTGAGGCGCTGCAGTACTCCGTTGCTGTTGCAGCCCCGCTCGCCTGCAATGGCCGACCACGTCTAACCTGCCTTCACAGGAGCCTCTTGAAGCAGGACTGTTCCCAGGCAGCTACGATGCCTTTCATTTCCACGGGCTGCCAACTCCACAGCACGGCGGCTCGCCAGACAATGCGTTGCCGACCCCTCACCCGCTGAATACCACCAGCAGCGTTGATTCGGGGCTCGGCGGGGACATGGATGAGAGCGGCGCAGGCCGAGGTCGCAGCAGCAGCGAGGAAAAAGAGACTAACCTTACGCCTGCACAAAGCAGGCGCAAAGCGCAAAACAGAGCAGCGTAGGCTCTTTCCCCATGATGTAGCCAAGATGGCGCTGACCCCGGAGCAGCCAACGCGCCTTCCGTGAGCGCAAAGAACGCCATGTGCGCGATCTCGAAGCCAAGCTCAACGCCCTCGAAAACAACACACATTCTCTGCAATCAGACAATGATCGCCTGAAACTCGCCCTGCAGCGCGCCCGCACCGAAAATGAAATCCTCCGCGCAACATCTGGACACTCGCCCTCTGCATCGCGGAGAGTCTCGGCAAGCTACCCTTCACCAGGTGCTTTGCTCCCAGGGGACGATGACATGGAAGAGGAGGGGTATAACGTACAGCCGCTCAGTAATGGCAGTGTTGTCAATGCTGCTGGCAAGGACCACGCTGCCTCGCGCCACAAATCCACGGGCCGAGAGGTGCCGGCTGCTCAGGCTTGGGACGTGATCCAGACGCACCCACTTGTCAAGCAGGGCCTTGTCGATGTGACTGACGTTGTAGAACGCTTGAAGGGTGCGGCCACGTGCGATGGTCACGGGCCTGTCTTTGAAGAAAGCACCATCTGGCAGGCCGTTGAAGAATCGAGGCGTAGTGGCGGCGATGAGTTGATCTGATCATCAATCGGTAGGTGTTTCTTCTACTCTCAGTCATTTCACTTTCTTTCTCGGGCGCTCAAATCGTCACGGGCAGACTCTTTCGCAGCATTGCAAGGGTCACAGCTGGCGCTTCAGGCTGTAGGCGTTGGACAGGAGTTTTCAAATGGTTGTTTTCTCTCAGGGCGGATGACACTCCACACAAAGATTGTTTCTACGTTATGCAATACCCCGTGGTTTGCACCACTTCAAATATTCGAAGGCTGCTCTGCAGCTTAATGCTTATCTCAGTTACGTTCACAGTCTCAGACCACATACATTGTGTCTTCCGCATGCACAAGAAAAGCACAAGCAGCATTCGACGTCATGGTATCAGCTCTGCGCAAGACAGTGTACTTGGACGGCCGGAGCTTGCCATTTGGGGACATGACCTGGAGCTTATTTAGGTGCATCAGTACATGACAAGACTACTCGCGCGAGCATTATCTCTGAGCACCTAAAAGGACGTCATGAACGTGCTCAACTCTCCATTTAGTCGTGACTAGGGGCTCGATAGGCGTCCAGAGGCACAACGCCGATCGAAAGGACACTCGGACTAACTTTGCTATCAACCTCATTCGCCAAGATAGGAACAAAACAACGGTATCGCTTCCTCGCAACAATCGCACTTCGATGTCCAATGGTTTCGTATTGGGGCAGTATATATACCATAGATGATGGATTCCAGATCAAGATTGCGCTGCAAAGCACAAGTAATTGTGTATATTCTTCTATTTCCTAGAATTGCATCCAATATTAGAACCAACTTTTGAGGCAACGAAGCATACAGTGACCGACTGAGTTGTGGCAAGCAAGCACCGCCGCCAATTACCTGGGAGGAGATATCGGTAACTTACTTTCTCCATCGGCGACGTGAAGCATTCCCCGCTTTGCGACGCTTTCGCGTTCTGTAAAGCTGCTGCGAGGCACACAGTAAGCATGATGCGCTAGCTGTCAGCCACCGACCAAATTGCAGCCGCCTCTAGGCTGTTGTGGAAAAAGCAGCAGTCCTCGCGTCCGCGTCAGCACCAGTACCAGCGCTTCAGGACGGCAGAAACATGTTTCAAACTGGACGGCACAAAACTTAAAGGTCATGTGGGCTCTTCCAGCTGCCCGAATACCGTGGACAATCAGGATCACGGGTGGAATTCTAGCAGACATCTCCATCTCGATCAAAAGCTCTAGCAGCTTACAGGGTGCCGCATATCTGCTAGATCGCATCAGGCAATAAACTTACGCTTTATGCTACGCACTCTCGCCAATTGTGCGAACTGGCGGAACGTGAGACCGTCCAGTGCCAATGCGACTTTATGGCCTGATACCGAAAGCTTCGCCGTCCTCGACACCATACATACAACCAATGTATGATGGGAAATTTACACATCATCAGGTCGGTAAGTTAGATTGTTTGAACGCAAGCAGCCTACAGTGTAGTCACAACACGGTCATGAGCGTCAAGATACTGAATTCGCTTGAGGTGCATTCAAGGCAACGTCATGTCCCCCGCACCCCGTTTGGGAAGGTGGGGGTGGGGCGGTCGATCGGCAGGGACGCAAGCTCGAGGCGCAGAGCTTCGAAAAGTTTCAGGCGTCAACTCCAACAACAAATACATAGCACTTGGCTCGATTGTAGCACCATAACCCAACACTAGATCTGCTCTGGCGCATTCACATAACAGCCGCCATTATGCAGATGCCAGACATGCCCATCAACGTCGAGGTCGACCCCAACGAAGACACGGAATGGAATGACATCCTGCGCAGCAAAGGCATTATCCCTGAGAAGCCGCCGTCGCCTACCCCCATGATCGAGGAGGCCCTGACAGAAGCCCGCCGCCTCGCGCACGAAAACAGACTAGAAGGGAAGGAGCTGGACGAGCTGGCAGAGCTAGAAGATGAGGAAGACGAAGACTTCCTCGAAAGCTACCGGTCCGTTCACACCTATACAGCAAAACAGCGTCAAAGCTGACCTTGATTCAGCCAAAAGCGCATGAATGAACTCAACTCTCTCACCAACGCCAGCATCTACAACCAAGTCTACCACATCCAGAAACCAGACTACTCGCGCGACGTCACGGACGCGTCGCACAAGGCCTACATCCTCGTCCTCCTCACCTCCTCCACAGGCACAAACACCGAATCGCGGGTGGCAGGCGAGGCTTGGACGCAGCTCGCGACTCGCTTCGGCGACATCAAATTCTGCCAGATGCGCGCCGATCTGTGTATAGAAGGGTATCCTGACCGCAACACGCCAACGGTGCTGGTGTACAAAGACGGCGACATCAAGAGGCAGATTGTCACGCTGCGGGAGCTGGGAGGCGTGCGGACCAAGGTCGAGGACTGGGAGAAGCTGCTTGTGGATCTGGGGGCGGTCAAGATTGCGGATTCGAGGTTGAGTAAACGGCCCGGGCAGGAGGACGAGGGGGAGAAGACGACGGGGATACGGCAAGGGAAGACGATGCAGGATGACGGGGACAGTGATTGGGATTGAGCGGCTTGAATGCTGCGTGTGATGGGGGAGGAAGAGGTGCTTGGAGTGAGGCGCATGAAGGATGGCGCACAGAGTGTGGTAGTCATTCTATTACAATGCATTGAAGGAGCAAGTGTAAGAGTCGAGCTGGCTCATCGAGGCGTGACAACTGCTCATTCGAGTGTTACTTCCAGAGTTGTTAGAGAACCGACTTGCAACCGTGTTCTGTTTGTCTGCACCTCTCCAGAGGATTTGCAGGTATTTGGATCGGTCTCAAGCGTAGCGTGATGCTCTGAATGCATGTACCATTGCTTGTTGGCTCCCAAGACTAACTTCTGCGCGCAGAACAACGCTCTATGATTCGTTCCCAGTCTTTGCAGCTTTCTGACGAGCCACGTGTGACTTGTCGTGTCGTCCAGTGGTGGAGCAAAGTCCATTTCTGTGCATGGTGAAGACCAACTCGGCTAGTCGTCTCCAGACCAGCGGGCATGCTCGCGCAACCGCAGCCGCGAGCCCCACCCTGCTATCGATCAGCCAACGCTCGCATTCTCGCATGCGCCGCCCGCTCCAGCACAGCACACCCCCCACTGCCCGCCCACGATGCAGTCGATTCCCGATGCGCGCCAGCAGTCGTTCGAGGAGCTGTACGGGCCGCCCGAGAACTTCCTCGAGATCGAGGTACGCGCCCCTCCATAGCCCTAGCCCCCCGCACTCGCAGCCCGCAGCCTCGCTCACAAGCCGCGTGCACAGGTCCGCAACCCCATGACCCACGGTACACCCGCCCGCCCCTTCGCGACAGGCGCCGCAACATCAGCCTAGAGCGCCAGACTGACAGCGCGCAGGCGTCGGCCGCGGCATGTACACCACGTACGAGATTGTGATGCGCACCAACATCCCTGCCTTCAAGCTCAAGTCCTCGTCGGTGCGCCGCCGCTACAACGAGTTCGAGGCCTTCCGCGACATCCTGGAGCGCGAGAGCGCGCGCGTCACCATCCCCCCGCTGCCCGGCAAGGTGCTGACCAACCGCTTCTCCGACGACGTGATCGAGCACCGGCGCGAGGGGCTGCAGCGCTTCCTGCAGATTGTCGTCGGGCACCCGCTGCTGCAGACAGGGAGCAAGGTGCTGGCCGCGTTTGTGCAGGGTGAGTGAGCTGTGGTGCAGGGCGATGGAGGGGGCTGACCAAGGCAGATCCAAACTGGGACCGACACGCGTGGTGAGGGCGACGAGGGAGGAGCTGACGGGACAGAAGACACTCGGCGAGGGCGCTGAGGACACGCGCGATTTGTCGTGGCATTTACATGCGTTTAGGAGCGATATGGGCGTTTGTCGAATACCAGAATGCAACCGATTCACTACTTGACTGCTCGGACAACCTCCTCCTCTACATGTTGTGCGGCCCGTCTCTGCACCTCGAAGCATCGTCTTCCCCATGCAAGCTCAGTCCGACACAGAGCACCCGTCACATGCAATTCTGTCAATCGAATATCGAATTCTACGTCAAGCCTGCACTCCCCACGTGGTCGAGACGAGACAAGCCTTATTTGACATCATCGGCACCTTCCCCGTCCAGCGCTAGCGGGGCCCCCAACCGCAAAACTTTCTGCATCCCAAGCTGTCGGCTCGAGCTGCAACCCTTACATGACCTGCATTATTGCGACAGCTATAAAGCTCGCGTCTGTACACTATCTGGAACGCTAACTGTACATATCCTGCACCATGGGCATGCCATCGCAGCCGGCGTCCAACGCCATCATCTACCTGACTCTCGGCGCATTCCTGTACGTTACATGTGGAGACGCCGAGTCGTGCAACCTTGAGCTACAGTGCTAACCAGCGCGCAGGGTCCTGGGATGTTTTATTGCATGGCGACTGCGACACCAGTCCAAGACGGAATGGCTGTCCAGTAACCGTACACAGAAGGGTCAGAATCTCGACTCCCATGCGTTGCGACTCGACGCTGCTCTCGCCACAAATCTGCATGATTAACTGCTAACACTCCGCAGGCGTACCGCTCGCTCTCAATTTCATCGCCTCGGGTGAGTGCATCCGTGTACCAACGCGTCCAGCGTGAGGAGCAGCGGCAGTATCGATTCGGCACGACGTCACCTGATCGAGGTGCACTGAACATCACCCGCTCGATGAGCGCATTCCACCAGTCAAGTCTTCAGGTTCGTATTTGAGATCTCTCACAGAGGCTGCTCCTGTCAGCTCGGCGGGAGCGGTCTTTGTGCGGCTACACTGCGGGCGCTGATCTGAGACTGCGACGAACCCTGCCTGCGGTTTGTTGAGGTCGAGGTGAAGCTGAGAAGTACCGTCAGAACTCGATCAAGATAATACTTGCGTGAGGAACGTGCTGCCGCTACTACTCCCCTAACCCCCTTCTCATTGCTACAGACAGCTAACCTAGGTCCTATCACACAGCACTTGGCTCGGGAATTCTGTTCACCTACCCGCAAATCGCAACGATTGCTGGTGTCCAAGGTCTTCTGGTCTACGCCCTGTCATCAGCGCTTCCACTTCTGATCTTTGGCGCGTTGGGCCCCATTATCCGCCGCAAATGCCCCGAGGGCTTCGTCCTGACGGAGTGGACCCGCCAGCGGTATGGAGCAGTTGCAGGAATCTTCCTGAGTATCTGCACCCTGATCACCATGTTCTTGTACATGGTCGCTGAGCTCTCCGCGCTACAGCAGATCGTGACTCTGCTCACCGGTCTGAACGGTCTTCCCGTGGTGATTGTAGAGTGTGCAGTGACAACAATCTACACTTCGCTTGGCGGCTTCAAGGTCTCCTTCGTCACCGACAACATCCAGGGCGCCATGGTCCTCGGCCTCATCATCCTCGGCGTGATTGCAGTCGGTGTCGAGACAGACATCCAGCGCCCGCTCATCGAGGAGTCAGGCTACCTCAACTCGTCTCTGCTCGGCTGGCAGCTGCTGTACATCCTCCCCGTCGCTATCCTGACAAACGACTTCTTCCTTTCCGGCTTCTGGATGCGCACCTTCGCCTCACGCTCCGACAAGGACCTCTGGATCGGCGTCTCGCTCGCCTCGGTCGGCGTCCTCATCATCCTGACCCTTGTGGGCGTCTCTGGTCTCCTCGCCGCATGGAGCGGCGCCTGGGACATGACAGACGCGGAAACGGGCTCTCTATCGCTGTTCCTCCTGCTCGCTCAGCTCCCCAACTGGGTCGTCGGCGTGGTCCTGGTGATGACTATCTCGCTGTCCACCGCGGCGTTTGACTCCTTCCAAAGCGCCATGATCTCCACGGGCTCCAACGACTTCTTCCGCAACAAACTGAACATCTGGATCATCCGCGCGTGCGTCGTGGCCATCATCTTCCCCGTCGTCGTCGTCGCCCTGCGCAGCCCGGATATCCTGCAGATCTTCCTGATCAGCGACCTAGTCAGCGCGGCAGTCGTGCCGTGTCTCGTCATCGGCCTTAACGACCGCTTCTACTGGTACCGCGGGTTTGACTTCGTCATCGGCGGTCTGGGCGGTATCTTCACCATCTACCTCTTCGGCCTCGTGTACTACAACGGCGACAACACGCTGGCGAGCCGCCTGCTCCTGCTCGAGGGCGGCCTGTACGCGGACGACTGGAGTGTGTTTGGTGAGTCTCCAACATTAACCCCCCACAAACAAGTCCCCGCTAACACTCTCTCCCAGGCGCCTTCGTAGCCGCCCCTGTCGGCGGCCTCCTCTGGGCCTTCGCCGCCTGCGCCCTCCGCATCGCCGCGCTGTGGGTCTGGTCCCGCATGCGCGGCCACCGCTTCGACGCCTTCGACCGCCCTGTGCCGCGTCAGACCGGCGCGTTCGACGCCGATGAGGGCGAGACGGTGCTGGAGAGCCGTGTTGAGCCCGGGAAGAGCGGGAAGTTCTTCTGAGCAGCCAGCTTCCGAGTCGCTCCGCAGTCGACGGTGGAGGAATCGGGGGCGTCAACCCGCTTCTGCTGTGTTGTTTTGCGTTGGGCTGGAGCAGGGCAGTAAGGCGGCTGCTGTAGCAACAACGCAACGCAACGCAATGCAACGCAATAAACCCATGTTTCCCCGCCAAGTGGGCAGACACATACACATCTGAGGAGCAGGTGCCCGACGCGAGAGCGCATCACCAACCTCTCCGTCTTGTACATCACATCACATCACATTACATTACATTACATTACCCCACATCAAATCTTCCCCGTACATAATACATACAATCCATCCTTTCCAATCTACTACTTTTTCTCTCTCCGCACCCCCTCTGTCTTCTCATCCTCCTCGATTCCTCTGCCTGCCGTCTTTCTTCCCTCTCCCTACCATGCGCGCTCTGGTCTTGCGCTGTTGTGCAGACTGACTTGCGACTCGATCCGCGTCTACCTTACCCTGAATTGACGAGGTAGATGACGTGGGTAGAGGACGTAGGCAGACTATATAAATGGATGGTGTGAGCTGCGTATGAGCTGCGTGTGAGCTGCATATGATACAGTACTAACGCCTTCGGTCTGGAGTGGCATGGTTTTTGTGCTGTGCTAAAGAGTGAAGATGAGAATGGAGGGAAAAGTGGAGACAAGTATCACGGGGTTAATTGTACTGGGTACGAATCGGACTGAATGTTTTTCGTTATGGGCATATGCTGGAATGGCGGGAGTGGTGTCGAGGACTATGTTGCGTACCGGGCTGTGTACGATTGCTATGGGAGTTAGATGAGGAAAAGCGGACTGTTGAACCACCATTTTTGTGGCAGTGGTGGCGCCATCGATATGATAGTATATCAGTCAAAAAGCATGTCAAGTGAAAAGACCAGTCTTGTTGAACATCATTTGAAATTCATAATTAAGCTAAGTACCAAACTACTGTAGTGGGGGATATCATATCATCATTCCTGCGTCTCCAAAAGAGCTGCACTCGTGTCAATGGAGAGCGAGTCGCTTAGCCGTAGGTGCGGTCACCGCCGGTGGTCTTGGAGCCGTCGAGGTTAGAGTCGACGCGGGGATCGAGCTTGTTGAGCAGGTTGGAGCCATGAGGTCCAGCGGTCTTGTTGGCGTCGTTGTTGCCAACCTGGCCGGGGTGGCTGGTGCCGGTCAGACCGGAGCCCTGGGTCGTGCCGTAAGTGTTGCCCTGGCCGCCGTAGCGGTCAGAGTCGACGCGGGGGTCGGCCTGGTTGCCCAGGCGCGAGTCGTGCGGGCCTGAGGGGTCGGAGTAGTTGCTGCCAGTCAGACCGGAGCCGGTGCCGTGGGTGTTGTGGCTGCCTGTGAGGCCGGAGCCAGTGGTGCCGTGGGTGTTGTGGCTGCCTGTGAGGCCGGAGCCAGTGGTGCCGTGGGTGTTGTGGCTGCCTGTGAGACCGGATCCAGTGGTGCCGTGGCTGCCAGTGAGCCCAGAGCCGGTGTGAGTACCAGTTGATCCGTACTGTCCAGCACCTACACCACCAGCACCAGCGGTGTTGCCAGCGGCGCCGTAGCGGTCAGAATCGACGCGAGGATCAACCTGGTTGGCAGTGTGCGAGCTGTGAGGACCAGAAGGGTCAGAGTAGTTGCTGCCAGTCAGGCCGGAGCCGGTGGTGCCGTGGGTGTTGTGGCTGCCAGTCAAACCGGTGCCGGTGGTGCCGTGAGTGTTGTGGCTGCCAGTCAAGCCAGAGCCAGTGGTACCGTGGCTGCCAGTCAAACCAGAGCCAGTAGTGCCGTGGCTGCCAGTCAAGCCAGAGCCAGTAGTGCCGTGGGTGTTGTGGCTGCCTGTCAGACCAGAACCAGTGGTTCCGTGTGTTCCTGTAGAGCCATACTGACCAGCACCGACACCGCCAGCGCCGGCAGTGTTGCCAGCAGCACCGTAGCGGTCGGAGTCAACCCTGGGATCGAGCTTGTTGGCAATCTTGGAGTCGTGAGGACCTGTAGGATCGCTGCGGGTGTTGGACCCAGTGACACCGCTGCTAGTGTCTCCGTGACTGCTGTGAGTCAAGCCAGCACCTGAGTGAGGGTGAGCCACTGAGTGATCTTCAAGAAGAGGCTCTGGCAGCTTAGAGCCGTCAGTGCGGTATCTTTGCTGACCTGAAGTGTGGGCCTCGTTGCCAACACCAGCAATACCGCCAGTGCTTCCGTGAGTACCTGTGGTACCACCAATGCCACCAGTGCTGCCATGGGTACCGTGTGTACTGTGTGTACCTGTGGAGCCATACTGGCCAGCACCAACTCCGCCAGCACCGACAGTGTTGCCTGCAGTGCCGAGATGGTCGGAGTCAACGCGGGGATCAGCCTGGTTGGCAATATGCGAGCTGTGAGGACCAGAGGGGTCGTCTGGGAGTGTTAGTGGTAGTCAAAGTCGAGCAAGCTGTGAGAACTTACTGTAGTTGGAGCCGGTCAGACCGGAGCCAGTTGTGTGGGTGCCAGTGTGAGTACCGGTCGTGCCGGTGTGAGTACCCGTAGTGCCAGTGTGAGTACCAGTGGTACCGGTGTGAGTGACATCGTGTGTGGTGTCGTGTGTGGTGTCCTTGTCCTTGTGCAGGACATTTTCGACCTTAGCCTTGATCTTCTCGATTGTGCCAGCCATGTTGATTGATTATCTGTTACAGGATTGGGTTATCTTGGGGTATATGTGGAAGTATTTGTTGCGAGGTTGTTGAGTGTGAAGAGTGTTGTTTGGTTGTATGATGGTGAGTGAGAGAGGTCTCACTAGGTCCTTATATATCACCATTGCCAGGCAGGAGCACCTCATCTCGATACGTCATATCTTGCGGGCCTTCAGCTCCAGCATCAGCAGATGTGCCACGGACAGCGGGGACAACTTCCGGATCCCTGTTTCAGCATTGATCTTTGACCACAACGGGTAGCGTTGCAAGCAACACGATCTGAGATGCTGCAAGCTTCTGCTCTCGTCACGTCATGCGCCGCGCTTCCAGACCTTCAGCCTCTTTGCAAACCCAGCAGCTGGGCGGGGCTTGTTCGGCCGTGTTCGTGCTCAAACGGTTCTCACCATGCCCTGGCATGTCTTGACACTTGGAGCGCCACAAACACTGGCCACAGCCCACAGCAACGAGAACCCTTTCGAGCACTAGTTTACACTTCCAGGGCGTAGCTCTCCCAATCCGGCCCACAGCGGACACTAGCACGTGGACGGCGCTGCGTCATTCCACCCAAACTGTGGAGAAGAAAAAGCTTACCTCCAGCTTCATTTCCTGTTTGCCCGCGTCTGTCCTTGCGTTATGCCACACTTGGGTCACATCACGCAATGATCTCCAGCCGATCGGGGAGCCACACGCGCGTCTGTGGAGGTACATGTGGCGCAGAACTGGTTTGCCTGGCATCTGTGGCGTCATCCGCAGATCGCTCGAGCTTCAGATCGGACATCCACCATCTGCAAAGCTTCGATGGGCCACCCGTCCAGCACACAAGCTGCACGCGGTCCCTGAATGCCACGGAATAAGTGGGGAACTGCGGGACGTCAACGAGGAAGCTCAAGCGGCGTTTGAATTCCTGGTGTTTGAAAAGCTGGCAGTCCCGTCATCATGACGATGCACCCCGCATGTTTCGCTTGTACGCGCTAAGAATAAGCAGAACGGAATGAGGGGCCACAGTAATAATAGTCCAATCAAAGAACCGAAGAATTTATCCACGAGAATGAAAGCAGGAAAAGCTGAAATGCCGTTACGGAAGGACAGGTTGCGAACTGGGCATAGAATCGGAGTCGCACGGCGCCCAAAGCTCCTCGCTTCCAAGATCTCGACCATAATGGCTCACGCTTAAAGATGCTTTGTGAGAAGCTGCACAGTTTTGAGAGGGGCCAGCCCGTCTGGTAACAGGCAACATTTCCAAATTCCCAATGTTCCTGCTTCCAGAACTCAAACATGGCCTGAGACCTGGCATGCTAACATTCTCGTCATGAACCCAGCACATCGTGCCATTGCAGTGGCAATTCATCCCGTGCGGGTGCCAATCTACAATTCTTCCATGAGACTGCGCAATTGATGCGGATAATCTGCGTCAAGATGAAGTTTTAGGAGCGTGGGTTCGGCTCACGGTTGGCTCTGGCAGGAGCTATGACCATCTGACGTCATGCATCGTCAGTGTGAAGTCGCGCGAAGGCACGCGAACCCTCTAACAGCAGGCCTTGAGCTTCTCTGTCCTTCCCCACTACACTTCGCAACCTACGTCCTATAGCGATCTCACCATGACGGAACGAAAATCAGCAGCAAGCAAAGTGCAAGACAAGGTCAGGCAGGTCGCGCAAGAGGACTTCAGCCAGGCCAGTGAACTCGCTCAGGATGCCGTACGATCCGGAGCTTACCTGTATCCATTCAAGGTATGCTAGCAATTTGCATCAGTGTAGCAAGATAGCAAGGATTGACATGTACAGGGTATCGCGTACTTCTTCACGCATCGCGCCTTATGGCGTCCTCTCGCGGCAAAGCTGATCCCTACTGTCTCCCTTGGGCTAGGCGTAACAGTGTTCATGTTTGTGGTGACATACGTGCCTCAAGCCGCCGTCCTCACAATCTTCAACGGGCCTCTCGCTTTTGTCACGACGGTCCTGCTCGTGCTGAGCGAAAGCTCCACCATCTTCAATGTGTTGAGCAAGAACTTTCTCATTGATGACGCGCTCATCGACACATTCGATGGCACGCTCATGTCGCGCAACATGACCTCTCTGGTCGCAAAGGAGCGCGCCGTCAAGTCTGGCAGCGACCCAATCGCAAAGCTGGGCAAGCTTGCGAGTAAGCCGTTTGCAAAATTCGCACCCAGCGCTATCATCCGCTACTTCATGTATCTGCCGCTCAACTTCATTCCCATCGTCGGTACCATCATGTTCGTGGTTCTGCAAGGACGCAGATTTGGACCTACTGCGCACGCCCGCTACTTCCAGCTCAAGCAGATGAACAAGAAGGAGAAGGATCAGTTCGTCGAGCGCCGCAAGGCTGCGTACGCCAGGTTCGTCATATCCGAAAGCCGCTGCTTCTTGCATACTGACCTTCAACACAGCTTCGGTATCCCCTCCGTCCTGCTCGAGATGGTCCCTATCGCCGGCATCTTCTTCTCATTCACGAACACAGTTGGCGCAGCTCTGTGGGCTGCGGATATGGAGTCGCGCGACGCCACCGGTCAGAAGACTACCGCGCCCGGCCTGCGTAACCAAGCGGCAGAGGCAAGGAACGAGTTGTAGAACTTCTACCAGCACAGCCGCTTTGTTGGGCTGGATGCACGCTACAGATACCCCTGGAAGCCGCCTTATGCGCCAGGCTGGCTGCTAGGGTGGCCGTGGGTCGAGACGCTGAGTCTGGGAGAGTTCAAGGACAGATACAGCTACCTCGACCTTCGGCATGGGAAAGGACGAACTGCTGTGAGCGGCGACGATGATAATGACGAGGACAACATGATACACCTATACATGCTTAATGGATACACATAATCATTTAACCAGTTTTCTCAAAGATTTACTATGATGTATGGAGCGCACTTGCCAGATGCGTTCCTGCCACTAGCTTTGCCGCCATCTGAGCTGTAGATTGGTACAACATCTTCCCATCAGACGAAGAAGCTCGTTGCATTTGAGCGGTCGTTCTTAGATCTCCAAGTTGGTTACAACTCGCTATTGCCCAACACCCATATCAGCATCATTAAATCAATGTGCGCAAAAAATATAGTGCTTATCAGTCTCGATATTTTGGCTTATCAAGTCGAATCTCAATCATGTTGTGCAGTACTCATCGCGCGCGCAGAAGAGTGAGCTAGGAACGTGTGAACCTGATCGGCCAAAAGAAACGGACGCCTTCTTATAGGAAGAACAATCAGTGTGTGTGTAAAGTGTACGTAGGGTTCATGTGAAGAGTTCCGTGGAAACAAACGTATCGTTGTACACACCAATCTGTATCATCGTGGTGATAGACTTGTAATCACGCTGTGTGTTTGTATGCCAACATCTTCAGTTTCTCTCCAAAGCCACAAAACTTTCAGAAATTGTGTCGTCCACCACAATGCTCGTGCAAGCTCCAAGCTACCGTATTTGATAGATGTTGATCTACCAGTGAAGACGAAATAATCTTCGCGTTCAACCTTCTTGGGTTTTGTCTGTTCTGGCCATATCTTAAGGCTCAAGTGGTGGCACCTTTCAAAATGCTGACATGCCCCTTTGAGAAAGAGGCAGACATGTATCACAGCAAACTTGGATCATGCTTAAGGGACGCTGGGTTGGTCTCGTTTCTTATAAAAGCCCTTTTGCTGTTCCGTGTGCGCGATATTGCCGTTTGACAAGTACGAGACTGCAAATGCAAGACTCGGTCATTGCAGAGGAAGATTGGACAGAGTCCCTTTAAGCTAATATTGAGACTATCGCGTCAAAACTATTTGGACCTGCACATATCATTAAGAAGACAGCTCCTCATGCGGTGGCAGTGGAGGCGTTGTGGCTGCGGTGGCAGTGAGTGCATTTGGCCCCCAAATTTGCTCAGGGGGCCTAGAATTCACAGATAAGCACTATGCTGAGGCAACGTCCACTGGGAAAAGATTCTCTACACCGATCTCTTTGTTCTGGATACACGAGATTCGAATCTGTAAACCAATCGCAATGGTGTCGCAGCCGCATTCCGACCTCGAGGTCGTCGCACCGTCCGCCAGCGATACCCACAAGTACCCGTACTACTCTCCCGACCCAATCTACGCAACGCCGAACACAGGATCGGACACAAACAAGATCGCCTACGAAAGCGCGACAAACGAACACACATCACCACAAACAATATGCGGCATACGCAAGAGGACGTTTTGGATACTGGTTGGCGTTGCACTCGTCATTGTTGCTGCAGCAGTAGGCGGAGGCGTGGGCGGCGCGCTCGCATCGCGGTCCTCAAGTGACACGAAAACAAGCAGCGGCAACAATGACAGCAACAACGCAGGGACAACGCAATCGAGCCCGCAATCGAGCCCGCAATCGAGCCCGCAATCGAGCCCGCAATCGAGCCCGCAATCGAGCCCGCAATCGAGCTCACAATCCCCCTCAAACTCTCCAACACTCACATCTTCCACGCCTTCGACCTCTACCGCCGCTGTAACAACCACTACCATCGTCGGCCCAACAAACAGCCCCCAACCCACCCTCCTGCGCGACTGCCCCTCTTCCAACAACACCCTCTACACCGTCACCTACGGCAGCAAAAGCTACCAATTCCGCAAATTGTGTAACGACGCATACCTAAACATCAACGGCGTGGCCGCGCCCGTGCAAGGCGTCTTCAGCACCCTCGACGAATGCATCGACAAGTGCGCGATATACAACCGCAACAACGCGACTGCCATCGCCGCGGGCCGCGATCCGATCTGCAACAGCGTGTGTTGGCGGAACACGTTTGACGAGAGGAATGATTGGGAGGGCGGGCATTGCTTTGGGTATACGACGGGGAATACGACGGTTGAGGGTGAGACGAGGTTCAGGATCACGGGCACGGGGGACATTTGTGATAGCGCGGCGTTGATTAATCAGGAGATCTGAGGCGCGCAGGAGGGAGAGGGTTGGGTTGCTTGGGGCGCTGGGACGCATGGTGCTTTCATGATAGTAGTGAATGGAACGCATGTTACGTGCTTTCCGTACGCATTGGTGGAGTGAGAATGGAGGAGCCTGAGGTGGCTCTGCCAGCGGGCTAGTACGCTTTGCCTGTCTCATATGTAGAGCTTTTGCTGGTTCACGAAGGAGCTCGTTTCTTTTCAGCGATCGTCGCCAAGCACCAAAGAACCCTATGTTGGCTACAATCACTGCATACAATTGCTGAAGAGGTCGGTCAAATCTGACACTAATAAACAAATCTATCAAGAGTAGCATGCGTTGTATCTTTGCGAGCATACATTTCAGTCATGCTGTTGATTCCAGACAACGACATTTTGTAGCCAACACAGGGCTCTGTTGTGCAATGGAAATGATCGCATCAAAGACGCGAGCACCTTTGTACCTCGATAGACAACGCCTGAAGCCCAGATCGACTCATCTTTATCGATCTTGCTTTGCGATCGGTTAGAAAAATACATCTCCGCGGCTTTGTAAGAAGGCATCAATGATCGTTGGACAAATTTAATGTCTGATTGTGCAAAATTATTACATTTATGCGTTCAGCACGCAGTACTACTCTACAACATCATTACTCATCAATCATCACCACACTCCATCTAGTACTTCGTGCTGTTCGCTGTCGGGCTGCCCTTGGCCAGACCAAAGCACTCAGCCATCCCGTAGAAGATGTCAATGCTGTTGTACACACCGCCAAAGAGCTCCTGGCAAGGACCCATGGCGAAGACAGGGACATCAGTCAGCGAGTGGACACCCTGGTCGTTCTCAATCGGAAGAGTACCGTTGAGCGTAATACCAACGGGCTCCTTGGGGTTGGCGTAGAAGTCGTCGCTGTCCTTGACCTGCTCCGCGGCAGGGACACGCGGGCCAGACTTGCGGACAGACCAGCTCTCGCGGCGGTCGGGGTCGGCCATCAGGCCCTGGAAGAGCGTGTAGCGCGGGTCCCAGCTGGAGGGGAAGTTGCTGTCGGTGTAGGTCAGGTTGCCTGTGTTTGCGTATTGGGAGAGACCGGACTGCTCGTAGACGCCGACGGAGTCGCGGCGCTTGCGGTCCGTGTTCTGGGCTGCGAGGTAGTGGGTGTCGACGGAGCCCATGACGTCGAAGCCGTGGCCGTGGTCCGCGGTCACGAGGATGAGGGTGTCCTTAAGGCAATTGGTCGAGTTGATTTTAGCGATGGTCGCCTTGATGGTGTCGTCGAGTTCGAGGAGCTCACCAAGGGCGCGGTCGTAGTCGAGCACGTGCATCATTTTGTCCTGATGAATGTTAGAAATTTGCAAATTGAACAGCATAAGAGAGACCTAAAATTGAAGCTGCCTCGCTCATTAGGAGAAAGCCCTTGTCGCCAGAGCGAGCCTGAAGGATGTCAATGGCCTTTAGAGTCATTTCTTTGAGACCGGGCTGATCCAAGGCTGGCTTCTTGTCACCAGTGGGAGATAGCGACTGGTTCAAGTTTTGGCGGTAGACATTGCGATCGAGCCATTTAGCCATGTTGGAAGTAGTAAAGATACCGAGAGCCTTCTCGTGGTTGTTGGCGGACAGCAGAGCAGTGCGGTTCTGGATGATCTGGTAGTCCTTCTTGGCGAACTCCTGGTAGTAGTCCTTATCTTGATAAGTCTTACCACCGAGCGCAGAGGGGTAAAACTGCTCGGCACCGCCACCGAAGATGACATCAATAGGGACGTTGGTCCAGGTGTAGTTCTGAACACCGTTGAGGTAGGTGTCGACAATAGCGCCGTATTCGCCACGGTTGCGAGTGTGCGCCACGAGTGCAGCAGGAGTAGCGTCGGCAATATACGCAGTAGAAACAATACCAATATGTCCACCAGTAAGGCGGTGAAACATCTCCGCAATGGTTTCGACCTTCGGGTCGTCGAAGGCGTTCTTGCTGGAGTCGGCATAGACATTCAAGCAGTTTACTGTGCTCTTGTGGCCGGTATTGAGGGCAGCAGCAGAATTGGCAGAATCAGTGATGAAACTGTCAATAGAATGGGTCATCTGGTGGCCGAGCACGGGGAACTTGTCCATGGCCATGGTGGTCTGGTACTTTCCGTTGATGCTCTTGTGACCAATCAGGCGTGCGGCCGTGATCATGTTGGTGGTCATGCCATCTCCGATGAAGAGGATGATGTTCTTGGTCTTGCGCTCTTCAGCGAGATCGCGAACAAACCAAGTAGCTTCGGTCTTGCTACCATTGTTGTAGTTCAACGTGGCAGTGTACTCACCGGGCTCGTAAAGAGCAACACGGCGGTAAGCCTTGGCTGCGACATTGACGAAGGTCGCGTTCTTTGCGTCGCGGGCAAAGAGGTCTATTGCGTATTAACAGCAATTCGAAGGTGTAGACTGAGGTTTGCAGTGGATACTCACCCTCGTACCAAGTGAAGTTCCACTTCTCGAGCTTTGGCTCCTCGAGCTTGAAGTATTCGGTGACCGGTGCAGTCTTACCATCTTTGGCGATGGTAAATGTGAACTTCTCGTCGAGAGGTAGTCCGATGGCCTCAGATCCATTCTTAGGCTGGTGGACTTCAAGACGGATATCGAAGTACTGGCCCGCAAGAAAGTCGGCCCTGTCATTAATTCTTCAGTATAAATTTGTGTAGACCTTTTCATGATGCTCACTGGTCTGGAGGGAAAACGCAACCTATGGTGGTGTTAGTGGTTGTTTCTTGGTCCGCAATTTTCCGTCGTACCAAGCGTTGGACAAGCTCCGAGACGGCGGAAGCTTTGCGCAGACACAGCGCTTGCGAGCAGGACAGCCGCAGCACCAATTGATGTGGTGGACTTCATGGCGAACGCTACAGAGAGTGAGGCAGTATACAGGACTCTCAAGAAGTGCGATGGCGATCTATGGAAAGCTACCGCGCCTGACTTTATAGCTCCCGGAACTTTGGACCTGCATTCAGAGCTCTTTGCACTTTAGGGTATAGCAAGCACATGGAAGTGACCTGCCTCCTGCCAGGGTCCACAGTCCATCCCCGCAGACTGGTTGCCTATGCTGCAGACGGGTCGGCCAACTGGCCTTGGCCGCCCTCGTGCGGTATTCAAGCTCTCTGACTGCTCGAGATCAACCTCCCAACTGCCAGAACCAGACCTGTTTCCGCTGGTATGGGTCGACGCTACGAGCCACTATCATCATATTGACGGCGGACGAGCTGCCTTATCAAGATTGAGATGCACGTTTTCCCTGTTGATTTGAGGTGGTTGTACATGTCCTTGGCGAAACGTGAACGATAGTAGAGTCGTGATTCGCCGTGGCTTGCGAGGTGGAGAACACTCCGCTGCACGGCGCCCTTGGCATCTGCAGTACGAGCAAACTCGCGCAGTCTGTGCTGAACAAAGGTGAGTTCATTGGCCATGACATGGGTGAAGCAGAGAGCAAGACTTCTGTATGAGCTTCAACTCGGATCTTGTGCCGCCGGCTGGGGGAAAGAAGAAGCCGAGAGCAGTTCGATGAATTCGATGACGATGGCTAGTCACTCAAGTAATAGCGCTGCAACCGTGCCCCTGATTCCTTTTGCGCAACAATACATTTCACTCGCAGTTGCCGACAATCGAATCCACTCAGTTCACTACCCTGTATACTTAACAGATTATCACTAAGTGTGTACTCAAGGTACTTGCGTTTGGGCGGCATCATGGAGCTTTCGCTTCTGCGCAAGCCTACTACAGCGTACAAAGGATGTTGGTTCTTGAGACTGATTCATATTTATGGTCTGCTATCTAGGTTCGCCTTTTGGCGGTGCGGGCCATGTACAGCCAACGCAGGGTTCTTGAAAACGATCGCTCGAAGAACACGGGCTCCTCAGCAGCTCAAATCGGGTAACACTGCTCACAACACCGCACCTTGGCATTTTCTGCTCATGTTAAACTTTTACCCTGTCAGATTCAAAACGATCGCCCTGCATCTGCGAACTGCTGCAGGAACCAGGCACCCCACAGATCGTGAATCTTGGTTACGTTTCGGACCGCGTTGTCTGATGCAGACTCGCCATCATGGTCTGTACCTGAATCGAGTGTAGTGCCGTAACTAACGACGTCACCACTCAGCTTTGTTCATTTGTCGCGTCGGTGAGCTGCTACTTTTATACCATCCACGTTCCTTCATGCACTCATGCTTCTTGTCAGACGTCCATTGCTGATACCATTCACGTGTGTAACCCGCTTTCAAAAAATCCCGATTCGATTTGTCACCGCAAAAGCTCAAACGTCGACGCACGTGGCCCAACCAAAACCTAGGGCGCAGAAGAAACCAACCAAGATGTCAAAACGAACCGCATACGATCGTGATGAGCTTGGTCATACAACGACTAAACGCGCAAAAGAGGTGGACGAGAATCTGCCATACGACCAGCTGAGAGAAGCGCTGAGTGCACAGGAAGAGAAGAACGATGTTGCAAAGGTGGTCTTCTGGTATCATCCCAAAGACCTACGCGTCCAAGATAATACAGCTCTGCATCATGCTTCCGAGCTTGCGCAGAGCTCCAAGAAGCCACTCATTTGCATATACTTGCATTGCGCGGCAGATGAGTCGTGGCACGGAACAAGCCCCGCTCGGATGGACTTCATGTGCGATGGTCTTGCTATCATACAAAAGGAATTGAAGGAGCTCAACATTCCATTGGTCTTTCTCGAATGCGAAGACCGTAAAAGGATCGTACCTACGGTAGTCGAATGGCTGAAGAAACACGAAGTTTCGCACGTATTCAGCAATCATGAATACGAGATCGACGAAATTCGACGCGACATTAAGCTGGTAAGACAGGTTGGTAGCGACGTCCATGTCTCAATTTACCACGATCAGACGGTCGTTGAACCCGGCACCATGTTAACTGGTAATGGCAAGCCGATGAAGGTTTTCACCCCCTACTTCGGGAAGTGGTTGGACATTGTCAAAAAAGAGCCAGAACTTCTCGACTTGAGACCAGATCCCAAGAAGCAAAGCTCAGACATTGCCAAAGCACTCAAAGATCTGTTTGACACAAAGCCACCTACGCCGGGGAAGGATAAGCAGTTCCAGAGCGAGGAAGACAGGAAGCGCATTCGCAAGCTTTGGCCTGCTGGTCACAAAGCTGGCGCGAAAAGGATGGACGCGTTCTTGAAGCAGATCAAGAATTACAAAGCCACGCGATCGAATCCTGCCAAAGACTCCACATCACGCATGAGCGCTTACTTCTCCGCTGGCATGTTCAGCGTGCGCGAAGCATTGCGAAAAGTCAGCGACTACAACGGCGGTAGCAGCGATTTTACAGAAGGCCGTTCCAAGCCTGGCGTCTACAGCTGGGTGCGCGAGATAGTGTTCCGCGAGTTGTACAGGCAGACAACCATGACAACGCCGCACACCTCGATGAACTTACCGCAGAACTTGAAGTTCGACTACGTACAATGGGAAGACGATGAAGAGGGGTGGGAAAAGTGGTACAAAGGCGAGACTGGCGAGCCGTTCATTGATGCTGGCATGCGCCAGCTGAACCACGAAGCTTACATGCATAACCGCCTGCGCATGAATGTGTCATCTTACTTATACTGCAACCTGCTCATAGATTATCGTCGCGGTGAGCGCTACTTTGCCGAGACGCTTATCGACTGGGACCTGAGCAATAACACGCAAGGCTGGGAGCCAAGCTATACGGTATTCAATCCCGTTAGCCAAGCTGAGAGAAACGACCCGGATGGTGACTACATCCGCAAGTGGGTGCCAGAGCTCAAGGACGTGGAAGGTAAGGCGATCTTTGCGCCGTATGAGAGACTCAGCAAGGAGGAGTTTGAAAAGCTTGGATACCCGAAGCCGCACGTCAACTGGAAGAAGACAAAACAGAGATGCATGGAGAGATTCAAGAACGACATGTCTGGAGTAGAGCCTTAAGTCCATTTCGGTGATCGTAGGAGGACGTATGACTGTAAGCTTGTCGACCGGAAGAGTTGCACGATCCGGCTGGGTGTTGCATGGTGACGCAATGCCCTAATCACTTGCCCCGCTCAAGCTGAACCTCAAACTACCGTCGTGCCTCGTGTCTTGAGCACCCTTGACCACATTATGTTCTTATTTTACCAAACGTAGTTGAAATTTGGCTCCTGGGTACAACCACTTTCGAGCTTTATGAGTTCTTGACAGATGTACCGGACCATGCGAAGTTTTGTCCCACACCTGGGGCGCCGAAGAGGTTTCATTCAAAGATTCAGAGGCGCGACGGAAGTTGAAAGGATTCGAAACAATCACTGGACGTTGCAACAATTTAGACTACTAGTAGTGTTATAGGCCCTTACTCAGAGTCTTTCCTGATCTGACTATATTGTGTATGCATAGACGCCGTCATGCAACCCTTGTTAGAGCTACATGATAGCTGTCCATAGAGTCGTTATCAAAGCTCCCGCTCTTATATTTGCCACTGTAACTTTTTCCAGGGCTTGTAGGTCCGCGGTTTTCATTCAGGCATCTGTCTCGACTCTGAGACGCCTTAGAGGATGTCTTGGTACCCTTTCGCGTGAACAGTGGCTTGACTGCCGGAATACAAGCGCACATGATTCCCAGATCGACTTCAATCAGTGACCAAACGAGCGGATTTACTCCATCATCTAAGAGGTACGTGAGTTTGATCGCCTTCTGGAGACGTCTTGACTTACATGTAAAGTCTACACTGCTTTCGATCTTGGCTAGGTAGACAAGACGTATTATGCTCCCGATTGTAGCTCTAAACATCCATAAGTAAAGTTCTTTGATCGGTGGAAAGGAATATGAAACGATATGTATACATACAAGAATCCCAGACCAAACACGCCGCAAAGCTGGAGCCTCTGCTGCAAGGAAACATGCAAAGACCACAGTGAAGGAAATGGCAGTGCTAGGACCACGATGTCTGCGAAAGTTACCAGAGCGCCGTTTGCAATCTCACTAGCTTTCAGACTGTTGCATTCGCCTTCGATTCCCAGAGGCTCTTGCCAAGAGAAGTTGAATGGCCGACATTGGAAGAAGAGTAGTATCTCAGCAACTACAAAGTTGATGATGACATACGTAAGGGCAAGATACCACATGTATTTAAAATGCGTCAGGGAGGTTGTAAAGATCCTTCGGTACATAAAGAGAATCGAGATCTTTATGAAGAGATGGGCCGCATTGTAGATGAATTGCAGGGCGAGTAAGTTCTATAGACCAAAGATTAGACACCAGACCTTAAGCCATAGACAAGCTAACTCACCTGAAGGGATTTCACTATGAATCCGATACCGTGCACTGAATAGACTTTGAGGCTGTGTCGTCCGGTCCCGAATGTCACCGCTTCGCAATTTTCAGCGTTCATCAAATCCCATACAATAGAACAGTACTGACCTATGATTGATTGTGCATACAAACCTGTAGCAAGAATCTATAACAAGGTTAATAAGAAAGTTTAAGCACATTTGTGCGGTACTTACGAGAGCCGCAACAATAAGATAATCTTCCAAGCCATGGTTGATGCGTTTCACCTTTTTGGTGACGAAGCGGAGAAAAACCAACGTCAGAGCACAGGAGAAGAATACCGTCGCAACAGCAATTACGTATGATCCTTTATCGTCCTCGAAGTGATCAAGTTGATGCAGGATCTCTTCGGCGGTCATCTTATGGTACGTTAAGGTAACCATGATTATTGATAAGCAAGTGCTAAATGTCTTAGCGCTTGCTGAAATATGGGATGTAATTGCTCCACAATACCTTGGAGGAAGAGTCGTAAGAATGGGAGGGCCCCTGCGCAACTCCAGACAGAGATCACTTTTGGATGTGGGGAAATTTGTGAAGCGGCGATGAACCAGCGGCTGAAGAGTTTAGTAAAAGAATCACAGAGCCGACGAAAGCTCAGCACTGGATATTATTCGGCTCCAATGCCCAAGATATGCCTTCCAGCTAGCCCTGTATCTCGTTTGGATGGTGGTATTTTATCCTAACGCTATTGTGCTAGTGAACCAGAGTGTCTGATGATTCCCGAGCTACATATTGCCCGAGCCGCAAGACCATTGAACAAACAAGAATCGATGACTATGCCCCAACGAAAACGGAGAACCCCGGGTATCAGGAAAAGTAGGCTACACGAGTGGTGACGACTTAGACCTAAAAGAGCCAACAACGTGCTTCGGGCAGTGCCACCACTTTCCAGTGTTTGGGTGCATCTGACTTTTCACGGCGTGTAAACCGCATGAAAGGGAGTGGTGCAGAATTTCGGAAACCGAAATCTCACGCCTTGGTATGGTTACACGAGATTTCAATCAACGCGAAAACCGGTCAGCTCCAACGTATTGATTTGCCTAACCCAATCGACATGCTAACACAAGCTAGCAGGGAGCGGATGAAAGTGGGACCAGATCTGGTAGATACCCACCCGCGAGGCACGCGCAGCTGCCTAACTGAGAATGGAATGTTCTAAGCGGGCCTAAATTTAGAACAAACCACAAGATTGAAGGCGATAGACATTTTGGAGTCTGGTATCTACCCGCTCCCTGCTAGCTTAAGGCTAAGATATGAGATCTCCAGATGGTAAGACGTTGATTCCTCCATTAGTATGGCAGCCCCGCAATTGTACCGCGTAAGAAGGTATCTGCTTACCACTCCCTTCATTTGCAGGTTATTTTTGCGATATGTTACTACACTAGATAGTCGTAGACAAGTATTGCACTTGCCTTTTCAGAACCCGCGTTAATAGTGACGCTACGAACGAAGCGGCGGTGACCTCTAATCTCGGCGAACTCCCATATCTGCATTCAGAATGATATAAGTGTCTTGAAAGCGACTTGAGACAGTAAGCATACCATTTGGCTGCCCCAAGATCCATTGATGGCATTCACCTCGCTGAGAATCACATCCTCGTCGTTGCCTGCAGTCAGCAAGACGGATGGGATTTGTGCCGACGGCATGAATTTACTGCGTCCTTCGACACGACCCCAAATATAGTCCTCATGTGGTGCCATCTCCCAATCCAACGTTCGTGCCTCCACCGTTGCTTTGATATTAAAGTTTGCGGTGTTCTCCAGGATGATAGTCGTGGATCGGCCCGAACCTTCTTGTTTAATACGAATAGTGATGTCGGCAAGGCAGATAGCCTTGCGAACGATCCAGGGTACTCCTTGGAGCGCCATCAGGCGTTCAACGTTACCAGAAAGTGATTTGTTCTGCACGGTACACGTAAGCTCAGTTTTGTACGGATAAATTGTTCCACAAACCAGAAGCCAGCGACCATTCAGATCTCGAATCGTTTTTTCTGGTGGCGCAGCCATGATAAGACAGTAGAATGATGAGCTGAGTAATTCAGATTGCGGCGCAGCTTGTCTGCTCGGGAAGGCTGTCCAAATGGCAGCGAATGGCAAGACTTTATGTTTTCGAGTATGCTGCTTTGCCGACCCTCGCGAATCGGCCCCTGACCATGTTACACTAGCGCCGTAAGACAAACACGCTAATACTCATCACGCAAGAACTATTGGTACCCTTCGACCTCATACTCAACTAGCAGTCTATCTTGTTTGCAACTTCAACTCGTATCATGGAGCATTCCAACTCCACCTGTCTGTCTGGAGCCATTCCGGTTGACTTAGGGCAAGACGCGACTTGCAACCTGGGATTTTATTGTACGTCTAGTGAGATCACTTGTTTATGAAGACGCGCAAATTGATGCATCTCACTACGCAGGTCCACATAGCGGCTCGAATCAGCGACCACAATTCTGTCCTCCTACGAAGCAGTGCCAGGCTACGAGGTTACTGTTGATCCATAATATATGTTCGCAGCCGCAAGGGCAGTACGAGCCGGCTCTCTGCGCAGCTGGCTACTACTGCCCGCCAGGTGGGAAAGAACAAATACAATGTCCGAGAGGATATTATTGTCCAGCGGGAAGCCATAGTCCACTGGCGTGTGAAGGCATCTCACTTTGCTCACCTGGAAGCGCTAGCCAGAAACCTATCACCGGTCTTCTCGTTCTCATAATCATAGACATCGTTCTTTTACTTTTCGCCACATTCCCAGTAATTCGAAAATGTCTGTCTAAGTACCGGCGAAGACGCTCAAGATCTGATGGCGTCAAAGAACCGAATGAACTAGCTGAGGATTTGGCTGTAAATCGTCCACACGTGAAAGGGTATGGGTACTTGCAAGACTTTGTCCAATCTTCCAAACGAGCTCTTGGGCAAGATGATGGTGGAATGCAAATCGATTGCACCGAACTTGGTCTAAAGCTCAGCAATGGAAAAGAGCTACTTAGCAATGTGGACGTCCATGTTGGGCCAGGATCCCTTCTCGCAGTGATGGGTGCCTCCGGTGCCGGTAAATGTAAGTCTAAAAGAGCTATTGACGGTCATGTACTGTAGCTGATGCGCATAGCCACATTGGTTCGAGTTCTCATGGGCAAGATGAAGGCGACATCAGGAACCATAGATATCAACGGTATACCACATAATATGTCCGAGTAAGTCGAAACCTACTCCGAAATGTTAATTGGCTTATACGATCAAGGTTCAAAAAGATCATTGGTTACGTTCCTCAAGAAGACAATGTATTACCAGAATTGACAGTCCGAGAGAACATCCTTCACTCTGCTCGCATACGTCTCCCTACATCTTGGACGAAGCAAGAGCTTGAATTACATGTGGACATGCTGCTTTCCTGTCTGCAGATATCACACATACAGGATCACCTCGTCGGAGACATCATAAAGCCAATCATCTCCGGAGGACAAAGAAAACGAGTAAGCATTGGCATCGAGCTTGCCGCCGCACCTATGGTTCTGATTCTCGATGAACCCACGTCAGGGCTTGATGCGACATCTGCACTTTCTATTGTAGACATGCTCAAAGCTCTTTCGCGTCTGGGAGTGACGGTGATTTGCATCATCCATCAACCTCGACAAGAGATCTTCCTTTCCCTCGACAGACTGTTGCTTTTAGCCGGCGGAAGAGAAATCTTTCAAGGTAAGCCAGCAGATGCAGTCCCTTACTTTCGGCGACTCGGATACGTCATAACCACAGAGTGCAATCCTGCAGATGCTGTTATGGACATAGCCTCAGGACAGGCTCACCGCTATGAAGGACAAGCATCAAACGGTCTGTTGCAGACGGTCAAAACTCTTGCCGTACGATGGCAGGATCACAAAGGTGAACTAACACAAATGACCACCACAAACGCAAATGAACACGTAGCTGCTGATATAACACAATTATCCCGGTCGTGCGCCAGCCGAGGCGCTCCGTGGTTATCTCAGAGCTACTACTGCTTGCACAGATCCATCATACAGCAAAGTCGGAAGCTCGTCGGCTTCTTCCTTGAAATTGTGGTTGGTGCTATTGCGGGGCTCATGATAGGTCTGGCAGTGTACAAGCTGGATGGTTTGCTATTCCGTGGAGTCTATCTATCCCCGTTTGAACTGTTGTCAAGCGCAGTGAATTATACGCTAGTACCAGAGCTGGCTTTACTCAATAGTCTTGCCATCGGTATGAGCCCAGCCCAAAGCATCGGAAGATATCCAGGCTGAAATTTTCAAGGTCTAGCAGCTGCAGCTCCGGGTGTCAAGACGTTCGGGGAAGAGAGTATGTTCTCGAATCTCACTAAAGATCATTTGACTGATGTTCCACAGAAGCTATATATTGGCGAGAGGCGGCTTCAGGCCACAGCCGGTCTGCATACTTTGTTGGTAAAACGCTTTCTACGCTGCCTCGTCTGTCGCTTTCTGCCTTGCATTTCACCGTCTTTTACGCGCTGCTGGCTACACCTATTATGGCTTTCAGGGAGCTCTATGCTGTTCACCTGCTCTACTTTTACTGTAAGTGGAGTAATCACTAAGGAAGCAAGCCCATACTGACAGATGTCCTAACCATTAGGCATCTACGGTCTCGCATCAGCCGTCTCGATGATCGTATCTCGCGAGGACGGTCCATTACTGGCGATGATAGTCAGCTTGATTATTGGCATTTTCGGTGGATACGGCCCGTCACTATCTACTGTCAAGACATGGCACTTAGAATGGTTTTGGCGGATGTGCCCTGGAGTAAGTCTGCTTCAAAGCCAATAGCAAGCCCTGACTTACGCATTTAGACATGGATCTCGGAAGCATATTTCCATGCCCATACAAAACCATTTCGATATCTATACGATCTTGAATCAGCGGCTGTATGGACTGGATATACGCTTAATCGATTTAGCCTCGATATGAGGTGGGTAACCGTTGTGGAAACCCAGACAGATCTCAGCTAATTGATGCACAGCATGCTTTTTGTAATCGGCACTTTCTATCGTGGTCTAGCATTTGTGGGTTTAATCTTCATCGATAGGGATAAGCAAGTTTAAGCTATCGAAGGGTCTGAGAGACGGTTGTAGAGTAGATTAAGCTACAACTAGCTAATCTATTGATTTTGTGACCGTTTATGAAATGTGTAGCCTCCGTAATAGAAGATCTAGTGTAGATGTTCTGATACTACGGGCTTGGATCATTGTTCAGTTTCACGGCTATCATCCTGGACGGATCGATTGCACAATCAAGCCCCAGAAAACTGCATAAATAACCCAATACTTGGAATGACCCAATACAGATATCACCTACGCCACGCAAAAGTCTCAACTGAATCTCGGCCCGGTTGAAATTAGTAACATCTAGGTCAGCCCTGCAGATAACGCACATGGCTGAGGCATTGCATCTCCCGCATTGGGCAGGCGCTCTTACAAGAAGGGGAACGTGCCTTGTTGAGACAGGTACTGCTTACAAGCGGACCGAGATTCCTCCGTTCCAAGCGTCTTTACCGGAATATGATAGGCTTAGTAGATCTCTCCGGCATGACGACCTTCAATGTCTGATTGATGGCATTATCTTAACGCCACCAAGGCTGCTGCCTTGCTAATGATTTACAGCTGAGTGGCTTGGGACGCCTCCAACAGAGCACTTACCAGGGACTCTCGGGGACCGAGTAGATGGTGGTACTGAGGACTGGAAGGGGTTAAGGCTGACTGATTGGGCTGGCTGGCTCATCATTACGCCTTCACAATTGGGGATGTAAGATGTAGCAGGCATGCGTGGTACGCCAACTTGGGGCGGAAACTCGAGCTGCAGGACGCGACCTGATTCCGCCGTCGTGCGAGACATACGAGGAAGGCTGACGGTGCGGCCACTCTTTGTTGTCGACGACTTTGGGGATAAAAGCCCAAGTAAGCGCAATCTCTCTTCGAAGTACTCGTCCTCTGTACTTTGATCAGGTGTCATCTCAAGATGAGCGTTATCCAAACTGTTTTCGGTACAAACGCCGCCATGATTGCTGTACTTGCAAGCGCAATCTTTGCTTGGATAGGGGTCGTTTTGTTCCCTCCCTTCTTTACAGACAAACCTCTATCCACAGGCAAAGCTTCTGCTAGACCATCTGCCTATCCAAACGGACCAGCCCCGCTTCCGTTCCTCGGAAACATTTTCTCCTTCTCGGCCTTGATGAAGAGCCCAGATGCTCAGTTGATGAAATTTGCTGCAAAATATGGCAAGATGTGTATGTTATGGTTCGGAAGCAATCCTGTCCTGATCATCAGCTCGCCCTCTGTTTCCAAAGATCTTTTGGATAAGGTAAGTCACCAAACTTATTGGAATACACTATACTCAATTTCATGTAGAGAGGGTCAATTTATTCGTCAAGGCCAACTCAGAACAATTTCCGTGCGGAAGCATGGCCGTGGCGACTAGTCACAACCCCAACCGGAGATACGTTCCGCTTGATTAGGCGTATATACCACAATCTTCTTGGGCCCAAACCATCGGCAGATTTTCGCAAGTACCAGGACTTCGAGTCAAGCATCCTAATTAACGCGCTCCTGGATCAACCGCAAGGCTTTCTCAAAGACGTGGAACGCTTCGCCATGAGCGTCATATTTAGCGCTTGTTATGGTGTGCGGTTGGAGCAGTTGGAGCACCCTATCATGACGGAGTTCTATGCTGTGTGGGAGGTTATGTTACAATGTAAGTAAGCCCATGGAATATGGTATGACGGTGACTGATTCAGTCTTATCAAGATTTTCAACCTGGCTCTCTGTTGCTCGATTTCTTCCCGTTCTTAGGGTGTTTGCCGGAGTCGATGCAGCCTTGGAAGAAGCTTGCAGCACGGTTGAGGGTACGAGAACTGAAGTTGCACCGCGCCTTCTTGCGTACTCTGAAGAAGCAAGCCAAGGAGGGCTGCGCACCACAATGCTTTGGGACGCACTTGGTTCAGGTATATGACAGTGGTGTCTTGGAAGAGAAAGTCGGCTGATACCAAATTAGATTCAACAAGAAGAGGGCATCGACGACGACCGTGCCTGCGACATCTTGGCCATGTTGATAGGCGCGGGTGCAGATACGACCTCGTCTTACCTGCAGTCATTCTTCAAAGTCATGGCATTGCACCCTGATGTCGTGTATAAAGCTCAGCAGGGTAAGTTGAGTATATAGCATGAAATTGATGAGACTGACAAATGCAGAATTGGATCGCGTGATAGGTTCGTCCCGCATGCCAACTTGGGAGGACGAGGCATCCCTTCCATACGTCCGAGCTGTCATTAAGGAAATTCATCGATGGGCTCCTATTGGGAGTCTTGGTGTGCCACACGCGACGACGATGCCTGACTTGTATCAAGGCAACATAATACCTCAGGGAACAGTGGTGTTCCCAAATTTAACGGCATTGAGTCGGAGCCCGGAGGTATACGAGGACCCCGACACATTCGCGCCAGAGAGATTCCTGGGTCATGATCTTGATGCTTCAGCGTCTGCGCTGGACCCAGACTTTAAGAAGCGCGATCACTTCCACTATGGTTTTGGTCGCCGCCTCTGTCAAGGGATCTTCGTCGCGGAGGCTAGCCTCTACATTGTTGTATCCCGCGTCCTTTGGGGCTTCAATATCAAGCCTGACCCTTCTGCGCCACCTCTGGATATGGATGCAAAGATTGGTAAGTTCTCCATAAACCTGCGGCTTGGCTGCTTGGCTGCTTTGCTAAACATGTCCAGCGGGACTAGTCACGAAGCCTACAGAGTACCGAGTATCGATTGAGTGCCGCGGGACAAAGCACGAGGCAACTATGCGGAAAGCGATGCGAGATGGAAAGACAGACATTCTCAACTTTGATGATGTAACGCTAGATACGTGAGGTAGTAAGCACTAGTCTAATTACGGGTAAGTCCCGTTGTGGCACGGGGAACCAGGCACTGCCATGAATATGTATGGAACGCAATCTCTCCTCATCAGGAGAGCGAGTCCTGGTGTCACAGTAAGCGCCGCTCGGCAATCCGGCGGAACAACGATCCGCTGCAGGTACAAGGTCTTACAAGGAGGCGCAAACCTCCGCCATTTTTACCACACAATACAATTTCTCCTCAAAGTTGAGATTTAACGCACACATCATACGCATTGGCTGCTCTCTTATCACTTTAGTCCTATCGACCAGCTCGCGCGGCTGTTGTCTACAGCGAGTGCGACTATGAACAGGACCCAAGAAGAACTGCTGCGGACAGATCCGACGAGATGGAGACTCGCCACTAACAAAGAAGGCGTTCACCATTGGCATTACCTACTTGAAGATGCTGGTACCAAACCAACGCCTCAGACTCAGGCTGAGAGATATCTCCTTGGGCTTCCAATGGTGAGTTCCTTGTGACCAAACGGCTCCACTTCTCACATAAGCAGAACGCGCCAATCCTTACAAAACCTTGTTCAAGCATAGATGCTGCTCGCAACGGGCTGATATTCTACGAGCAGCTCCAACTGGAGCCTGGCCATTGGAGCTGTAGTTACGGTGGGCCAAGTTTCCTGCTTCCAGGCATAGTATTCGCCCTCTACATCACGAATGGCAAGATTCGTAGCGAGTGGGCCATTGAAATGACACGTTGGATATGCCGTTATCAGAATGAGGACGGAGGGTGGGGTCTGCATACAGAAGGACCGTCTACAATCAACGCGACCGTCATGTACTACGTAACCCTTCGGATTCTGGGCATGAGGAAGACGCATCCGACCGCCAATAAAGCCAGGACGAAACTTTTAGAGCTAGGTACGTGGATATACATCCGTCTTCTGCCATCTGCTTTGCTGACACTGAAAGGCGGCGCGTTGCTGGCGCCGCAATGGGCGCGCTACTGGCTCGCACTTTTGAACCTCTACAGCTGGGAAGGTATTCAGCCTGTTCCTTCAGAGATGTGGTACGCATACCATAATTAGTAAGCGAAATTTCGATTAACATGAGCAGGATACTTCCGAAATGGGTACCTTTTCACCCATGGAGGTGGTGGGTTCAATGTCGAGCAGTCTATCTTCCTGTGTCGTACTTGTACTCGAACAAATGCCAGATGGAGCCAAACGATCTTATAACACAGCTTCGGCAAGAGATATACTGCGAGCCATATGATTCCATCCCTTTTTCATGTGTCATGAACAAAGTTGGTCTGCACGAGAGACGAAGACCTCTAAGTGCTTTCCTTACAGTTGCCAATCATGCTGTCAGCTTGTGGGAGGCCTACCTAAGGCCTGAAATTATACACAAAAAGGCCAACGATGCTGTGCGAAGGCTGATTCAACGGGAGGATGATAACACGGCCTACAACGACATCGCTCCGGTAAATAAGGCATTTCACATGGTCGCGGTATATTTCAGCGATGGGTCAAACAGTCAAGCGCTCAAGTTACATCACGAAAAGGTCACACCGTATTTCTGGAAGAGTGCAGAAGGATTGAATTGCGGCGGGACGAACGGCACACAACTTTGGGACACGGCCTTTTCTGTCATCAGCATCGTCGAGGGAGGACTGGGAAGAGAACCGCAATTTCGAGCAACGCTGGAGAGAGCACACAAATTCTTAGAAGTTTCGCAATTTCGAGATGATATCGACGACCCGTTTCGGCAACGAAGGAAAGGCGGATGGCCGTTCAGTACCAGGGACAACAGCTATATCGTATCTGATTGCGCTGCTGAGGGACTGAAAGCAACTCTGCTATTGCAGGAGGAACTGTAGGACGAGAAATCTGTCTCATGGGTCGATCGCTAATATGTCCAACAGAAAGCTTTGTAAGCTCATATCCGACCAACGAGTATGCGAATGCGTTGATACGCTGTTGGAAATGCAGAACGCCGACGGTGGATTCGGAAGCTACGAAGCTGCGCGAGCCGGCACCTTTGTGGAGCTACTGAATCCTGCCGAACTCTTCGACCGTTGTATGGTCGAGTACTCATATCCCGAATGCACATCGGCCGTCATCACATCACTGGCCCTTTTCAACAAGTACTTTCCAGCTTATGCTGCTGACAAGATCAGCGCAGCTACAAAGGCGGCTATCCACTATCTAGAAAATGAGCAGAGGCCTGACGGTAGTTGGTATGGTTCCTGGGCCATCTGCTTCACCTATGGCACAATGTTCGCATTGGATGGCCTGGCCTCTGTAGGGCAAAACTACTCCAATTCAACGACCGTTCGACGCGCATGCGAGTTCCTGGTAGGAAAGCAAAAGGATGATGGTGGATGGGGGGAGCACTGGAAGAGTTGCGAAGAAGAAAGGTATATCGAGCACGAGCAGAGCCAAGTCGTGAATACCGCCTGGGCAGTCTTAGGGCTGATGACCGCACGATACCCAAACCCAGTGGTTGTGTCGCGAGGTCTAGAAGTGAGTCTCCACTAGTCAGCTGGCTACAGAACGCTAATCACAGCACCTAGTTGATTCGTAGCCGACAGCAGGCAAACGGGGAGTGGCTACAAGAGGCTATCGAGGGTATCTTCAACGGCACATGGTATGTCTTTGCCTTCCACTTCCAGATCGGGCTAGCTTAACACTGTAACTTCTAGCACGATTGAGTATCCGAACTACAAGTTCATTTTCCCTATCCGCGCGTTAGGCCGATTCGACTATGACTATCTGCCTGCATTAAGAGAGCAGGAGTCTACACAAAAATCAACGTCTTTAGCTTGAGCGGTTTGTCTGGACCTGGAACTTGCTCGGGCGATCATTGTGACCTGGGGGTGCCTATTGGTTATGCTGCCTGCGGTGGCTGATTGACCGCTCGAAGTAGCTGTATTCCTCGAAGCCGCTCGCTACAGAGATTTTAATGAAGTCAAAAGCAATACCGAAAGAGTGCTTGTCCAGGATAGGAAATTGGTTTTATTAATCACTTATCGAGGCAGTTCAATATGACAACGTCGACAAAGCAAATTTTCTTCTTGACAATGGGGCTGCAGGAAGCGATTTGCCTGTCGAAGTTGCTGGGCGCGCAACAGTAACCAAAGCACTTCAAATCCTTATCGACCGTGGCTGGGACATTATCACGCCAATGAGCAGGGATGAGCCCCCTACGTTAGACTATGGCACGCATGCATAACAAGGTCAGCTCCTTCACCATGCTGTTCAAAGAGGTGAACCTAATGCACTGGCCGTTGTCCGGTTCCTTGTGGAGAAGGGTGCTCGCCTCCAATATGAGACCGATCGCAAATCACGGATGAAACTTCAGATGTTCGGCGAACGCTTTGGGACTCCGCTACAACGCGCTGCAGAGTTGAGAAAGCCAAAGATCGTGACCTACCTGATCTCGATGAAAGCCGATCTTCTCAAGGTGGACAGCAAAGGATTCACAACCTGTCACTACGCGAAACAAAGAGGTCATACAGACGTAACCCGTCTTCTTGCGTTAGTGGAAAATTGATATCCCGGTTATCATGAATTTGTTGCTAGGCATTTGGACTTTGTGCTGAATCATTAGAATCGTTCCTGCGTGGAGAGCTTCATATTGGTCGTTCAACATCGAGAAAAGGGTAGCTTCAAACAGCCAATACGAGGAGCCAGCCAGTCCAAAAAGGCTAACAGAGAACACCAAGCCAGACTCTCCTCTTCAGAAAGTATATCACAATTTTTTTTGGAATTATGGAAGCCCATATCTGTGTCTGTGGAATCGACAAACTGCTTTACAACGAATTTGACGGAAACTGGCGAACGGAGTACAGCCTGCAGGCAATGACTGGGGCGTGAAAGAGGATCGCAACTTGAAGTGAAGATACGGCTTACTGCCTTCTCGGTCTGATGGAAGTCAACATACCATTGCGCTATGTTGAGGGCAACCAGGCATTCATTCGCCTACAATTGGAGCTGCTCAGGAACAGCAACGATCACGTAATTTTTGCATGGGGTACTTTTCAGCCCACCAATTCAAGCGCTATATGTCTTCAGCACACCACGTCTGTACTTGCACCGTCTCCAGCTTATTTTCGATACTAAGCTGGACTTCGCACCACACTTGTCAGCCGATCCAAGAGAACCCTCACCCACGAGTAACAAACAACGGGCTGAGAATCTATTTGCCGTGCGATTGCCAAAAAAGCGCATCTTGATTCTATATGTGTTGCGTGTCGTTATTGCGAAAACGAACATGGGAGGACTATCCGGGTCGAACTTTTTTAAGATCTCATGGCCGGATCATATGACCGACCAAACACGCGGTTGCACACTCTGTCGTCTGCAAATTTAAATAATAGCAGTTTGGAAAACAGTGTCGAAATGTACCTCCGGATCAACGATCGTAGTTGGCTCTCTCAGAATTCGAATCAACTACATGGCGGTGTGGTCTCTCTACGTGTCAACCGAATCCACCCACACCTATCCGCACTGTCGGGTACAACTCGTATCGCTCAGCAGCGAGCATGGTATTTCGACGAAACAAGATCTTATCAAAACCTCAGCTACACTCGCAGTCAACGCAAACTATATAGTCAACGACTTGATAGTTTCAGAAGACAAAGTGGCCACTTTGCGGATTCTGTCAGCAAGAGCCCAGCAGTCTGGAATCCACAGATCTATGTGAGCTCGTATATCCACGATTGCATCAACATAAGTCAGCAAATACAAGCACAAAGGCAACAAGATGCTACGGATCGTGTCATCAAAAGCGGTTGTACCATTTGCATAAGAGAGAGCAGATTGAAGGTTGACCCCTCCGTATAGTTACCTCAAGCGTCTATTTCTGCAACAAGTAGTAATGCAGAGGCTGAAACATCGCCGCTGCTCTCCTCAGACACACATACCTCCAGCGCGTCACTTGAGGTGATTCTGGCGAAGCACAATGATAGAAAGCAGGTAGATGCTGCTAAAGGAAAGATATTGTTGCACTACGCTAAGCTGAAAAAGCAGTTGCAATGACCCGTCAAGTAGAAGTGTCCCCCTGAATAGGACTTCGTTGAGTGGTACCTCTACATATCCTTACGGTGCCCCGCTATACAACTGCTTCGCATTCTTCTTGAACCCAGTCACGACACTCTGACCCTTAGCGCCCGTCGCCCAAGCCGCAAACTGCTGCGCAAGCGTGGCGTTCCTTGCCTTGTTTCCTACAAGCAGGTGTCCTGGCAGCAGTAACGGATCATCCTCATCATCAGTACCAACCTTGAACTGCTTCAGTGCGGCTGTGAGATTAGGCTGTAGCTGCTCAAGCGACAAAAATGTCCCGCGGTCCGTCAACGTGTACTGCTTTAACAGGCTCGCTGTGCTCAACGCCTGAATTGGGAACGCCGGATATTGGTGATACCATGTCGAATATGGTAGTCCCCAGGGCACCTGACCAATACCTAGCCACAAAAAGGATTCCTTCAGGTTCGTGGCCGACTTGTCGTACCGGGTCAGGAAGCGCGTCGGGACAGCGGTCTTTGCGGTGTTCAACTCGCCTGCTTGGTAAATCTTCGCAAAGATTGAGGTCGCGCTCATGGTATCGTTTACGTCAGCTGGGTTCTCCAGCGGCCCTGCAATGATGAAGTGATCGCGGAAGAGGTAGTAGCGGCCCGTTTTGGGGTCGATGATGCCCTGTTCCGCGGCTACCTGTTCGGCTGCAGGAACGTAGGAGATTCCAAGATCTGCTTCACCTGTTTGGAGATTCCTAATTGTGAATGTTGTGTCGCTCAATACCTAGGTCAAAGAGGTCAGTATATGTGGCACCCATGGGTTGGAAGCGCAGTTCGTCTGCAACGTACCCATCCGATGCTGAAAGGCTGTGAACCATTGGCTACACTGTCTTGAATGAATGCATCGGCGAGAGCTGCATGACAAGTTAGCATGTTTTATTGTACTGTGCCCGCAGATTGCACCTTTAACCAGGCCACTCTGTCCAGCACCTCCGGTTGCTATGCGCAAGGCCGTGTTGTTGCTTGTCGAATTATAACCACCGTTGTATATCTCTGTAGGATCAACGAGCGCATTCACACAGCTGCATACGACTGTAATTGTAGAGAGGAATCGCAACATTTTGGGAAAGACGGTATATGGGTTTTTGCAAGAGTGACTAGAGATTTGTTCGGCAATGGAGACTTCGCCTGACTTTTATGTTTTCTTGACAACTCATGTTACTTCCTTCAGCTCAGAATTGATACATGGGGCGAGCTGTGCTAAGGTTGTATTGCATGCACATAGCTTGGTGTTCGACGGTGACGGTAACAGCTGAACAGGGCGCCACAAGCTGGCTGCAAGCGGTAGCACCATGATCTGATAGGCAGACCAGATCTCGGAGCTTCCCATAGGGCTGGACACACCACTGCTAAGAAGACTGCCCTTAAAGCAGCGCGCCCCAGACAGCCATGGAAAGAAGCCATTCGGAAGACAGTAGTGCATTTTGGGGCTACATGGTCGCCTCGATGCTTGTAACCTGTCGCGCATACCAGAGAGCCCTCCTACTGCATCCATGGCTGTTTCTCAGCCCGTTAATTTAATTCTGTTTGGTAAAATTGCGTTGTAGACCACGTGAACGTAGTGATGCGCGATCGATCGTCACAAGTGCTTATCAAGGATGACATCATATCGCTCAGCTGAGCCGCTGAGTATGGAGTTGGGCTGAGAAAGTCCGACAGCTGAACTATTAGATACAAGTGCTTGAGAAATTCGAGATTGTTGAGTCCCTCGTGCAACTGCGTAGAAGCTTGTCCTGGTAAGGCATGCTTCTGCAGTGATATGTGAGAGCGGCGGCTTCTTCGGCTTCTTCGGGGTTTGGAGGTTTGTTGCTAACGCAGCTTCGCAAGTGACACAGATTGACAAAAGTAGCAGCTGAGTACTCAAACAGGCAAACTCCCACTGAGATCGTTTCCATACCGTGACTAGTGCATTGGCTTGCATTGCCGAAGGATTTCGGGATTGGTAATCAACGCCAGAGTGTAGCAACAGCGCATACATAAGGTCGTTGTTCGTGCATGCAGCGTCCACCCCATCGCCACAACACAGTAATAGCAATTTCGCAATGTCGCACGCTCTCATCTTCGGCGCCTCTGGAATATCAGGCTGGGCGATCCTGAACGCAATCACGTCGTATCCGACTCCGGATTCTTTTGCAAAGATTACCGGACTGTCGAATCGACCGCTTACGCTCGAGCAGGCATACTTGCCACGAGATCCTCGGCTGAACTTGGTCAATGGAGTCGATCTGACCAAGTCTGTATCTGAGGTAGTGCAAATGTTGAAGGAAAAGGTTGAAGATGCGCATACTATCTCACACGTCTTCTTCACTGGTATGCATAGCTGTCTAACGTACAAATGACCAGCACTGACAGGCACCAGCATACATTCAAACCGACGACTTCGAAAGCCTGAAAAAAGTCAACACGGCTCTTCTTGATACCGCTGTCCGTGCGATTGAGCAAGTTTCGCCTGGGCTCAAGACAATCGTTCTGCAGACTGGCGGCAAAGGTTACGGCCTTGAATTCCCTGACAAACTCACCATAAGCACGCCTCTGCGAGAGAACATGCCGCGAATTCCTGAGCCCTACGCAAGCAGACTTTTCTATTACTCCCAGCACGACCTGCTTGCCGAGCTGTCGAAGGGGAAGAATTGGACGTTCACAGAAGTGCGACCTGATGGCATAATTGGATTTACGCCAATCAACAATGCGATGAATCTAGCGCAGGGAATTGGATTGTATCTAACAATCTACCGCGAAGTGCACGGTCAAGGCGCGAGAGTGAATTGGCCCGGCACCGAGAAGAGCTGGAAGTGTAAGCATTCGGACACAGCCCAAGATATTCTGGCGAAGTTCGAGATCTATGCTGCGACGCATATCGAAGAATGCGGCAATGGTGGCGTATTCAACATCGCGGATGGCAAGACCGTTACATGGGAGCAAGTCTGGCCGAAGCTGTGCGCTAATTTTGGCCTGGAAGGGGTTGGACCAGCTTCTAGTCCAGTGCCGATGGATGAATTTGTGAAGAGCAATGTTGATGTGTGGAGCAAGTTGACAGAGAGGTATGGATTGAAAAAAGGTACGGTTGAGGAGCAGAATTGGCCTTTTGTTCGCTTCATGCTGGTACAGTTTGACTTTGATCGGCAGTATGATTTGACACGAATTCGAGAGGTTGGGTTCAATGAGGAGATTGAAACAGCGGAGGGATATATCGAAGCTTGGGAGAAAATGAGAACAGCGAAGGTACTGCCACCTAAAATAGCTTGAGCGTCATGGAGGCGCGTAGTCCCATTGATAGAGCAGTCTGAATTCAGGGCGACTGTGCAGAGAAATCGTACACCGGTATTGGAGTCTCAAGAGTGGCAGCAGTGGTGCAGGGATCGAAAAGGTCTCCAAGGAAGAGATGATTAGACCATCCTTCCATACCGTCTAGAAACAATCCATTCGTGTCGAGGATGTCTAAATTGTTGTTAGACTGCGAGTCCTGCGTGGCGTTTGACAGCTCATGTGACCCTACAACGGGATGTGCAAGCGCCTTATCGAACAGCTGAGTGATCCATGCACTGGCGTCCCACGTCTCGCGATGGACATGCAATGCCATCTTGCAATTAGTCAGCGCCGACCTCCCCAGGCTTGCCGTCATTAGATTACTGCTCCTTGATTGGACAAAGAAGACAACGCAGGCCATGAACAGGCCATGAAATAGCTCATGCGGAGGGACAAGTTCTTCAGAAGCTGTCACCATAGAACAAGCAAGGGAGGCGATCTGCTGCGCCGAAAGACTGGCAACCTCATCTCCGAGCCAGGTTGAAGGTGAAAGAGGGTTGTCGGTATCTGTCATAGAATTCGGTTTTATGTGCGTGAGGATCCTGTTATGGCTGTACAATATAGAGAGCGTCGTGCGAAAGACATCTGTATGCATACTGTCGAAGTCGTTCCATTTCAAGGCGCTCGGGAGTCCATTCCGCCAATGCAACAATAGTTCATGTAGCAACGAGGGTGTATTCACTTCCTGACTCCTTGGGTAGAAGCGAACCGTGACGATCTGACGAAGCAAAAGTGCCAGCTTGGATGCTTGAATCTGATACAAGCCTGAAAGGCGTAAGAGATCAGATGAATTTTCGTTAAGTACGGTTAGCCCGCCATACTCGAAATCTTCCATTGTCAGTTCGTCTACGTCGCAGTGATCGAGATTGATCCTGAATGGACGACCATGCATTGATGCGCAAGCTGCATCTCTGACTACTAAGGTCCACCACAGCCGCTTCAGGAGACCCCGATCTTGAGCCGCTATGTTTATTCCAGCCATAGAACGATGACAGCCAATCGTTTCAGCGATTGTGACGCCGGTGGAGATCCAGGTATAGAAATTCCAGTGGTTATTGGGGCTGCCTCCCCAGAAGCTCAGTATAATTGCCACCTGTAGCGTTGTGATCTTACTGCTCTCATAGCCTACGTCGAATAGTGCTTTAGCTTTGCAGTAGAATTTGGCGCGGGCTTGTTTTCTTTCATTGAATCCAGCCTGGTGCAGGATGCGTAGCGGACAGAAGGTGGCGGCCAGAAAGCATATTGAATGCAGTAAGATCCACGGTAGCTTTTGAGCTTTGTGCTGCAGTAAAAATTCTTGTGGGTTAATGATTGGATAAAGTGGGAAAACTCGTTCCATAAAAACCGCAACGAGGACCTCCAGAATTGCATCGGGAGGTGCCGTGAAGGCTTGTTTGGCTTCTAGGTATGAGATGTCTTCGGACGGAATGCCAGCGGGATGACTCGTTTGGGATGAGGCTTGTGCTGAAGTAGTTGCATCGGTCGGCCCAGAGACATGCAGCAAGGGCCGACCAGTGCTGTTCCGCGAAACGATACCAAGAGGAAAAGCTTCTCCAACATACGCGATGGAACCCTTGTCCATGGGTTCTCTGTGGTCGCGACTATCAAGTATGCCTTCGAATACCGTCGACCAACTGGCGTCATTTGGCCTCGATTCGGGCTGTGGCTCGGTAACTACAAAGGGTGGTCCATCTTGAGGTTGCACACTGGCTGGCGCTGTGAAGCGTTGAGCGTGTCCAGCTTCCGTCGTGACAGGAGATATATGGGGGTCTTGTCCCCGTGAGCCCGGAAGATCCCTTGTGTTGGTGGCACCCTTGTTGGTGTGAGAGGTGTTAGATTTGTTCACTGCACTAGAGGCACACCGTCGTGGCTTCCGGATATAGATGCCTCTCCGAGACTGAATCAACGTACAATCGGGCTCCCCCCTCTGCTCGCAACGTGTGCACGGAGTGCCACGCTCGCTGGCATCGCACTTGACGCGTTTCGCATTGCATAAGCGACATGCTTTGGCGGTACGGACACGTGCGGGGCGAATCTCAGAGTATGTAGATACTTCCGAACGAGCGCTACTTGCCACGTTCGATGCATCTGAAGGTTTCGATGAAGCGCTTGCCATCACGTATCAAAGTCATTGACTAGTTGAACTGCCGGTGAAGTGTTTGAGAGGCCGGACATAACCGAGCGGAGCTAATGACTAAGCGTCGCCTACCCCACTCTGTAGCCATCTTATCGTCTTCACTACACATATCCCGCTCGGGGCATCAATGCTGGTGTCAGAAACATTGGCGTAAGACCTGCCATTATTGCCATGTACTCTGTGGATCTTTCAACATGGAATCTCCTCGCCATCAGGGCCGAAAAATTTGCCGTGCGACTCCTCTAACGTAGCGTTTTCAACCTTTCACGGCTTTGTTAGTACCCAGCTTCAAAAGCACTAATCCGCACTCACCACTTGTAGGATGTTCTGGGCGCTCTGTTCCACTGAGATAGCGAATGGTTCTGGGTCAATTCCTTGGGCTTTGAGAGTTCCGTAAGCTGCCTTTGCAACTTCCGTCGCAACCGAACTGCAGATTTACGTTAGCGCGTACAGAACGGCGGATGAAAGTATGCTCACCCCGGATGTTGCATCCAAATGATGATTTCCTGCTGCTCGAGGGAGAGCCACCGGAAGAGAAAATTGCCCATGACCTTGCTCGCGCCATACGCTGATACGTCAAGCGTAGTATTCATGGCTGTCAAGCTTCCAACACCGCTGGACATATACATGAATTTAGGCTTCGTTTCTTTCCTAGAATTACGCAGCAATAGTACGACAGACTTATACAGCTCCAGCTGGCCATACACGTTGCTATTGATGAAAGGCTGAATGTCTGAGATTTCGGCCTCGGTGATCTTCGGACTCATGCTGGCCTTACCGGCATTGGCGAGGACAAGGTCGAGGCTGTCAAAGTTATGCTCGGATTTCAAGGACGCAATGCCGCGCTTGATAGTCTCCACGGAACCGACATCGACCTCGATAACAATTAAACGAGATCCGGGCCCTTTTGGAAGCAAGTAAAGAGATCCGGCAGTTGCACTACTACGGACTGCCGCCACGATGGTGACACTAGGCAGGTTGAGATATGCCGCAATGAGTCCTTTACCGATACCTGTCATAGAGGGAGTCAGTTCTATTTCTTTGGCAGCAGAATTTTGTATGTACCGCGGCTTGCGCCTGTGATGAGGACAGTAGTGTTCGAGGACATTGTTTGTGAGACCAAAAGATGATTGTACTGATGAGCGTGGGCATAAGTGCTGCCATGAGCACTACATATATATACTGAAAGCAGTCATTGCAAGGCGATCAAACTCGTCCGAAGTTGATGTGCTGTATCTAGCACCGCATGCACCCTCCAGGAATTGTAGGGATAGATCTTATGGTTATGGAGAGCTTGCGGAGTTTATTGACCAAAGTGAGACTAGCTATTACGACTAGCGGAGTTTGGGTTAAAGCTAGCGGACCCTCCTCATGCTTTGCCTACTATCATCTTCCCTTCAACCTCTCGACGAGAGCTACCGCGGACGAAAGCTGAACGATCACAGCGGGAGCTTGGACTTCGAGAAGCATAGCATGTTCCGCAATGGAGAAGGCGACCCGTCACAAATCTTGTGTAGCATGTATCCAAACCAAGCGAAAGTGCGACCGAACTCAGCCAAGGTGCCAACGCTGCAGTGCAAGAGGATCTGGCTGCCATTATATCGGCCGGAATAGAGTACTGCAACAGCAAGCGGTGGAGCAATCTATAATAAGCACAGTTACAGGATGGCAGCCACACACCTTGGAAGTGGAGTACATGAGTCCGGCAGCACTGTTCTCTTCGACTTCAAACGAAGACATCTTCAATTTTCCAAACCACACTTTCAATCTACCATTCGATATCCAGTCACTCGTTCCTAATATCGGTGATCTTATCGCCGAACCGCAGCCGCTCACTGTTGATCCTGACACCAAGCTCTACGCCCGCGTCGAGTATTGCGCAAACCGCCTCTCTCTCCTTCCAGATCTCTTTGTATCAGCAGGCCACACCATGTTCATCCACCGTCAGACCTTTCAAGCCATGAATTGCACAGCGCTACAACAAGTAATGAGCGCTTGTGCGCTCTACACCATGAGAACCCCCGCTTCAAAAGCACTGGTCCACCAAGTCTTGCAACGCAACGTCCAACACCTCCTCACCACGACTGACCCAACATCAATCCAAAACTCTGATCTCCTAGGCGCGCTCCAGGCACTTCTGCTCTACCAGCTAATGCGCCTCTTCGACGGCGATATTCGACTGCGCGCCTCCGCCGAAGCTGACGAAGATACCACTGTCCTATGGGCCAGCGAGCTGCGCACACGTGCATTTGCACGTCAACTACTGCAGCACCCGGTATTGAGTTTCTCAGACGATTTTGAGGATTGGGCGGTATGTCTCTTCAGCGAGAGCCTCCGGCGCACAGTTGTGACGACATTCCTGCTGCGCGGCGTGTACAATTACCTAAAGACATCCACAGATAGTCCAACGGTGTTAGGTGTGTATTTTACGGTGCAGGAAGGGCTTTGGGATGCGCAGAGCGAGGCAGGGTGGAATCGCGCAAAGTACGAGAGATTGGAATTACAGGTCATGGTCAATGAATGGGACGAGGTGATGGCACTGGCGGGCCCAAAGGATCTGGAAGAGCTGGGTGTGCTGGTTATGAGTATGCTGTGGGGACTCCGCGCGACACGGAATTGGCTGGGCCACGAATGCAGTCTGAAGTACGGCTTGGAAACTTCGACCTGACGGAATGATGGTAGACACAAGATACCCACACAATACAAAAAGTCGCGGACATCTCAAGCCCTTCTCTCTCTCGACGTGACAGTATCGGCATCCACACATACTATACGGCGCTTGGACATCCAGGCACAATGTTGTGAAGACTCAACACAGTGTTTAGGGAGCGGTGGCGAGCGAATGGCTATTCGAATTTTGAGCAGCAGGCGTACCGTGAGACTTCAGCAGATAGGTGAGGGAGGGGGAAAGACACGAAGATGTCGGGCAGAGGGGGGGGGGGCAATGCGGAAGCTATCCCTCCTTTAAACTCGCAGCGAAGTTATGGAACGATCGCCATGCTTACAGACGTCAGCTTGGAAGTGTACAACGAAATACCGCTTTACAGTGTGACTGGACTGAAGGCGCGACATAATTGGAGCTGGTCAAGATTGCCTACTTTCCGTCTGCAAGACATCATCCAACAGGCCGCTCTATCCCTGAGTCTCATCGTATGATGACCAGATCTGCAGGTAACCTTCACTTTGAGAACACGAAGTCTGCATAGTTCTCACAATACTACCACAGGTGACTCAAATGTTTCCATCGTGATGTGTGACCGTTTGCTCTGCCTTTCTGGAGACCAGCTCAATTCTCACGCGAGAAGGCGGAGATGCACCGATGCGTGCATTCAAGTTGTGAGCGAAGGCCGTAGACGACTTGTGTTCGATAGCGTAGACATGCGTGTTCGAAGCCAAACTTGCCTAGTCGTGTCAAAATCTGCACGCTTTGAGTTGTCTCTCGGCGATGTCGGGGTAAGACCAAGAGAAGAAGAGCCAGCTATAGTCAAGTTCCAATCGCGATACTGTACATTGGCGAGAGTCAGCAGATGCAACACGTTGGACTTGGTGTTCTAGTTGTTTTAGACCTCTATGCTCAAGCGCTGACAGCGTAGCCAAACACCGCAGTGCTGGAGATAGAGGCTTTCGAAAGAACTCGCTCGTCGGTGCTAGGACACTGCCGCGAGAGCCTCGTACAGTCGTACAGTTTGCGAGACTCAATCCTACTCCATGTAGGTGGCAGATGGAGGGCTTATTGTGTAGCAACGAGCTGAGCTGATGAGACAGTGTTGCAGGAGAACGAGAACAACAATACTGGTAGGAGTTGTGAAAAGACCTGTAACACAAATCTGATAAACTGCTTCAGCACCTTCGGTGCGAGGGATTCTGAGATCTTCGGTGACACAATTACCTTCACGCTGACAGAGCCGGACAAAGCCGGAATCATGCAAGCGGACTGCACAGTGACAGAGCGGCTAGCTTGCCGTTTCGAGCGAGGTAGCTTACCGAGGCCGTGAAGACACCTTACATTCCGGCTGAAGGGCTCTCGGTTTCTCACGTGGACCTGCAGCGGATGCGTCGTCAAGCCACACCCGCACGACCCGTCTTGTGAAATGCCATTTGACATGAAGAAACACCTCGCAACACTGAAAAAGTAGCCACATGATACAAAGACCCTCGCGATAGACGCATCGAGACTCACCCGCTTCGTCGCCAGACAACCACTCTCGCCCTTCGCCCCCGGAAATGATTCCTCGTCCTGTCTGCCCTCCGTCGCAGCACAACACGAGCACTTCCCGGGTCGTCGAGCTAATTGGCGCGCCGTTGCCAGCAGCTAGCACACAACAGGCTGCGCATCCGCGCGCGGGATGCGGCTCAGCTGATGGGATGCGGCTGAATGGTGAGTTTGCATGACCTAGCCTTGTTCTGGGTAAGAAATGGACGTCATAACGCGGACACGTGAGATGTTCCACTAATCAAAACGCGGGGCTAAGATTTGTGGCTCCGCTAAGCTCGGTCTTGCAAAGCTTAGTGCGGAGCCCCATGGGCGGAGCAGCAGCCTGTTGTCTGCTCCGGTTTGCCCGGCTCCATCGTGCCCAGACGTACGTGTGGATTCTGTGACTGTGTGCGGGCCTATCAACAGCTCGTTACCCACCGTTTCTCAGGCTTCTGCTCCGACACCTCGGCATTTGCTGCGATTAAACGCGGCGCATGCGTTACCCATGGGGGATGGCGGGGATACCCCGTGCGCTACCACCCCGACTCCAGGTGTGGATACACGCAACCCAGTTTTGAAGATGAGGTGAGTGGAGGTGGATCCCGAGCTTTGGGCCGTATTTAAGCCCAGACGTTGCCTGCTTGGCTCGACTTTGTATTGCTTGTCGGTTGCTTCGCACTTGCACATCAACACGCCGGTCCAGCAAACATGTCGGCCAGTATCAATGAGAAGAAGCTCGACCCTGAGTTCAACGCTCAGGGAGTTGTTCAACATGAGACACTCGACGACAAGGAGATTTTGGCTGCCTCGTATGAGGCGGAAACCCGCGAGAATGAGATGGGTGTTTGGGATGCCGTGAAGACACACCCAATGGCCTGTTTCTGGGCTTTCGTCTTCTGCTTTACGATTGTAAGTCTCTGCACTCTGTGGAAAAAGCTTCCGCTAACGAATTTCAGGTCATGGAGTCCTTCGATATGTTCCTCAACGGCAACTTCGTCGCCCTGACTGCTTTCAAGAGAGAATACGGAACCTTGCAGGCTGATGGAAGCTATGTCATTCCTACCAAATGGCAGAGTTCCCTCTTCCAGGCTGGTCAGTGCGGTGCCTTCATTGGTGTCTTCATGGCCGGACCTATCACCAACCGTATCGGATACCGGTGGTGCACACTTCTCGCACTGGTCATCATGATCCTGACGATCTTCATCTCGTTCTTCGCTTCGTCACTTGAGGTGCTCGTCATTGGGCAGGCTTTCGAGGGCGTTCCTTGGGGAATGTTCATTGCCAACTCCCCTGCCTACGCCTCCGAGGTCGTCCCCGTCGCCCTGCGTGGTGTCTGTACCGCCACTCTCCAGATGTCGTGGTCCATCGGCAGCATCATTGTCGCTGCGGCAACCATGGGATTCAACGGTCGCATGGACCAGTGGGCGTGGCGCGGACCTCTTGCCCTGCAATGGATCTTCCCTCTCCCACTGCTGGTCCTGATCTTCTTCGCGCCCGAGTCACCTTGGTGGTTGGTCCGTCACGGCAAGAAGGAAGAGGCTCTCAGGTCAATCAAGCGTCTTGGTCGCAACGATGGCAATGCAACAACCTCCGAAGAGACCCTCGCCATGATCGAACGCACCGTAGAGATCGAATCCCACCTCGGCGGCGAACCCTCTCTGCTCGACCTCCTCAAGGGCGTCGATCTTAGGCGAACAGCCATCACCTGCTTGATCTACATGTCTCAGAACTTCGCCGGCAACCTGATCGCCAACCAGGCCACCTTCTTCTTCGAGCAGGCCGGCATGTCCACTGACTTCTCCTTCAAGCTCAACCTCATCAACTCCTGCCTGCAGCTCGTCGCCAACGCTCTCTCCTGGCCTCTCAGTGCGTGGTTCGGCCGCCGCAGCATCTTCCTCGGCGGCGCCTTCGTCAACATGGTCCTTCTCATCATCCTTGGTATTTGCGCGACCATCACGCAGAGCGTCTCAACCAACTACGCCCAAGCCTGCCTCGGTGTCATCATCTCGTTCGTCTTCGCCGGCACCCTGGGTCCCATCTCGTACTCGATCATCGCCGAGACATCGTCGATTCGTCTGCGTCCTCTGTCCACCGGTGTCGGTCGTGCCGCTTACTACGTCGCCGAGATCCCGATGATCTACCTCGCGTCGCAGATGCTGAACCCCACCGGATGGAACATGGCCGGAAAGTGCGGATACGTGTGGGGAGGCACCGCATTTGTGTGCCTGGTGTCGGCTTACTTTGGTCTTCCTGAGATGAAGGGACGTTCTTACCGCGAGCTGGATATCTTGTTCAAGCGCAAGGTTTCGGCGAGGAAGTTCAAGACGACTGTCATTGCTGTCGACGAGAACCAGTAAAGGGAGACTTTTCTGGAAGGGAAGACCTGGCATATCTCGTCGTCTTTCCTGTCGAGATTGCCGCTTCGAGTAGAGCTAGCATTCTATTGCTAAATACGAATAATGTTCACACACAACCTTGTTCTCGCATCATGTCGTGACATCGCATTTCACCTTCTGCAGTCCTTGATGATGATCTTTTCCTGCAACGCTACGATACAGCGGGCGGGTTCGGTATCCATACACGGAAGCGGAGTTGAACATCCACCGAGAGACACTAACGACATTTCAGTTCACCCCTCCTACAAACGACCGGCATATTACACTGAGCACCTTGGCAGCTTTATTGTGAATAGCGGGGGGCGAAGGATGCGGAGGGGAAGTGGAGAACGACGAAATCGCTCGGTGCTTTCGCCGACATGGAGCGGCATCACCGGATGCTTGTTGCACGTCACCTTTGGCTTTTCGATGGACCATTATCGTCTGGTTATCTGAAACAGCAGATTGTCTGATCGAACGATAGGTGCAGAAAAAGTAAAGTTTTGTCGATCCAAGCAGTGCCAGGTAGTTGGATTGCACCAAGAGATTCATCAAATCTCAAAACAAACACTCAAGATTTCTTGCAGAGACGTGTGTGTGTGTGTGTGTGTGTGTGTGTGTGTGTGTGTGTGTGTGTGTGTGTGTGTGTGTGTGTGTGTGTGTGTGTGTGTGTGTGTGTGTGTGTGTGTGTCCTGAATAGCAGGGTGATTGGGCAGAATCCCTTGCAATGTCTTGACTCCTCTTGGGACCATGCTGCTGAACACGTGACGCGCTCATGCCCGCGGTCCTCCGCCGGTACAAACTTCAGTGATGAGCAGATGTGAGGCCGGCCTGTCGTCAGAATAAGCTCAATCCCCAGACTGCCGCAGCTGTAAGCCCCATGTGCCATTGGCTGCCTGCGCTGCATCATTCGATGTTGGTGTCTGGTGGAGGAGGCAAGCCGAGGCGAGATATGTCATTCGACGTCCATGCACGGACAATTCGTGAAGCTCCCAAAAAGTTACAACACCATCACCACCATCACGTCACTCCGTCTCAACCCACACACGATGGCCGCACCAAGCCAATGCACCGCGCGCATTGCGACCGCGCTCAAGACCACCTCGGCGCCGCGCATGGCCGCCCGCACACTCGCCCCCAGAGCCCCCAGCGCCCCATCGAGGACATGCCTGCGCCAGGCCTCGCCGTCCGTCCAGCCCCGGCGGCCGTTCTCGCACACGTCGGCGCGCCAAAAGCTCACGACTATCGACCAAATCAAGGCCCGCAACAAGGGCGGCCCGTTCAACATCACCGCCGCGCTCCTCTTCATCGCGACCGGCGGCGGGCTGTGGGCGTACTTCACATACGAGAAGGAGCGCATGGCGCGCAAGCGGATAGCAGAGCAGACAAAAGGCGTAGGCAAGCCCAAGGTGGGCGGGCCGTTTTCGCTCGTCGACCAGGACGCCAAGGTCTTCAGCTCCAACGACATGATGGGCAAGTACTCGCTGGTGTACTTTGGCTTCACGCACTGTCCCGACATCTGCCCTGACGAGCTGGACAAGATGGCCCTGATGTACGAGAAGGTGCGCGAGAAGTGCGGCGACGTGCTGCTCCCCATCATGATCACGTGCGATCCTGCGCGAGACAGCCCCGCCGTGCTGAAGGAATATCTGGCCGAGTTCCACCCTGACTTCATTGGGTTGACGGGGAGCCACGAGCAGATCAAGGATACGTGTAAGGCGTATCGCGTCTACTTCAGCACGCCCAAGGAGGTTGCGCCCGGGCAGGATTACTTGGTGGATCATAGCATCTACTTTTACTTGATGGGTAGGTCGTACACCATTCGTGACACAGGCATTGAGCTAACGTGCGCAGATCCCGAGGGCGACTTTGTCGAGGCTATCGGCCGCAACTTTACCGCCGACCAGGCTGCGAAGGTCATCGCTGACCACGTCAAGGACTGGGAGAAGCCGCTGAAGAAGGAGACACGCTGGGAATAGATGAGGAGGAGCGAATTGTACTTGTATGTATGACTTATCATAGACTTGTACGATAATATATGTAGAATACGCTGTACATTGGACCAATCACGAGACACAGTTCGCACACAATTCGCAGACCACAAATCACAGGTAGGAGCATCTCCAAGCAATTGGTCAACAGGATTGAAGAGTATAAACGCTGTGCTCACACAAAGGCGGTCAGGTAGTAGCAAACAAGCAAGCAAAGCTTTGCCAAACGCTGCAGACGGACCTGTCAGCGCGCTCGCGCTCACCGAACAAGCGATCGCAGAAGGGTTACGCCAGCTGTTGTCGTCGCTTGGCAGCACCAATTCCACCAGGTTGGTCTCTTGGCCCAGCAAGTCCACCGTCCTTCTATCAGCCCTCGGCGCACGACACGTCCACATGCAAAGATTTTGGGGATAGCGGGTATGCATTCCTAAACTTTATAGAGCATGGGCTTGGCATTGATCAAAGGCTTCATGTTTTCAAGATCTGTCCCACAATGCTCTTGCGAGAAGAAGCATGGAAACAGCAGCTGACAAATAACCAAAGCTTTACCAACCGCAATCGACTTGTGAACATGCTCACGCTGACCGAGAGGGCAATCGCGATACGATGACTTGCACTCGCCCGCAAATTCGGTGTCTTGGCTCTGCATCCTCCCGTCAGCTTCAGCACACAACACGTCCACATGCAAACAATCGCCAGAGCTGGACGCCCGCTCCCGTGAAAGTTTGTTGGTCATAGCGCCTCAGCTGGGGGCCACAACGCCAGCTGTAACGTGATTGGTGTGCTGCGGATCGTGGCGCACGCGCCGACCCTTCGGCATCGCCTAACCACCAATTGACAGACAGGCTAGCATCTCAGTGTGCTTGTCGCATGCACGCAGTATGCATGCTTGGTGCAAGCTAGATGCATAACTTTCGAAACCATCTTTCAGCTTCTGCATGGACGGTCAAGAACGTAGACTAAGGACGTCTGGATTCAGGGTCAAAGATATATGTAAGTGAAGGCTTTGGGGGCCACACCAGGGTTCGTTGATTGCCTTACATCCAATCTCCACGTCTTACAGCTGTGCCTCAACCGTGCCGTCAAGGCGTATCATAGCGGTACCTTGGTACTTGGCCAAACTCTCCCCCATTCTCCCACCCTTTCACAACAACCGATCTGAGCGTCGCAATGGAGCACACTACGCCTGCACAGAGCGAGCAAAAGCTTATTGATCAAGATACCCTGGCAAAGCTCACATCACCCCCATCCCCCAACCCAAACGATCACATCGAGCCAGCACAGGGTACTCTCGATACAAGCAGTACAAACGGAAAGAGCAGTACCAAAGACACAGCCACATTGTCATCATACTCTTACAAGAAATCCCCCGACGTCGAAACCGCCGAAGTCGATGCCGATGGCAGTAGTGACGATGGCATCGACTGGAAGCCTGGATTCCGACAGCAGTTTCCATGGATCGGCTTCGCAGGCTTTATCATCATGCTCATCTCAACAGCTGCGGCTGTCGCTGTCCTCGGTGCATCGAACAAGGAGCGTGTCAAGGACTGGCCGTTCACGCGCTTTCCTGTCCAGCCTAACGTACTCATCAACATCGCCAATCAGTTTCAAAATCTCGGCTTGATTACGTTCATCAGCCAAGGCCTGGCTATAGCATGGTGGAGGAAGGCAATGGCGGGCAGCTCTCTGAGCACACTGCATAGGAACCATGCCTACTCATACAGCTTTTATTCCATCATCACGTCCGGAAAGCACTTCAACATCGTCGCGTTGGCCGCGTTAATGACAAAGTTCGCTGTCATCGACAGTACACTGTTCCAAAAAGCGACCAAGACCATCGTCACCCAGCAAGTCAATTACAAAAATGTTACCGTCACGGGTTGGATGGAGACCAATTGGCCAGCGAAGAGTGGCGGTATCCCTGGAGAAGACGGAGCGATCAAGACTGTTGATACAGCGTGGGCGGGTGTCATCAATGCTTACAATGGCAAGATCGCGAACGGCAAGGTGCACGACACCCTTGGCGAGCAAGCATCGTTCTTCAACTGCCCTTTCCGACAGGAGTGCAGTGGTTCTTACAAAGCATTGGGCTTTGCCTTTGACTGCAGCACCACCAATGAGTACGTCAACTATGGTCTACAACATCGAAGTCAGCTGGGTGAAGCCAATTCTTCATACCCACTGTGGGATATCAGCTTCAACTCGTCCTGGGCGACTGATGCCAGACCTTACGCTAGCATCAATATGAACATGATGTATGTCGACAGTCGCGCCGGCGCCAGCAACGAGGACTGTCCCGGTACTCTCACACGACGGACCTGTGAGATCCGCCCCGCCATTGTCGAATACCCTGTCACCGTCATGGTGCCTTCTGAGGAGGAACTCCGTGGCAAAAACATCGTCACGCACGTGAAGTTCTACAACGACAACACCACCCACGCGATGGGTGATCCTATTACAACGTCACAAATCGACCAGCTCAAATTCGTCGAGTATGTCGATCTAAACGAGCAATTCAACGAAACATCAACCATTGGGGCGCTGACCTACGTCCTCAACAACCTATACTCCTCCTCCGCAAGCCTCACATACAAAGACAACTGGGACATTGAAATGCGCGGCGGCCAAGCCCAAACTACCTTCTTCGCAGACGCCGACTCTCAAACAAACAGCCGCTGCTACTATGATATTGACCGATCCGGCCTCGATGATCCCGCCATCGAACTCCTCCGCAAAGTCAACACTCTTTCCTTCGTCGCAGCGCTGTATCTCAAAGGCCAGCCCAGCACCGCAGTTACAAACCGCACCGCAGCCGGCATGTCCTCGCAAACCGCCCTCAGCAGCGTCACCGGCATCGTCGAGGAATACGTCACAGATTTCAACTACGTTGCCGGCGCCCTAGTCGCGACCTTCGTCACGATGCTGCTTGTGCTGCCTGTGTACTGGGGCTTCTGGCACCTGGGCCGCAAAGTCACGCTTGGGCCCTTAGAGATTGCAAACGCCTTTAACGCGCCCATCATCAAGCCCGACAATGTCAAGGGCCAGCATGGCGATTTCGAGGAGGTCCTGCACGAGGTCGGCAAGAGAAGGGTGAGGTATGGGCAGTTGAAGAATGCGCCACCCGGCAGTATGGGCATTGCGGAGCCGGAGAGCGTGGTGAAGCCGTCGTATAGAGAGAGTAGGAGGTTTACTCGCGCGCAGCAGGGGGTCGCGGGCGCAGGGCTCGGGGCTACGATCGGGGGTGCTGCGGCGTTGACGCTTGGGTCACGGTGAGAATCAAATGCTGGAGTTTTTTGCTGTTTAGCGGGCGTTGTGTGGTGCTTTACTTTGCTGGAGATTAATCCGCAGATTTCTCGTTGGCTGTGAGCAAGCATACAGATACTCGGTCTAGGAGATATGATCCTTCCTGGGTTTGATGTTCTTACTGTGACATCGGTCCTGTCAAAGAGCAATCACAACATATTTGAACTTGCAACACTGGCATCTCCTTGATCAACCAATCTTGAGTGGAATTGTTTTAAAGCGCCTTGCAATCTACAGACATACGGTCATCCCTGAAACGAGCATCGCGATATCTGACAACTGTATAACGAGTCGAACCATGCTGCCTTCAGTGCCCTACAAGGAAGCTTTGGAGCAAATCCCCCTCCTCAACCCCCTTCCCTCGTGCCAGAAAACTGCTCACGAGCTACATCCAGCCCCTCGCCCATCCTCGCAAAACGCCTCCCTATACAACCGCTCCACCTCCTCCAACCTCCCCTCATCCCGCACTCTCATCTCACACGCAAATTCCCTCGGCCCGCCAATAACCCCCGTCCCCCATGCCTCCTGATCTGGCCACCTCACGCCCCCACCCTCCTCCCTCTTAGGCCCCATCTCAAACCCGCGCATGAGATTCCCACACAGCACCAGCAGTTCCGCCTCGGCGAGGTCCTGGCCGGGACATGCCCGCCGGCCTCGCCCGAAGATGTGGTGTCCCTTTAGGCGCGGGTGCGTCGTTAGCGGGGATCGGTAGGCGGGGCTGGAGGGGGAGAGCCAGCGCGAGGGGTCGTAGGTAGAGGGGTTGGGGTACAGCGTTGGGTCGTGGGAGAGCGCGGTGTCGAGGATGTGTAGGATAGAGCCTGAGGGGAAGTGGTACCCGGAGGTGGTGTAGGGGGAGGTGAGGAGGCGGGGGACACCTGGGTGTTGGGTTAGTGTTTGGGGTTCTCATGTTGTTGGGATATATATATATATACGTGTGTGTGTGTGTGTGTGTGTGTGTGTGTAGGTAGGGAGGGGGGTTGTACCAAGAGGGACGGTGGACTTCCACCTCACACATTCCTTGATCGCGGCGCGCAGGATCGGGAGTTGAGATGCGTGCGAAAGGGTGACCATCCCAGTATCACCAACCACTTCATCGATTTCAGCGCGGACTTTGGCTTGCCACGTTGGATGCAGGATCATGGCCATAACGAAGAGGGTTGCGGGACCGGCGATGGTGTAAATGCTCACTGTGCAGAGCATGCCGACGGCGCATTTGGCTTCTTCTTCGTTTTCGAACAACCTGGTGTTCGTTCTGCCGCTTGTTTTTGTCTGAAGGCTGGCTGCGACGTAGGTCGGTGCTTGATCGTTGTGTTGGAGTCGACGCTTTGTTCGCTCAAACTCGCGTGTCCATAGCTCAGCCTCTTTTTCTTGTCTAATCCGGACCTCTTTCTTCCCTGGTACGAGCCATTCAGGAAAGTGTGCAAGGAAAGGCGCCAGATTTGGTGCTGGTCCGGATGGTCCCAGCTGGCTGATGAACATGCCAGCATTGGTGACATGCTCCTGAGCAGAATCAGGAGATCCATAGGCAAGTCTGGCGCTGATGCGCGCGCAGTGAAGATGTATTGCATGCCACCAGTTGCTCGGGTTGTGGACGAGCTCATACATAAGTCGCTTGGTTTCCAGATCGATGTATCCATAGTAAGTGTTAGCCACGCTCCGTGACGCCATGCTGTGCGCAAAGTTCTTTTGGCGGTGGAACGTCTCAGTATACCCCATAAGAGGCAGATACTTGTGGCCGTCGACGACACCTGGGTAGGCGCCTAAGTCTGCTCGTGACGACGAAATGGCCGCGTTCTTGACTAGCAGGTCCTGCGCGATGTCTTCTCTGGCAATCCATATATGCGTCTCGCCCCCGAGTGTGAGGGAGAAGAGACCATTGTACTCGTCACTGAACTTCTTCATTGCAACCCAAGGTCGCATTCGGTCGACATCGTGGATTCGACCTAGGTATGGTACTGTTGATCGCGGCCCAGGGAGCTGTTTGAGCCCTGATCGAAAGGGTGGCAAATCTGAAGTGAAGTAGCGGAAGCATTGACACGCGACGAGGACAGAGATGCCTAAAATTATGACTTGACCAAGAGGTATCCACAGAAGAGAGCTTGTCTCGATTGGTATCTTGCCGAGAGTGGAGTTCTGGAGGCTGCTTGAGACAGCGGACATTGGCAGGCAAAGAATAGATAAGTTCATAGTTGGATATCGATACTCGAGTAGGAGAGTGCGGTCGGTCTTAGCTGAAGACTTGTGAGTTCAAGCAGTATCTCAGTCATTCATATGGACTGGAAACAACGCCTGCAACAAACTCGCATTTAGCAAGGCCAGCATCATGTGCAACAACGCAGTCAGCACCGCAACCACTATTGATGTTCCACGAGTCGTACTTGACATGTTCCAGGGCCTGAGGGGCTAAGGCGACCCGCAGAATCCTTGCTGACGAGATCGCTTACGATGTACACTAGGGACCCTTCTTGATTCGTTACTGTCAACTAGTGTAGTGCCCGAGGTACGGGAGGTATACGAGAGGGCTGTTTGAATGGTTGTTTTTAGATCTGGCTACGGTTTATCTGCCTCGAACGGTAAGGCGCCGGCTGCGTGCAAGCTCCAGAGCATTCACTTGTCTCGAAGGACGCGTAAGTTTTCTCACAGATCTTGCAGTAATGAAGACGGACATCAGACAGACTGCGATCCTCACGTAGGAACTCGTTTTCTTGTGACTTTTGCTCTTATGGCGATGATGGTGGTGGCATGTCAGGGACACCCCGTCCGTGACTGTCAACGGATAGGAGCACGTTCAGGCCGTCAATTTTGCCTGGCCGGTTCTCTTATGGTAGAAGTGGCAAATAGGCATCCGATCCAGTCAATCAGTACAGTCATTACGCTCATAAGTAGAAGGTGTGATTCGTCGATCTTATCAAAGACCGCTCAACCATTTGTTATTGGAACCGTGAAACACTTTTTACGTCTAATTCTTCGACCAAATCAATCCACCAGCGCGGGAACCTGTACCCGGCTCGACGTAACGGCAGGTTGTGAACGCCTCCCAGAGATCGCCGAAGAAGTTGGTCTTCTGCTGGATGTAGCGTTCGCCAAGAAGAGGTGCAATAGCCCATGTTGCCTCCTCGGCGTGGTAGAAGGGAATGCGACTATACAAGATCAGCTTAAATTCAGATTTGTGGTTCTGTTCTGGTCACTTACGGGAACATGTGGTGAACAACGTGGTACTCGATGATGCCGTGGAAGATGTGGCGACCGATGAAGCCGAAATCGCGGTCAACGGTTGAAGCAGCACCCTTGATGAAAGACCAGTCCTCGGCCTCGTAATGGGGTGCCTCGGGGTGAGTGTGGTGGAGATATGTGATAGCGACTGAATTTGTTAGCTAGGAATACTTATGATTGGAGCGGAAATTCTTACCGATCCAGTGGTTCATCCAGAGATAAGGCAGACCGTAGGCGAGAGCGACAGTCCATCCGCCAACCGACTTCGAGGCCATGTACAGCGCGCTCATAACGATCAAAAGTCCAACGTTGCTCAATGCAACGAAAGGTGCCTCAGAGGGAGTAAAAACGTGAGCGGTCGGGTCCAGATGGCTCTGCTTGTAGCGTGATGAATTTGCGCGGTCGCTCTTTGTCAGGCTCTTTGGTCCGGCGCCAGCGTTCATCAGAATATAAGCGGGCCAGCCGAGAACCTGATGGAAGATCAGAGCTGCGACAGAGACGATAGGAGTATCGGCAGCGGCGTGGTCCATAATCTTCTCCATAAGCGAGGGCTTGGTCGTCCTGGCCTCGGCATCAGCTTTGCGATGCGGCACGAAAACGGTATCCTTCTCCATGTGGTTGTGATAACGGTGGTGGCGTGCGTGGCTGAATTTCCAGCTGAAGAAGGGAACCATGCAGATGCTGTGCAAAACCCAGCCAGTAATGGCGTTGACGGTGAGGTTGTCAGAAAAGGAGTCGTGACCGCAGTCGTGCGCAAGAATCCAAAGACCGGTGAAAAAGCATCCCTGGACGAAACTGTACAGCGCCCACAGAGGTACAGTAACGAACAATGACGCTTCGAGGCGAGAAAGCAAGACGGCGGAGTAAAAGAGCGACCCCACGATGATCAGATCGCGGACGACGTAGGAGAACGACCGAATCATGGAGCGTTCGAAGCATTTGGCCGGAATCGCATCTTTGAGGGTCTTCACGTCAGGAATGGGCTTGACGTCGGCCACAGCAGTAAGCCTGGTCTTCACAGCAGATTGCTGGACACGGGCAGTTGTTGTGATCATTGTGACAAAAGAATGAATGAAAAACTGCGCGCCCACAGACACTGCGGCAGCTCAACCTTTGTACCAAGCGGCCACGGGCAGAAGGCGAAAAATTCTGCCCCTTGATACAGGACAGCCTAAGCTCAAACGACCCGAGATACGTTTCAACATGGCGCAACCCGTGCACGCAAGACACCGCCTTTCTCGCGTCGTGTCTATGGGCGTAAACAGTGGGGCGGGAACCGAGATTTCGATGTTGGCGCACGTCCGCCTTGGCTCTGTTCAGACGAAACGGTTGCGGTGAGCGGACGCTCGCCCGAGTCAGGGCAGCCGGTCAGTGTCGAACGTATGCAGACGAACGCAAGGCAGTCATATTTGCGCGATTTCTACTCGTTGAACAAGTCGTGGGAGGGCTGGGAAGATTCGTCGCGCTCTTTCGAAACCTCAACCATCAGGGTCCAGGAGGTGAGCCGCAAAGTAGCCGCATCGGGATCAGATAACACGAAGGCCCCCGTGGGCCCTGAAGATCTTCTATGGGGCCCAGCTCTCCAGCAGGTCCCAAGATGGGCCCAGGCTTCGGGGGTATTTCCCCCCTGAGGGCTCTGCCCCGATTGCAAGGCTGTTAAAGTTGCGAGCAAGACAACAAAGCAGTGCTTCACCGCGTCGGATTCGTTTCCCGCAAGATGCATCAGCATTTTAGGCGCCGTCGAATTCCACAGATGCGAGCATTCCAGCCAGACTAATTCATACACGAGTCGTACATAGATGACGCTTGTTGGAGGGTGAGGGTCTCGCGTTGCATCTCCACGTTTCTCGTTTCGCCCATCGGCAGGATAAACTTTTGACCGGCGCACAGTCTTGACCCATTTCGACCCGAGTTGTTACGCGAGATCAACGACTAAACGGCATGTCTTGCGAGATGTAGGGCACGTTGCCACCCACTATGGCCAGCGCACATGCTGTTATCGCTTGCCGACTGCGGCTTTGCCCCTCTGTGATTGGCCCCTGCGTAGTCGATGAGCCGTTCATAATCTTGATAAAATATGGCCTCGTTTCTTCTCAAGCTTACTGCGTACTCATGGGTTCCGTACATTCGGCAGGCTCTCGTTGTGTTGCTGTATTGCAAGAATGCTCATCTGCAGCAATAGAGATCGCACAGAGCTGGCGTGGGTCAAGCATCCTGATTGTAGCATACTTCCTACATCCTCCGAGATCGGCAATCGAAGCAGCTATATAGGCAAACCCCGTATCCTGATTCGCAGAACGTCAACTTGATGTCTTGTTAACTCAATTCGGGACTCACCAGCCTGTAATTGCTTTTCTTTACAATGTTGGACCGAATCGCCATATCTGGCGGTAAATTCACGGTTGAGCGGCACTCCACGTCCTACGACTTCATATCACCCCTGAAGCTGGATCTGACTGGCAAGCATGTCCTGGTCACTGGTGCAGCATTCGAAGATGGTGTTGGCTATGCCACGGCTACAGCGTTTGCCCGAGCGGGGGCAGCTGCCATCGTAGTGGCTGATCTGCATGGTGTATCGGAAGCGCTTGCCGCAAAGTTGAAGTTAGCTGCAACACAAGCTGGTCGCGACGAGCCGAAGGTGATCTGTTGTCAAGTCGACATCGCGCAACTGGACAGTGTTCAAGTCATGTGTGACGCAGTATTGAAGGGTTTTGACGGCCGTCTGGATGTTTTAGTGAACAATGCAGCGCACATGGAGCCTCGCCAGCCATTTCTCGACACAGACCCACAAGTGTATTGGCGGTCCTACGAAGTCAATGTCCGCGGCCTAATGAACATGTCCCGTGCATTCCTCCCTATGCTGTTCTCCACTCGTAGTGCGCATGACGGCCTGTGCACAATGATCAATGTAGCCTCCTCTGGTGCGTTGACCTCTCGACCTGGAAGTGGAAGCTACCGCAGCTCGAAGCTGGCGATTGTGAGATGGACCGAGACATTACAGCTGGAGTATGAGGACCAGGGTCTTGTGACTCTGTCCGTAAACCCTGGTGCCATCAAAACGGAAATCACCAAAGTCGCCCATGAGGCAGTTCGAAACAAGTTTCCTGATAAGCCAGCAATTGCAGGTGATACCATTGTATGGCTAGCTGCTGAGCGCAAAGAGTGGCTGGGCGGGCGATATGTGGACTGTCCATGGGATATGGAAGAGCTGCTGGCGAAGAAGGACGAGGTCGTTGAGGAAGACAAACTTAAAATGAGGATGGCGTTCTGAGCGCGCTCCATCATATTGAAAAAATTCTAGAGGTCGCTCAAAGCCAAACAGAACGATCTCGGCTGTGTGCCCATCTTGAAAGCTCACGAGCCCGGTGAGATTTATAGCTGAGAACTGTAAGGTTATAGCACCTGTGAGAACAGTAAAGTTGTCTTCATGGTCGCTATGATGCAAGGCTTGATCAAACGAGTCTTTCTCGATCAACCACAACATCACTACCCCATTCTGTACTGTTAGGTAGGATGGACCCGAATGAAGGCGTGCTATAGAATCTGAGATCAATCAGTAAGTCACGGGCAGATGCTTGGAGAACACAAAGTGGCACAGATTGTCGGAGCTGGCTTCTGAATGTGACCTTTCTTATCGTATGCCACTTGATGGACCACCGCATGCATACGTCGCTAAGCCCTGCGACGGTCCCGCACATCAACTGTTGTCCCAACAGAATACAATCTGATAAAATGAGCCCATCTACGCAAGATCTCTCCAGGCGTAGTTTGCTTCAAGTGCTGTCGCTTGCCTAGAGAAGCAACATACCGAATACTGTTGTGTCTTGGTTCCCAACCACCTGGGCAATCAAGCAATGTTGTTGACAGGCTATGGTCAATTGATGTTTTGGTTGCGCCTTTGTATTATCATAGTGCTTCATACCAGGCGCGCGGATGGGTTCATGATCTGGAAACTTGAGTCTAGGCTACTGACGTCTTCAACGGGACCGATGAGATGGATCTTCCCAACGGTGACTATTTGTATCAACCATTAGATCCGCTGCAGCCGCATATTGTCCGCTTGCAACCTAGTCAGACCAGCGATGGCTGGCTTTGTACGGTTCCAGTTTTCTCGAAGGCCTTCCAATTTGCGTCGCAGTCGAGCAATACTGTCTCTGTTACGCGAACCTTCCTGAAACGGACGAACTACAAGCACGACCTAAAGAAAGACACCTTTGGCCTCGTTGACGGTGTCTTGTTTGAAACACTCGCTACGTGCCTCTTTATTCTCCGTCTCTTGGTTGTCTACGTCACTCACGAGAATATCACTGACATAAGAGTTGACGTCTCAATCATTGGAATCCTGAATGAGGAGCTTCATCGGACGGCTTCTGCCGTACGCTTCGTTCAACTCGATTCATGGGCGACTTGATATGCAGAGCTCGGTGTGTTGCATCTTTCTGAGTCTCGCCACCAAGCCCATGACATCAGCTGTGTTACTATGACATTCGTCGAGACTCTTGATGAAGAAGCAAGATCGTCGGCCTAGCTTATTGAGGGTTTTTGCGGGTTCGAAAAAGCGCCTCCGTCAAGTCCAAGACAGCGTCCGAAAGTTTCCCCAAACCCAATGAATAGGTTACATTGCATCAGGAATTAATACAGCGAAGATCGGAGCAGCCCTCCCTGTGACTTCTGAAGTCCATTGGTACCTGCGTTCCAGGAAAACTACCCTGCGACAACGACAATGCTGTCATGCGTCCCGAGCTATAGGCTCAGTTTGGCTGATTCATGGTTGTATATGAGCTTCATGAGCGTTGACTTCCCTCACCCTGGGAGACCGGAGATCCAATAAAGATTATCATCTGATTCGAGCCATCGAAAAAAAGTGGTAGGGTCTGCTGTTTCAAACAGCCAGGACAATGTACTGTGATGCGCTGGTGAGATGTCGGAGTACCCAGGCAATCGAACTGTCGCAGTGACAGAATTAGCTGTTCTGCAGAATACTGCTGATCTTTCGAAGCGACAGCACTGATTTGGTCTGCGTACGCGCCTTCGTCATCATCTCTCTTTCCGTCCTGGTAGGCTATGTTTAGCCTCGTTGATAAAGGTTCTTCAAATCTATAAGTTCCTGGGTACGTGGGTTTTTAACCTTGCGGCTGTGCTCGACTGACACGCACAAGCCCGCTCGAGTGTTCACTGTATGATCACAAGCGAAAGGAAGGGCCGACGCGTTGTTGATCTCTTTCAGGCTTCAGTGCAAAACCTTAACTTGCGTATTGTGCCAAGGGGTGCGCAAGGCTTGGATAAGCCTGGCTCTTCAGGTTGCCATACAGCTTGAGTCTCACTAGAGCTGCCAGAATCTCATCAGCGATCTCTTGCACTCCAATACTAAAGTTTTGATAATATTGGTGGCCCTTCTCCTGGCATAAGCTCCTTTCAGTCGAGCCTCGACCAGCTTGTTCGCTTGGTCACGTAGGTCTTTCCTGATAGCTTCAAGCTCTAGATGTCCTGCCGTTACACCAGAGTTCAGAACCGCCTGAGTGGTTTCCGACAAATCTTCTGTGAGCAGGTTGAACTAAAGAATGTTTCACAACAAGGCCAACATCAGCAACTTCTTCTACAATGGTACCGAAGAGTTGAAAGATGACTTAGCGAGCAAGTCGCAATGACATCTGCATGGCCGAGGATCATGCGGCTACGAAGGACGTGGCAATTTCATCAACGTCGGTGACGGCGCCAGTGAGTCTTCACCACTTGTTCGAGTGTTGTCGGTAGCAGCCTCGTCAGAGTCCATGAAAGAGAAGGTAATGTAGCTGTGTTCGGGAACATCATATGTCTAACGGCGAGTGGGGAGTCACAGGCACCTCGGGCTGTAAAAGAGTGGACAACATACTGAGACGTGCTATGCTTTCTCCTGGTTCAATGTCAGGTTCGGGATAGCAAGGCCGCTTCTCATAGTCCATACCTATTGTTGCGCCGCATGCTGGGTCTGAAGTGACTTTCAAACATGGCAACTGAGATTGATGAACAGTTGAACTGATTCGAGGGTTTTCTGAACACTGCAGCTTGCCAGATTGGGTGGCAAAAGAATTCCACAAAAGGGCCTCACAAAACCACCATGACCCAAGACAACGAAAAGAATCCGGTCTCAAAAGATCTCGTGTGAGGAGATTCCACAGTCATGAGGAAGATATGTGAACACAGCCTCGCTATTCCGTGCAGCGTCCAAGAGATTCTCGTCCAGCCAGCAATTTTAGCAGCATACGATCAAACATTTGATCTTTGCCATTGTGGTCCGTACGTACAAGGCGTAAAGGGAGCTATTTCTTATAAAGAGGAACTGCGCATGAAGGCTACAGACGCAATAGTCTACATCAGAATAAGCTGGCACTCCAAAGGAACCATCATGAGCGATATGGCATGTGGGGCTATACAGGCTGTTATCAAACATCAATACCTCATTATTTGACAGGCTACGTTGTCCGACATCCAATATGATGCCAGATTTACCGTTGGTCGTGGGAGCGTCGACAAGCGGGTAGGTAGGAGTTTTTGTGTTCAGTACAAAGCTGTCTTCATGCGAAACGCCATTCAAGACAGACGGGATTTACGAAAGATTGTTCGATCTTGGGAACCCTCCGTGGAGTGCGTTGTGCAAGGTGCGCGGATGACGATCGCTTCTTCCTCATCTCACCCAGGGCGTCGATCGGGCACCAAAAGGTTGTTCTTGCGCGGCACCACTCCACGCCTCATCAGCACGGAGGACTAACAACCATGACATCTTTACCGAGCCCGTAGATATCTTGCATGAGACTGTTCGCGACATTTCCGTAGCGAGCGGCTCGAGCCTTTGTGTTCCCGTCGTTGTGCAGCTACTGTGCTGAAAAAAACAACACTCGGCGTTGAAAAAGTAAGCGGGATTCGGCATCTTATGGGTAAGCGGAGAACGGCATTTTAGCAAGTGCCCGTGTTGCACAAGGCAGATTCGAAGGCATTTTTCCCAAATTGAGTTCAGGCGTCTATTCCACGGCGGGGCCGCTAACCGCCATGGGCTGGTACCGATCCTTTGGAGTGTCAGGCAACCACAATCATGCGAGGTGTAAGATCTTCTTGATTTTCATCGTCATAGAGATTGCGATAATCTCTGGACGGAGTGGGCTCACCAGCGACCACTGTCGACCTCGACACGACCGGATTGCTAACGGCTAGATGTTGCAAAGCATAAGGGGGATGAGGGCACCTCAGCACACATCAGTAATCGTGGAAAAGTTGTACGATGAATACATGGACCGGCCCTACCTAAGCCCTAATGCAGCGGTTCTAACGGTCCTATCCGTGGCTTAGTGCGATACTTGTGGTAGCATGCGATTTGTAGCGCCAAATCTGCCTCGTACTGAGTTGCACGTGGAGTCACCAAATGCGCCTCGTACGATCTCTGCACAATGCCTCATCGGGGTGCCGCCCTGCTGTCAATGCAAAAGTATGATTACACTGCACCAGGGGTAGATTATTATTAGCGTGCAGCAGCTAATGGAAGTCTAGTGGTGTTTACTTAGTCAATGTTTCGCAAAGAGTGTGGAGGTTTGCAGGGCATCTATTGGTCCACTTGGAGAAACAGATATTTTACTCATTATCTAATCTACTGATCGCCCATCCATTCGTCCACTATTATTACACTTCAATACCCTACGCCACTATACAGCAGGTACAAGCAGCCTTCCGGCGGTCGACGCTAATAATTATCTACCCTTGAGACAGTGTAAAACGCCGATCATGGCCAATTACCGCAAGTCCGGCGATGCAAAGGACAATCTGCTGCAGCTGGTCGATGCCAGCAGACGATGCGTGCTCTCGAGGCACGCTGCTGACCACCCACATGTGGAGCATGGCTCGCCTTAAAAAAGCACGCGTGTACGTTCTGTGGAGGGATTCACCAAGCGTTCTGGAAAGGGGACTGGCAACCAACTGAACATGCAAAACATCAGAGGAGAAGAGATGGAGATATCCGTGGGTAGGCCATGGAGATGAGCAGACGTCGGACAGCAAGTGCCCCGTGCCACGTCCATCACAAGTCTACCAGATTCGAGAAGGATTCCCTCGATCCTTAGTGGTTCCCTAAGGGGGCCTGAAGTGTGATGAGCCACACTTTTCTGACCTAAGTGTAGCCGACGCGCCGGCATGGCCACAGTGCAGCACAAGAGCGAGCAGGGCGTCTGGCTAGTGGCCAGGTCGTGGTTTGACCGTCCATCAGGCAGACTGCATCACTCGTTTCAGGAGTGGGTGGATAGAGTTCGACAACGCTCCGTGGCGCAGCAGTGTGTCGTCTGCTTTTCCACTCTCTCCTCCTCTTCTTTCGATCCTTACACCGTTTCTAACACATCCGACCTTGTTCTCGCCTGCGTTGGAGAACTGTCCTACGATATTTCGTTAGGAAACTTGAACACCCAAAACCTCCAGCATCTGCCGTTATGCTGACCAGGAGTATCTCTACCGCCAGGCGGCGCGTTCTGACACTGGCCGCTGTAGCTGCCTTCGCCTGCGCAGTCACCTTCTACACCCTTCCCTTTCACAAGAAGAACCCGCACCACACATACATCACCCCTGATGACATTGCTTTCACCGAAGCCAGCGACCAACTCTCGCCATCTGCACGCAATGCTCTCTGCCACGCACACAACGTCCCTCCCTACCGCCCACAAACCTCCCACCGCAAAGTCTACGACCTCTTCATGCTCAACACTGAGCTCGACTGGCTGGAGATCCGCCTCCACGAGCTCGCATCCCAGGTCGACTACTTCGTCATCCTCGAGGCGCCAACGACCTTCACAGGCCTACCCAAGAAGATGTACTACCGCGACAACGCCGCGCAATTCCACGCCTTCAAAGACAAAATCATCCACCACGTCCTCGAACCCCCCGCCGCCGACCTCCCCGGCCACGTCGCAAACGCAACCCTCACCCCGGGGTCCCCCGAATACGAAGCCCACGCCTGGGTAATGGAGCGCCACCAGCGCAACGCCATGTTCTCCCAGGTCCTCCCCTTCCTCACCGGCGACGCCGCGCCCCACCACGACGACGTAATCCTCGTCTCCGACATCGACGAGATCCCGCGCCCCACGACGGTGCAACTCCTGCGCGAATGCGCCTTCGGCCGCATGATCACGCTGCGCTCCCGCTTCTACTACTACAGCTTCCAGTGGCTGCACCGGGGCCAGGAATGGGCACACCCACAGGCGACCACGTACCAGGGACCCGACAAGACGCTGCTCCCCGCCAGCCTGCGCGAGCGCGACGGCTCCGCGCTCGGCATTCCGCGCACAGAGGAGCAGACGGTGTGGAACGCGGCGTGGCACTGCTCGAGCTGCTTTGCGACGCTGGGCGAGATGCTGGCCAAGATGAAGAGTTTTAGCCATACGAATCTCAATGCGGAGAAGTTCCGCAGTAGGGAGAGGATTGTGGAGCATATTCGTCTGGGGAAGGATCTGTGGGATCGCTGGTTTCAGTGGTATGAGAGGGTGGAGGGGAATACGGATTTGCCGCGGTACCTGAGGGAGGAGGCGGGGAAAGGGCGGTTTGGGTATATGGTTGATCGCGATGGGGAGGGGGCGGGGTTTACGGATTATTGATGACGGTAGAAAGTGGATCAGTAATTTTGATTTTCTTTGTTGTGTTGTTGACTTTGGACGCGGACTGCTGGGGACGGGTGTGGACGCCGGTGTGGGTCGGGGGAGAGCTGAGAGGTGCGTCGAGGTCGTAGCGTGCGGTGTGTGACAGACAGCCCACGACATGCTTGCTTCTGAGCATGCCGTACGCAGCACCCTTCATTCTTCGGCACCCCTGACCGTCTCCAGCTCTCTTCCCCCCCGAACAGCACCACCGCCCTCAACGCCCCTATTTCAAACCAACTCAACTCCCCCTCTACCCAACTCACCCCGCCGCAAACCGACTCTTCTCCCTCAACCCCTCCCCAAACTTCCACAACAACACCGGGGCCGGCACCCCCAACGCCAGCGCCACAAACGCCAGCACGCTGTTCCCCCACCCATAGTCCAGCTTATCGTACATGGCCGGCGCAAATAGGGGAAACCCAAACCCGGCCAGCGACCGCAGCACCGTCGCCGCCGCAATCGCACTGGCAGCATACCGCGTATAGCTGTCCACCAGATACGTCTGTATGCACTGGAACCCGATGATCACGCCGGCGCAGAACAAGGCCGCGCCGATGTTGGGCACGATGAAGTGCACGGCCGCCTGCGCGGACCAGCCGTACATGAACAGCCCCGCGGGGACGAGCAGCGAGGCGGGGACCATGATGGGGACGCGGAACTCTGGTTTGCCGGCGCCGTTGTTCTGCTTCTTCAGACGGCGGTAGAGGGCGTCGTTGAGCGGGGCCGTGATCTGGGTCCCGAGGAAGAAGCCGATGCCCATGGAGAGGAAGTTGAGCGAGCCGATGCCCGTACTCATGTGGTAAGTCTGCGTCCAGAGGCGCGGGAAGGTGGAGAGCATCAGGTACATGAGGCCGTAGAGGTAGGCCATGTAGACGGCGAGGACCTGGAGGATGGGCTGGGTGCCGAGGAGGATGAAGGGCCGCTGCAGGGCGAGCTTAAGCGTCGTGGCGAGCGTGCGCTCCGGCGCGTCGTACTCGGTGTGCAGCTGCGTGTTGCCCGTTTCGCGCGCCAGGCGGTCGCGCTTCCAGGCGAGCAGCTTGGGCGCGTAGGTTTCTTGCAGCAGGAAGAAGCCGCCGGCCTGCACGAGCGCGGTGAAGATGGTGGTTGCGTAGAAACACCATCGCCAGGTTGTGTTCTGGCTGATGAACCCCCCGGCTATGGGGCCGATCGCTGGCCCAAGCAGTGGCGCGAGCGAGTAGATGGAGATGGCCTTGCCGCGCTGCTCGGCGTGGAAGCAGTCACTGAGGACGCCCTGTGCGGAGTCAGCATCAGCAACAGTAACAGTACCAGAGCCACTCCACTGTGGAGGCAAATGCGCAAACTCACACCACCGATCGCCAGGGGCGCCGACCCCCCCAGGCCACTCAAGAACCGAAACGCCATCAACTGGCCCGAAGTCTGCGCAAACCCACAACCCAAATTCCAGGCCAGATAGAACAGATTCGACAGCTGCAGCACGACGACGCGGCCGTAGATTTCCGACAGCGGGCCCAGAAACAGCGGGCCGATGGCGTAGGCCAGCACGAAGATGCTGAGCGTGAGCTGCGCCTCGACCTCGTTGGTGATGTGGAAGTCCTTACTGATTTGCGGCAAGGCGGGGGAGATCATGGAGGACGAGATGGGCGAGACGAGGGTGAAGCAGGAGACGATGAGGGTGGCCGCCCACTTGCGCTTCATGGACCAGTTTTTGGGGTTTGCCGGGTCGTCTGCAGCGTCCCAGGTTACCTGTAGACGATGAATCAGCTCCATTCTCCCCCATTTCTGAGGAACAATGATTTGTGTACGCACGAGATTGGGGTCCTTGACGCTGCGAGCGCTCTTCTTCTTCTCCAGCTCGGGCCGCCCAGCCTCGACATCGTGCTCGTACCCAACACCGCCTCTAATCTCTTGATACGTCGTCTCCTCGCCGTGCTGCGCCGGGTCCTGATGCTCCTTCTCCTTCTCTTCCGCGCTGCTCACGCTGCGGTTGTCGTCGCGCGACGAACGCCCGACATGGCGCCTCTGCGTCTCGGTCTTGTGCAGCGATGACGTATCGTCGCGGACATGCACGCCGTCGCCGTCCTCGTGGTGGTAGACGGAGTGGTCGTCCGGGTGGTGCGTGGACAGCAGGCGGTGGAGTGGAGGGCTGGACGGCCGTGCTCGTGCCGTCGACGAGCGGCGAGATGTGGTGCGGCGGACGTTGTCCATGGTCGAGTCGGTGCGAGTAATCAGTGTAATATGTGTCTCAGAATCGCCCAACTTGGATCCCAGCGATCATCCACCTCCTCATTCGTATATATGTATGTATGTATGTATGTATGTAAATCCCAATTCCCAACCTCGCAATCGCAGACTCGTTGCATGCAGCACGTCAGTACCCAAAAAAAAAAAAACTCCCTCTACACCTCTCACAGTCCATATATAACCCCCCGGCGAACCTCGCCCCCCCGGCTTTAACATCCCCTCCAGCACGAAAACTCCGTCCAGCAGTAACGTATGTACGCGCACGCGTCGCTGCTCGACACCACCAGACGACCCTTGCCCCCAGCATAGCACAGCGAGAGCGCGTCGGAGTTTCGTCTCGCCCCGAGGCCGCGGACTGGGGGGTGCTGTGATTCGCCAATCAGGTGTGGCGCGTGCGCTCGGCTGTGGCGTACGGAGGAAAGGGGGGATGCGCGTGCCGAGACTGGGGGTGACGTCGGTCTTTATAAAAAATCGTGGGGGGCGGTGGAGATGGATGGATGGATGGATGGATGGACTGATTGAATGATTAGGGAATTGGGGGATTGATTTGATTTGATGGATTGATTCGATTTGATTGACTGGTTGATTGATTTGATGGATTGATTCGATTTGATTGACTGGTTGATTGATTTGATGGATTGATTCGATTTGATTGACTGGTTGATTGACTAATTGATTAATTGATTGATGGACGCTACAGCAGGGGATAGATTTGCCATGTAGATGCTGGGTACAGGTGAGAGATAGATATCCCTAACGTCTCTGTCTCGACAATACTCGAAAACTAGGGCTTTATTCTTTTTTTGCCATCTCACAACTTGGCCTTCTCCTTCTCCTCCCCCTCCTTACCAACAGCAGCAGCCTGCCCACTCTTCGCATCCTCAGCACCACCCTCTGCAGTTGCTCTGGCGACGACGCCTCTCCTAAGCAGCACCTCTTCCTCCCCCTCTCCCCTCCCCTCAACAAAAGGCACACCCTCCCCCCTCTCGAGCTGAATCATCTGCACCTTGCCCTTGACCAGATTGCACACGAGATAATTCATCACACAGCGGATGCCCAGCTCCTCGCCGCGCCGCACGACCCAGCCATTGAGGTAGTCCATCTCCGTCTGGCGCCCCGCGCGCGCATCGGCGAGCATGGAGCTCAGATTCTCGCGCGTCTTGTGCGCGACGCCCACGACCAGCGTCTCGAGGCGGCCCGGGTCGAAGCGGGTGCCGACGTTGGGGATGTACTGCAGCTCGGGCAGGGCGCGGAAGACCAGGCTGAGCTCGGCGAGCAGCAGGCGCATGGTGCGGGTCAGGGCGTAGTTGTACAGCAGGGCGCCGTTGCGGGCGTCGAGCAGGACGGTGAGCGGGTTGATGATGCAGTTGACGGCGAGTTTTTCGAGTTGGAGTTGGAGGAGGTCCGGGGGCGAGAAGGCGGTTGCGGCGAGGACGGGGGTGCGGAGGAGCGTGCGCAGGAGGTAGCGCTCGTTGGGGGTCCAGGGGACCGAGGCAGAGGTCGGCAGGGCGACATCGTCGTCCTGGGTGCCCGTGGGCGCGGGGCTGTGCTGGATGGCGCGGGTGTGCGGGCGCAGTTTGTCGCGCGGGGCGTAGGGCGAGGCGGGGTCGCGGTCGCGCTCGTGGGGCAGGATGCCGAGGGAGAGGGTGCCGAAGCCGGCGTGGGTGGTGGTGAAGGGGGCGTCGGGCGACGAGTGCAGGCCGTGCGAGTTGATGCCGAGCATGTAGTGCGGGCGCGTGGCCGGGTCCGGGAAGACGTCGCGGTTGAGCTCGTCGACCAGGCCCATGCCGTTCTGCAGCAGCAGCACGACGGAGCGCTTGTGCAGGCGGTGCTTGACGGCCGCCAGGCCCTGCAGCACGCCCGTCGCCTTGGCGCACACGACCAGCGAGTTGATGGGCGCCGCCGACTCGCCGCTCAGCGTCTGCGGCTCGCGGGCCCGGCTGCCGTCGGCCTGGCCGTCTGCGAGCCCGACCGGCTTGCCGTGGAAGCGCACGCGCGGGATGGCCAGCTCGGCGTCGTAGCCGTCGCGCGTCTCGGTGTCGCCCTCGGTTACGACCGCCAGTCGCTGCGGCGAGTCCTTCCAGGCGTTGAGGCGCTCCCAGCTGGGGAACAGCAGCGTGACGGGCGGCGGGTTGGGGACGCCCCGGATGGCATGCGCGACAAAGGTGCCCACATTGCCCATGCCCATGACGTGCACGCGGCGGTCCAGCACCGGCTTGGAGCGGTAGAAGTCTGCCGCGGGGGACCTGGGCGGCGACGCTGAGGGGCTGGACGGCGAGGCGGAAGGCGACGCTGGGGAGTTGGAAGGCGAGGAGCTATGGGTCGACGCTGAGGAGCTGGGCGGCGGCGCATTCCCTGACACGGCGCTCTGCCTGCCTACCCCCGCGGGCCCTTCCCCCTCCCCGCCTCTCTGCGTCCAGCTCTCCACGAACGTCCGTCTCTGCAACAGAGCCACCCGGCCCGGGCGCGTGCTACCGCTGCTGCATCCGAGGCCGAGGTGTCGTGTCCGAGGCCGCAGCCTGGGTATGAAGTGGGCGAGCGAGAGAGACAGCTTGGACGACTCACGGGCGCATCAACGGCTGTGTGTGGGGAGGCGGTGTGTGGTGTGGTGTGGTGTGGTGTGGTGTGGTGTGGTGTGGTGTGGTGTGGTGCGGTGTGGTGTGGTGTGGTGCGGTATACAGAGTAGATGCTGCTGCGGGAGTGACGCGCTCATGCACGCACACGGGCGAAGCTAGCGCTGGCAGATCCTCGGCCCAGGTTTTTTGTCGCGACTGAGGCCCCCGACTGCGCCTGCAAACAACTGCAACGCGCTCACTCGGCCCAACACCACTGCGCACCACAAACCCCACACCGCGACGCGCGCACACATCCATCCATTCAAGCCACCCACCCAATCACCCTCAATCCACCGCAATGGACCCGCAAACTGACCTCCCCGACCTCGTCGACGACCTCGAAGCCAACATCGACGAGCTCACACACTCCCTCCAGCCCCTGCTCCCCCCCTCCACCCTCGCCAAAACCGCCAGCACGCTCCCCCTCCTCTCCAAATCCCAACTCTACACCCTCGCCGCCTACGCCATCGAATCGCTGCTCTTCTCCTCCCTCCTCCTCTCCGGCGCAGACGCAAAGTCCCACGCCATCTTCCCCGAGCTAGCGCGCCTGAAAGGCTATTTCGCCAAGATCAAGCACGCCGAGGAGCATCTGCAGCGCGTGCAGGAGAAAGAAGGGAGGGCGAGACTCGATGTCGCGGCGGCGGGGCGGTTTATCAAGCATGGGCTGAGTGGGAACCAGCGGTACGATGAGATGCGCAAGGAGCGCGTGCAGAGGGAGAAGGAGAGGGCGTTGGAGAAGGCGCGGTCGCTGACGAATAGGAGGTTTGAGGAGGACGAGGAGGGGGAGGGGGAGGGCGGGAAGAGGGGTGTGCGCGATGGCGAGGAGGAGGAGGGGACGCCGAGGAAGAGGGCTAGAGTTGAGGACGAGGAGGGTGAGGACGAGCACGAGGGAGCGCAAGATCCAGAGGCCCACGATGCCGAGGAGGAGCAGACACACGCGGAAGAACACACCATGGATATGGACATCGACGTCCCCACGTCCACGCCCGCGACAAAGAAGAAGCGCGGCCGCCCCTCCAAGAAAGACAAGCCTGCTGCTGCCACCACCACCACTACTACTACTCCTGCCATGGAAGCCACGCCGCAGAAAGCCACCCCAACAAGGGCGACGCGCTCCACCGCGCCCAAGACAAGGAGCGAAGCCTTCCAGGCCCTGGCATCCGGATCGCCTGCGGGCGCTGCTGCAAAGGGCAAAGGCAAGGGCAAAGCCAAGACAAAGGGCAAGGGGAGGGGAAAAGGAAAGGGAGAAGGGGAACTGAGCTGAGCTGAGCCGATGATGGAGGAGCGAGATGACACACCACACAGCACAGCACAGCACAGCACGCAACACTACATAGGCAAAGAGATAGACACAGTCGGCTCCTCGGACAGCACAAGTCACTGTACTGCACATGTAGGAATACGTGCATTACCGCTCCCAAACCAGCGGAGCATCTACTGTACCTATAGAGAAGACAAGGAGGAGAGTCCCGCAGAAGTTCGTCTAAATGATACCCCTGGTCTACCCCTGGTCTACCACTGCCACTGCCACAACCACCACCACCACCACCGACCGTCCTGACCCTCTATGAAGACTGAAGAAAAAAACATCTGGCAAGCAAAGTCCCAAACGCCGTCTGTGGTATTTCCATCCCAATGCAAAGCAAAAAAAAAAAAAAAAAAGCGACGTCGACATCGACATCGACATCGACAAACAGCGTTTTGTACGCCTGTAGAAATGCTGCAATAAGAACAATGCACTTGCAAACCTCCTCACAGAGCAAGCCCCTCACAGAGTCAACACACAGAGTCAACACACAGAGCACTCACAGAGTCAACACTCACAGAGCACTCACTGAGCACACTCACTCAAACGCCCCCGGAATCGTCAGACTGAGCCGCTCGTCCTTCTTGCGCGGCGGCGTCGGCGGCGGCGGATTCGAGTGCGACCGCTGCCGCTGCAGTGCCGCCTTGTCCGCCACGGCCTTGACCTCGAGCGACCGCCGGACCTCGCTCTGGAGCTGCGTCTGTACCAGCTCCTCAATGTCCTTCTCCTCGTCTGCAGCCGTCGGGACCGACTGCTCCATCTCGGGCGAGAGCACCGTCTTGCCAATCGAGACGCGCTTCTCTGCGTCCCCCGTCGTGGCTTGGAAAGGATCGTCGTCGCTTTTCGGCGCCTCAACCGCAATCGCCACGCTGTGGTTCGACTCTTCACTCCGCCGCACCTTGTCGGTGCTGCCAAACGTCGGGCTGCGCGGACTGTCGCGCATAGGGATGAAGGCCGGGACCACGCCGCCGCCGATGCGGTTCCAGAACATGCGCTCGCGCAGACGCACGCTTTCCTCCCAGGCGCTCTTCTTCTCCTCGTCCGTCTCGGCACGCCAGTGTCCTGCCGCGATCATGCGCAGGAACCCAATGTAGTCGCATGTTGCTCGCACTCGGCCCAGGCACCAGTCGCAAAGAGGATATCTCTGCGAGTCCTCATTGTCGGCTGTCTTGAATCGGTACTTCCGAGCGTACAAGTCTTCCTTCCTGCTCTCTCCACAAAGCGAGCAAGGCAGCACTGGAGTGCGGAATCGAGATGTCGATGTCGGGTTGGGCTCCACAACCAGCGAGCCTGCTGTGATGCTGCTGACCACTGTGCGGCGTGCCATCCACGAGAGTCCTGGAGCAATGTCCAGCCGCAGTGTGGGCTCGATGTCCTCAGCCAGCGCACGCTTGTAAAACTTCTCATCCTTGAGGTTCGTCAAAACTTGGCCAGCCATTGCCTCCCGAGGCGACTGGTTGCCGTGGGTGGGCAGAGACGTAGTCGAGCTGTTCGTGAGCGATCCCAGCCCGAGGACATTCAGGCTGCTGTAGTTGCCGCTCGACACACGGCTCGTTGGCGCAGACCGAGGGACAGTCCTCAGCATGGCCTGGAACTCGTCGAACGCCGTCAAGTCGGATCGCAGGACAGGGTGGATGAGGTGCGAGAAGTGTAGCGGATGGTCGGGGCTGAACTCTTCCGAGCCTGGCGTGTTAGGCGTCAGGTGTGTAGCTTCGAGCAGCTTCGTCATCTTATCAGCAGGAGTAATGCCGGGCGTCGAGGGCGCCGTGGTTGTTGCGAGGATGTTGCTCTCGTCGTCGCCGCCGTGCGAGCTCATCCTTTCCACGACACCCTTGAGGTCCTGCAGCTGCTCTTGGAGTGAGTGCTGCAGCACTTCAGCGTCGCCGAGCTGCTGCTTGAGCTGCTCGCTGCGCTTGTCCGAAGCTTCCGTTTCTTTGCGTGCGGCTACAACCATCTGGTCAAAATTAGTCTGCTGTCGTGATCAATTGACATTGACCCCACTCACCACATTGGCTTCCTCAAACAGCGCGGCCGTCAGCTGCTCCACTTCGCTGTCTGTATTGCGCTTCAGCCTCTCGGCCTCTGCGCGGCGCTTGCGCTCCTCCTGCAGCTCGGTCGACATCTGGCGCTCCATCTTGTCATACACGACTTTCTCGACCAGCAGCCCTTTCGCGACCTTCTGCTCGTGGCTCTTCACTTGCGCTTCGAGCTGTTCGAGGCGCTTCTTGGCAGCTTCCAGGTCGTGGCGTGTCTGCTGCAGCGAGTCGTCGAGCATGGTCGAGTGGTTGATGGCATTGATGAGCTTGGTGCTGAGCGTCGAGACCTCCTGGCTGAGGTCTGGGTGCGAGTCGCTCGAGCTGTGGCGCGAGACCTGGGGTTGCGGCGTGGGGGTTCGAGGGTCGGGGATCGTGTTCATGCCGTCGCTCTCGCTGGCAGCTTTGGCAAGGTGTGGAGTCGAGATGGATCTCGTAACTTCCTTCTTGGCCGGCATGGGGCTCAGCGATCGCAGGCGAGAAGGCGTTATGCTGCCTGAGCTGTGCTGGACCCATGGCGCAGCCGTGTGTATGAATCTACCGTACGTCAGCCAACGCCTGGAAGCGGACAATTCGCACCTACGCAAACTCGGCCATTTTCGCGGTATTAATAACTCGCCAGCTGCAGACCGTCCAGGACGCCTGCTGCGGCTTCGAGAGGTGTTGGTGGTTGTTCGGTGTTGGGCGGCAAGCGGCCGGGGACAAAGCAAAGGAGTGACGCAGTCGAGAGACTAGGAGATTGGGTGGTTGTTCACGGCGAACACATTGGAGCCGCCACGCCGTCCAGGTGCACAAACAGCAGAGTCAGGTCGTCGGCAGAGCAGCGCTCGTGTGGAAGAGAGCAGAGAGGCGGCCGGGCAGCGAGCGAGTATTGGTTCTCGTGCTGCGAGGCCGAGTATACGTCGGTGGACTTGGAAGGAGCCGGATCCCATGGCGCTTGCCCGGGCGCTCAGGTCACGCCGCTGCTCGCGCGCCGATGCTAGCAGCGACTGCGCCTGCATGCTCATGACGCCGCATCTGGACCGCAAACGTGGTACTTGTCCCTCGACAAGGCTGGCGCCGCGAGCTGCTTGCGGTCCAGCCGCAGGGGAAGGAGCTGAGCTGTCAGAAACGTGCGCTGAAGAGCCTCACGGCTTAGCCGGCGCCCCTTGCGTTGCTGTGGAATGTGTCTGGATCTGCACAGGGTCTTCGCCCTTGACCTTGGAACCACCGCCAGCAGCCTCGCCAGCAGCAGTCTCTGCGGCAATCGCTGCTACAGCAATCTTGGAGCCGCCATTGTGTGTGATTCACCTCTCCCACGGCCCTGTTATCGCCATTGTGGGAGCTATCGGCGTGCGGGGTCGTCGTCGAATAGGCAGGTGCGCCGCTGTTCGCTCCTGCGCAAAACGGAAGGTGCTTCAGGTGCTTGCCAGCCTCACTCAGTCTCACAAAACGGACCGCTCACAGCAGCAACGGACGACATGCCGCTACCCCGAGCTGCAGCCCTTGGATCGTCCGCGCTCTACTGTGTAGTTTCAAGGCAGCTTGGTCACATAGTTTATGTTATTGTCACAGCGCATGTGGCAAAGCCTGAGAGACCACCTTGCGCCTCCTTGGGCCTTCGTGACCTCTGTCTTCTCAGGCAACGCGCAGCAATCGACGGGTCAGTCGCGTCTGGGCCAACCTTGGCGAGCACATCAGTGCGACTCAGCAGCCTTGACGGATGTCCTATTGTCGTCATAGCCATCTTCAGACGTCGCAGCTGCTCGAACGAACAAAGTGCTCGCATTGTGTCCGCCGACGCTCTGCTATATTTGACCATCACCTACGTTGTCATGACGCCCGGAAAGTCTAATATGAAGCAGGCAAGTCTGATGTACTAGTGCGTGCGACAGATGCGTCTGCGGCTATCGATGACCAGATGCAGATCAAGAGTGGCACATGACGTTCAGAGTCTCACCCGAGGTGCAAGTCTTTATGGTGCTGACGTACCTTGGTCCTTCTTGCCCAAGTCTACGTCGAGCTGCCTAGAATGAACTTGGCTGCGAAATAGGTCACCGCTGCCAATCAGCACGACGAGGAGCTGTTCCTCGGTGGAATTCCATCACACGCACCATAAACTCAGACTAATTGAGTGAAGCGGGAGAGCGGCATAGATGGTCGACTGTAATTGCTGACATTGTCAGCCTTGTCGTTTTTAAGAGGGCATTTCGCGTCAAGGGATGCTTGCCTACATTCGAATTGTTTCGGGTATTTGCAACCACTCACTCGCATACTCTCTCATGTTACCTGATATCGAGAGACTGAAAGGGTCGAAGGCATCTATTCATCAAGAAAAGATAAGCTTCAAACAACCTTTCTTTGAGAGCCTCTTCCTACCTACCCAAATGCGGGGCGGAGCGTGTTCAGCCGGATGCCGGCCCTCAATCTCATTGGACAACAAAACCGAACATATGTGTGAAGACAACTACCTAGGATTGTGCACGTCAACATCACAGTGCACTCACCAGATTCCTAAATTCCACATACCAATCACACTATTGATCTTTCACTATAGGGTCTGCGCTAGTTTGCGCTACGAAGTCATCTCAAACCACCCCGTCGACGGAGATGTCTGAGGCCTTTGATCTGCTTATCGTCGGCGCAGGTAGGTGGCGTAGTGCGACCTTCACACGCGATGCCACACTAACATATGATGTCTGAGGTATGCATGGCATTGCAATGGCGAAAACGTATATCGCGATCCACCCTGAAGCAAACATCCTGCTGGTAGATAGCGCCCATACGATCGGAGGTTCATGGGCATCCGAGCGATTGTATCCAAGATTGAAAACAAATAATGTGCTGGGATCGTATGAGTTCAGCGGCTTCCCAATGGTTCCAAAGGATCCCGCTGCGTTACCAGGCGCGCACATACCAGGCCCAGTTGTACACCAGTACCTCAATGATGTAGCAGCTCACTACGGCTTCGAACAGCGATGCAGGCTCGGTACCGTTGTCGAATCTGCGCTCATGAGACATGATGGGACTTGGTCACTCAATCTGCGCAAGGTCAAGAGCGATAGCGACGCAACCTATCCTGTCGTCACCAAGAAGCTAGTCATTGCTGCTGGTCTCACGTCAGAACCCAATATGCCAACTTTTGTTGGACAAGACTCTTTCACAGGGCACATCGTGCACTCGAAGCAACTGAAGGAAAAGGCTGCCGAGTTGGCCGATTGCAAGGCTGTAGTCGTCCTGGGCGGCAATAAATCTGCTTGGGACGCGTGCTATGATGCAGCGCGACATGGCGCTCAAGTGACGATGGTAATTAGACCGTCGGGCGGGGGCCCTAGTTATGTGTGGCCGAAAAGGTTCAAATGGGGCCTGTGGTGGACGAGCCTGGCTAGACTATCATCAACGAGGTTCTTCACAGCTTTCGATCCGACCTTGTGTGGTACAAATGGGCCATTGTCGTGGTGGGCGCGCTTCTTGCATGACACAAGGCTCGGAGCAGCCTTGCGCAACTACTTCTGGGCGACTCTGGATCGCAGGATTAGACGCCTCAATGGTTACAGGTCTCACCCAGAACTTGCGAAGCTTGAACCATGGACGACTCCATTCTGGATGGGGAATTCCCTGAGTATCCATAACTACGAGACAGACTGGTTCCAACTTGTTCGGGATGGGGAAATTAAGATTCGCATCGCAGAGATAGATCATCTTACTTCTACTAGGGTCGTTCTTGACAACGGAGAAGAACTAGACGCCGGGGCTTTGGTATGCTGCACCGGGTGGAGGTCGAAATCCATCGTTGGATTCCACATTGATCCAGGGCCTTCATGTCCAAATCCTGAAGCAGTTACTCGCGATATTAGGCGGGCACAAGATCAGATTTCGAGTCAGTTGCCGTACCTGGAAACCCTAGCCAAGAGAACCTCGAACGCACCGGCTCTCGGCCCTGGTACCACACAGCCTACATTTACCGCTTCGGGATATCTCTACCGTTTCCTGGTACCTTGGCAGCCTGCGCGCTTGCAGGACAACAACCTGGCTTACATTGGTGCACACAGCTCAATCCACGCCGTCCTCGTCGCCCAGGTCCAAGCCTTATGGATCACGGCATTCTTCGACAGCAACATTGCTAACCTCAGCAATTCTCGCATAGATCTCGAAGCAGTGAGATACAAGGCTATATTACAGGGGGTGTACGGCACCTTGAGGCGTCCCAAGGAGTGTGGCGGTGCTGCCGGCAAGCATGCAGATCTAGTGTTCGACAGCCTTCCGTATATCGACTGTCTGCTGAACGATCTCGGTTTGACAGTTAACAGGAAACCTGGGACCTGGGGGACGATGTTTGCGCCGCATGGCCCTCGTGATTACGGAACACTGATTGAAGAATACAAGGCCAGACACACTGTCAAGACCGAGTCGACTTGATCACACTGCGACAAGTCCTGCGATCAATGCGGATACATTCTTTGTTTGTTTGGCGCTGAATAGACCTATTATCAGCGAGCATGAGTGAGAGCAAATCAATATAGGCTCTCACAAGCATGGGGCAGCCTGAGCAGACGCTAGCTCGATATAGTGATCAACCATGCTCTTGACCTGTTCTTCAAAGCTCTGGAACTTCCACCCAAGCAATTCCTCCGTCGCGGAAGCATCGAGCCGTATCGGCCTTGTCGGCGTTGTTCCATCCAGCGGAAGGATTTCCTTAGATACCCGCTTGCCGTAGATGCGTTCAACGATCTCCTTCGCATCATCCCATCTCGTCCCCTGCACTCCACCAGATGACACCAACAATCTGCTGTTTCCAGGGACTTCAGGCTTCAATGCATCAATGTGCGCCCGAGCCACGTCGTCCACATGAACCGATACGCCTATCGTTGGCACATCCGCCTTGTGACCAATCAACGGCCCAAGTGCATTCCTGTTCGTACCTGTTGACACTTCTTCTTTGGTGGCATTCAGCTCGTTCTTGCCAATAATCATGCTAGGCATGATGCTGACAAGATCAAACTGCGGGTTCTCATCCGCCACGAACTTCTCTGAAACGGCAAGCGCGTGGCTCTTGGCCGCCACGTAGGCCTGCATTGGGTGAGAGAACTGGCCTGAGAGATCGGGTGGTGGGAAGCTGTCGTGTGCTACGTGGTGTCAGCATTCTCAACACGACAACTACGACAGTTATGAAAGAGAGGTATTACCCGTAAAAGTTTTGGAGAAGCCGTCCGACATGATGTACTCCACTGACAACAGCGGGGCAACGGAAGACGTAACCACAATTCTCCTGATCGACGGAGCCTTTGCCGCAGACTTCAGGATACTAGTGGTGGAATTGATAGCCGGGTCGATGATATCGCGTATGTAATTGTCGGTCTGAACGCCATCGAGTCAGTCTAATCAATCATCGTGCTAAAAGCCGATCCGACTCACAGCAATCGGCAATGGGGACGCCACATGCACCACTCCAACGACTCCCTCGAGCACATTGTCAAACGCGCCTTCCTTGAGCAAATCTGGGACGACAACGAATTCCAAGTCTGCGAGGAAAGGCTTGACAGATTTGGTCGCGCGGATTCGATCGCCTTGTTCGGCTTTGCGAACAACGGCGCGTACGCGGTAGTCGCGGGAGAGTGCTTCGACGAGCACACGGTAACCGACGTGACCTGACACGCCGGTTATCTGGGTCGGAAAGTTAGCTCTTGAGGACTAGGCTTGGGATGGAGCGAGAGCGCGCATGGCGGACGTAGGTTTGAGAGCTCCGCAAGTTCAAGCTGGGGAAGTCTCCATTGCTTTTAATGGAGACAGGAGGTATCTGCCATGAAAAATGCTACTTACAAGGATCAGTTCTTTGGGCATTTTGGAATTGGGTGAAACAAGCTGGACAGATGTAAGAGTGAACAGGAAGCAGTGAGCTGTATGATGGTACGAACCGACTTCCTTTCTATGTAAATTTGAAACCCTGTGGGGTGCTCCACCAGCTTCAGGTCCCAGCCTTACAAATGTACAGATTAGTAACTACCCGAACAGTTGTCAATGATTAGTCGCAGATTCCTAACGATCACCTCCTAAATGATTAGTGATTTTTAGTCGCATTGACCGCAGCTTGTACTTGGTAACATTTACTCATGGGTTCCGTAGTACGTAGCCTGGATGATGATTAATCAAAAACCTGTAGTCCTCGGAAGCTCCACCACAACACGAATATGACCAATCAGATCTGGCCTACACACTAGCTTTTCACGACTTGTATATTTGCTTATAAACCTGAGCCGCTTATCAATGGGGATATGAAATCACGACATTGAGAAGTTCAGAATCACCGAGTCGGGAGAATTGGCTTTACTGGCGTTGAACTCAGACTGTACAGTGGCACGATAGTGGGTTGTGTCTAGATACCGTAGTGGGATGCTTTGACTTTCTTGACAAGGCTTGTCTTCAATAAGAGGTGTTAATACCTCGGCCGGAACTCATACGAGCACTTTCATGATCACTAGATTGATTTACCAGGTTGCTTGTTTACAGCTCAAAGTTCCCATCGGCCCTCTATTACCTATTGATAGGAATGTCCGATCTTGCATTAGTAAATTACATCTTAACACAATGCGAACTCGCAATTGTGCTTACACATGCCTAGGCTCAAGCTACTAATCAAAGGTCACGGTGCAAAATCAACTTCGACCTTGATGTTGTGACGCAGTCCAATCTATTGTTGCAGTTTAAATACACTAACTGAAGCTTTACTTCACAGACCGATATAAAATTCACGAGCTACGCAAAATGTATCAAAAGCGTACAAGTCCCTTTGGGGCATATACATCGCTATGTTTCCAAAGTGCCCTTCAACAGATCAATGCCGAAACTCCTATTCCTACACTATTGGCCGGAACCTCTTATTTGTGGGTCCATATGCAGAATACTCTATGCGCCAAGGCTACTATGTTGTCGCTCCCGACATGCACGGGTGGAACAGGCAATCCCAAAGACCTGGAATCGTTCACGTACAAACGCACGGCTGACGAGATGAATAATCTGCTCGAGTGCGAGGGCCTTGATACAGTCATAGGCGTGGGACACGGCATACAGGTCACATGCAGCTGCTACATCCGCTTAGCTTCTGGAATCTCGATGACACGGCTGATGATCCATTGAAGTGGCTCAGCTATGCTGTCCCGTCCCCAGCACCATCGCCCTAACCGTCTCAGTGCTCAGGCCTTCTTATCACTCAGCTGTGCGGCTCCTGGAGTGGACCTCGCCTGCGCATTTGTAGATGCTACTAACGAAGCCACATTTGCCGCGTTTGGGCATTGTCTTCTAAGTTACTGGCACTTGAACGAGCGCGAAGATGCCGCCAGTATCATGGACTAACATGTTGGTCGGCCACTGACCGCAATACGTCTTACCCAAACTGTGGCAACGTTTGTCAGACGATTTGATGTAAGCACGTGCCTCAAGGGGAAAGAGCTGATACTCCTTCTACGGATGGCGTGAAGAAATGGTACTGTGCTATGATACAAAACTGCGCACGAAGAAAGTACGTCGCAACCTTCCTAACCAATTTGCAACCATAGTGTCAAGAACACATCGATGTCATCATTAAGGACTGTGATTACTTCCTTCACTCTCCATTAGAAGATTCTCAGGAAAAAGGAAATCAGCTAACACATTGAAGTGCTCGAAGCCTCAACTAGTCTCATTGTCACAAAACATGTGCTAATTGTCGTTGGCGACAAAGATTCAATCACCATACCGTGCATCCAGCTCAACTCCACGACGCAATTTCTTCCTTGATTCGCTATCAGAACCGTGCCGGCAAGGCATTTTATGCAGACTGAGTTTGCAGGCGACGTGAACAAACTTCTGCATGGCTTCTTGAAGAGTTTATCAAATGAAGAGTTTGCCAAAAGAAGAACTCCAAAAGAATGAAGGACGGCAAGGAATGTCAAGGCAGGGACCAAACAGAGTTTACCGAAGGGTCTTATTGTACAAGCTTGGCGAATACACTCAAAAACACCCACCTCCACTGCAACTATCTCAAATACGTTCCATTTCTCATAATTATAGCGTCGTTACTTCTTGGCCCATTATTAAACAGCAATACAATTCCGGGGCTGCAACATTTATGCAGATGCACCGAAGCAGCATGTTTTTTGTCCAATGATTTTCTAGCCAGCTCCGACGATGCAGACTTCCATCCCCCCTGCTATGAACTATGAGCCGAGCGCATCGAACCCAGCACCAAAGTCTCCATTGTCGAAAACGCTGATGTCGATAGTGCATCCTCACTCCTAGACGCAGTCTTTGCCTTCGTTCGCTTTGGCTTACGTCTAGTTGGGATAGCCAAGGTGTTCAGGGTACTAGGTGAGGAATCTAAAGGAGAGATATAGCATGAAGACTTGTCTCATTGTGCATTATTTTTTAAACAATCTTCTCGTGCAGCTGTTTCATCGTGAGGCATTTGACTGGAATAAACGGTGACCGATCCTAGTCTCACAGGAGAAGCTAAGTCTTACGAACGAATGAGGAGGAGGGCAAGGGGATTCTCTCAAAAATGCAGACTTTACTTCCGCGCAAAGTACATGTAGTGTTTTGCCTCCTGCCCATGGCGTTTCAATCTCTTGGCTTTCATCCTTGGTTGCGGTCAACTTCGGTGCTATTTGGTGTGCAGCCAATCATTGCGTACCAAGGCTTGCATTATGCCTTCGGGTTATCCGAAATTACATATGATTTATGTATACGAAGTGCTGCACGATTTCGGCATCGGGCAAGATAGAATGGCAATCCGCGCCAGCAGTCCAGGTCGCGGGGCAATTCTGCGAACATGAATCGTGGTCAGCATGGGAACCTGTATCTGATCCAGAACCAATTACCTTGGACCCTCTGGAAGTTCTGCAGCCCCGCAACACCTTCTTTCTTACCTATTATGTCGAGAGTGCGGACGTTGCGTCGATCTGGCAGAGATTGCCCCTCGCCCCACATTAAGCACGCGAACACGTGGTAGATCAGGCGGGGCTGCAAGCATCGCGAGAGGGATGCAGACACAACCCCTGGACATTGCCGGTCCAAGATTCTCCAAGACCAAGCCCGCCTTTCAGACTAGGGTCCTACAACGTGGCAGAGAGAAGTCTTCTCGATGGCTCTACATCATCTGTTCGAAGTTCAGTACGCAATTCAGAACTTGAAGGATTGGCGCATTTTGAGGTCAAGAGCAGCCATCCAGAAGGACCGCATAGGTTGTCGCAATACTAAGCATGACTTTACAGAAGATCAGGATTCACAACAGTCATACTTGACTGTCTCTGGTAGCAATTTCTGGTCGAACACTTACGGTATGCCCTTTACGGAGCTTAAAATTAGTTCGCGAGGCGAGCCGCAGGTAGCGATACAACTGAGACGGGCCTCGTGATCTGGTCTGGCGACGTCGACGTACCACGATGCGGGCCTGACCACGAGCTGTCGTGAGGCTTTGACACAGTAAAAGTCTAAACCACACGGAGGAACCCACATGAGCTCAGTCTGTACTATGCGTAGTGACGCAGAGGCGACGTGACACCGCCAACGAAAGTGGATGGTCGCTCTTCAGAGACCTGCGCGACATCGCAGTCCTCAGCCGCGGTATCAACTGCAACAGAAGCTGGGCACTGAATCGCGCCACCGCAAAAGGAAGGGATAGAAGAGGGCTGTATCAAGACGACCACAAACGTTACGTGCAACCACAAAACAGAATGAGCGGCCTTTGGAAGAAGCTATCGAAAAAGAAGGAACGTGCGAGTTCCTTTTCGTGGGAGCTTCGAGAAGGGGGCCTGGTCATGTGGGGCAGACAGGACCCCCGGCTTGCAGTCTGGGAAGGTCAACCATGATCGACATGGGTGTCTTCTTGGAATCCAGATTGGACTGAAGCGCGGAAGCGAGCTTTGCAAGATATGCACACGGCGTGACGGCGGATGGGGAAACCACATGGTTACACCATGCAGGTCATCTACGCTACCACCAACGCTGCAGCCAAAGCTCTGACAGTCCGCAAGGCTTGACAAAATGACGATGACAATGCCCATCTGTCGCGATGAGCGGACTGCGCGAGTCGGCGTTACTCAGTGCTGGGATAAAGTTTTGGCACAGACTACAGTAGACGACGCTTACAACGTTGATTGCCGCAAGAATAATGGAGAGATTACGAATTTGAGGCGTTAGCAAGTGTGGACGACACCAAGCGGCTAGCCAAGCTCTTGCAGCGCTCGGTGTACCACAAGACCGAGGGATGGCTGCCGAGAATGATAAGGCACGCAGGCTCCGCAACTCGACGTTAGAGTAAAAGCTTTGCGCAGCCACCTGCGTGCTCGGGCTTGGGTCGGATGCTGTAGTCGTTATGTCGGTGCCACAGTACTTGTCCTCCGCTGGCTGCTCCTGCTCGTCCAGGATAACGACGACTGTGCTGGATGGAGAGGCGCAAGCAGTAGTCTCAAATTTGCCGTGCTGACAGCTCGCTGGGAGACATAAGTGGTCACGTAAGAACCACGCTCGAGCTACGATTTATCTGCCAGCAAGTTGTCTTAAAGTCTTTAAAGGCTTGTGCGCTAGGTCGCTAAGAAGGGATGAATATAGCGATGCACAAAACAAGAGACGAAGTATGATGTGTGCATGCAGCGTCCAGGCATCGCGAAGCGGATAGTTTTCAGTGAAACGTCAGACGCGCAAAGCAGGACCTCGATTCCCGCTGCAGCAACAGACAAGCAATGCAAGGAGCTCAAGCATGGGATAGAGGGTAGGGTACGTTGGATGAAATGCAAACTACTTCTGGCAATTGGTGCTGCGTTATTTCATCCGCATGGCTGCCTACGCGGAGCCTTAAAGCCATAGGTGCGAGAAGTGCCCAGGCGCTATCATCAAGACGTTTGAGTTGACTTATTGGTAGGAATTCGAATTACCCCCTTGGCCCCTCGTCACCCGATTTCCGGAATCCCTTCAATTGTTAGTTTTGTCTCCTGTCAGATGCTAGTCCCATCTTAGTTTAGGGACATCTGTGGACCAAATCTAGTCCCGGCCAGCCGGGGAGTACCGACCCCATGGGGTGTAAGCCCCGCATCTTGGCTTTCATGGCGGTCTTCACCCTTCTGGGCGTGACCATGTTGGGTCGCTTGCTCGACTGATTCCAAGAAATTTCGGGCCAGTGGTGGCCGAAGGATCAGCATATATATCCCCAATGCTTACACGACTTGACCTTTCAGTATTCTCTCACTCTTGTTTTAACGTCACCGGCATTTGTTGTTTGACACGCATCGCGGATCTTCATCGTATCGCATCGTCAATCCAGTGAAGCCCACAAGCCGGCAATACTTCATCTCCGGCAGTAGTGCTCATAATGGCTGCTGTGCAGGATCCCGGCAAGATGGAGGCAAGGCCACGATCAGGTTCTGTCGATGGCGATGCTCACATGACGCAACACCAGCTCATAGAGGCCGCCGTTGCCAGTTCTGAGGCTGAAACTCAGCTGCCACGACTGGAGCTCTTCAAGCGCTACCGACCCGCGGCCATGTACTCTGCGCTTTTATCTATTGCTCTGGTTATGGAGGGTATGGATGTTGGTCTCATCAACAACTTTTTCGCTCATCCTGCCTATCGTCGCAAGTTCGGCAACACCTACAACGTGGATGGCGATCTGGTTGTTTCTACCCGATGGCAGACTATCATCGGTGCTGGCAACAATGTTGGCTCTATCATCGGTCTGCTGCTCAACGGTTGGCTGCAGTCCCGCTACGGCTCTCGCAGGGTGTATTTGGTGAGTACCTTCATGACGACTTGATCTGGAAGCTGTGCTAATTACATACTCTTTCAGGGCGCGATGGTTCTTATGGCAGGCACTATCTTTGTTCTGTTTTTCTCGAAGAACGTCGAAATGCTTCTCGTGGGTAATATCTTGTGCGGTATCCCCTGGGGTATCTTCCAAACCCTCACTACCGCCTACGCCGCTGAGATTGCTCCGACCGCTATGCGTGGCTACTTAACCGCCTGGGTGTCTATGTGCTGGGGTGCTGGCTCCTTCCTGGCTGCTGGTGTGCTCAGAGGCACCATCAGCATTAAAAGCGACGCCGGCTGGCAGATCCCCTACGGTCTCCAGTGGATGTGGATTCCCCCTCTATTTCTCGTTGCCTGGTTCGCTCCTGAGTCGCCTTGGTACCTCGTCCGACGCGGCAAGATTGACGAGGCTGAGAAGAGTCTGTATCGCTTGGCCCGCCCCGGACACTACACTGAGCAGTCGATGCGCGAGACCTTGGCCCTCATGAAACACACAAATGAGATGGAGAAGCTAGAAGCTAAGAACGCTAGCTATGCTGACTGCTTCCACGGCGAGAACAAGCGCCGTACGATGATCGTCTGCATGGCTTGGGTCATTCAGATCTTCAACGGCCAGTCCATCACCAACTACGCCGCACAAATGCTTCGCGCTGTTGGTATGAACCCCACCGATGCATTTAGCTACACCATGGGTATTCAGTCAGTCAACATCTTCGCTACCGCAATCGCCATTGCTCTTATGGGCTCAGTCGGCCGCCGTACCTTCTACCTTTACGGTTCGGCGTCCATCGGTCTTTGCATGCTTGTTGTTGGCATTTTGGGGTTTGCCATCAAATCGGCTAAGGAAGTTGCCATTCCCGTTGCTGTTTTCCTCATCCTTGTGCAGATTTCTTTCAAGATCTCTCTCGGCCCGACCACCTATGTCATCGTGGGTGAGATGGCCTCGTCTCGCGTCCGCGCCCAGACCATCGTCCTTGGTCGTTCCCTCTACGTTTGTGGCCAGATTGCTGTCCAGCAGCTCAATCCCCGTATGCTCAACAATGATCCCACAGCATGGAATTGGGGTGCAAAGACGGGCATGTTCTACTTTGGTTTCTGTCTGCTGTGGGTGATTTGGATCTTCTTCTTCCTTCCCGAGACCAAGGATCGAAGCTTCGCCGAGATTGATTACCTCTTCAAGAAGAAGACTTCTGCCCGCAAGTTCCGCGGTGCTGCCGTCGATTGTAAGTTTTCGAGCCCGACTTCGCACGAATTTAGTTTTGCACTCACTGACTCTTCTCAGTGTTCGAGTTCATGCCAGAGGACAGGTCTCAAGAGAAGCTTGGGTTCGACGAGCGAGTCGAGCAAATCGATGTCACTAATGATCAGAAGCGTGTGGCTTGATAGATTTGTAAGCTTATTATCGGGCTCTATGCCGAGAGACATGCAGAAATGCCACGTTTTTACCCAGTCAATCTAGTAAGGACTGCATTCACCAGGCAATCCGTTCCGTCTTCCAATCTCTCAGAGTGCTAAACCAATTGCGATTGCGCAGTGAATTATTAGGGCGAATCCGGTGATCCGCGTATAAGGTATCATTCGATGATCTATCTAAGTGGTATTTGTCTTTAGCACATGTGATCACCGATCATGCTGGCTTTCTACAACAATTTTTAGCATCTTCCAAGCCGTTACACTGCTTCGGTCATCCTAGCCTTCGTCTCCTTTCTTGCGTATCTAAGCGTTGGGAGCCGCCACAGCGGCCCTGATCTGTTAGGCGGAAGCTTCCGGCCTCGGCCTCTGCTGCACGTGGAACGCCTGTGGCCCCTGCCTCTTCGGCCTCTCTAGTGCTAGCTTCCTCCATCTTTGCGCTGGAGCTTTTTTTCTCTGAGAAGTGTTAAGCTCTGCAAACGGATCAACCAGCGGCCCTGTTATGACCAACGGTGGTTCCCGTTCGAGTGGGGTGAGTACGGGTTTCGGCTTAACCTCTACTGGTGGTGGGGGTTCCTCAAGTTGGTATGTATCGGGTCTTCTTACTCAGCGCTTTCCCGTACAAGCACTGGTTCGAGCTCTGTTTACGCTCTCGTGCGGTCGCTCCTCGACTCCTACTTTCTTCGCCTTCTTTTTGTCTCTCCACATCGCTAAAGGTTCCCAATTAGGGTCAGGGTTCTTAGCATTGTCCAACCCGACTTCAAATTTCTTCTCATGCAAGCAACAACTACCTCTTCTTGAAGTAATCGTGTGAGCCTTACTGTAGACGTCTTCCGCAACATGACCTGTAACAAGTTTATGCAGCATACCCCCACCTATAGCTCTAGTGAAGGCTGCAGTTGTGAAGAAACTTTGATCAAGCTCGAACTGCTGAACCTGTAGGTACTCGTGAACCAAGACCGAATTCAAATTTCCAAAGCATTCAAAACTCAGCGAGAGTCTTGTGACTACCACTTGTTTCAAAACGCTCTTTCTCTTTTGCAAGCGTTTCCAGACGATGTGATCTAACGTTGCAGGCAAGCATAAGGCTCAAAAAGATACACTTGCAAACGATGTGCCGGTAAAATTGAATCTTCTTCTGGTCATCGAGTGCTTGATATGGACCTATGTAGAGGTATGAACAAATATACATCCCGTAACTATCCCTGTGTTCGAAGGGTAAATCGTCCAGTCGTCAAACATCTCGCCAAACGCAAGAGATGTTTTGGCACCCAAAAGACAGCAATGTCTGCATCAATCTTGATTGCGACAGGGTCAGAGGCATGAGGATTGTAATTTGTTATTAGTTCCGGTTAACTGAAGTCTTGTAAAACTATACGACGTGATCGACGTGTAGCATTTCGTCTTTGACACTGTTATCGCGTGCAGTTCTACTGCGTCCACGCCCATTGTGGGGGTAGGATGGCTGCTTTATCGAAATCACCTGTTATAAGAACGGCTTGTTCGTTTGATCGATCCATGCTTATGAACGTCTGGTCTTGATCTGCCGTCTGACTTCTGACTTCCGACTTCTGACTTCTGACCTGGGTTTGATACTGATGGCACAGTATTCTCGTGATCATCCACCGGCTCCTCTTCGTGATGAAGATTACTGGTCACTACCTCAAAAGTTTGCGAGATTTGTATGGCTTGTTCAAGCACTGTCAAGGTCATGTTGTCTTCGATCGTTTTGACTATCTTGTACTTGGCATAGGTGCGTATGCTTCCTCAAGCCTGAGAAGAAGTCTCAGTTCGCTGCCAACCACAATCTAGGTGAAAATACCGGAGCAAGGACTTACACATGAAGCAGTAGCCCAAATTGACACAGGTGGAGCAGCGGAAAAGTGGTTCAAAAACTGTCTGGGTCCTGTCAGACCGATTTCAAGCCTACTAGGCAAGTATACACAGACAAAGAAGCACCCGCCACCCAGAAAATGAGGCTGAAATTCGCCTGTGATGTCTGCATGAAAGTTGAAGAAGCTAAGCGCCGCTTAGTACGGTCCTCTCACGACTCCCATCATCATTCTATTTCTGAAGTAAATACCGGCAGCAGGAAGGGAGCTGTGTAAGTCCTGCTTTCCCAAACTTTGTTGACCAGCTTTGCAACAGTACTAGCATATCTAATCCTGCAAGCGGAATGGAATGGCAGCCATCCTGTTGATTGGCAGGGAGGCGGTTCTATTGTATCAAACGCCGCAATCGAGATGTCTGGGAACCATGCATTTGACGATAAACCGACTAATTGTCCTCTTTGCCATCCACCACCTGATATTTGAGAGTGTGTCTGAGCAGATTCGCATGTATTTGCATGCTCACCTCTTGCCGCACACTGAAGAGATTTGCCGTTCTGATCCTCCCATAGAAGTAGTTGCACACGACACTGCTCTGTAGCAAAGCGTAGGTATTTTGTACCAGCTCTCAAATCGACCGTGTTCGCAATGGAAGCGTCAGTCATAACTGCTCGCGCAAATTGCGCCCGCTTGCGTAGTGCCACAACAAGGAGGGTGGCGCTACTGAGCGTGTGGGAACGCCTAAGCACAAGCGATTTTAGACCTTTACCGTGCTTTGTCCCGTGCCGTCTCTGCGTCCTCATGCGTGTCCTGCTTGATCAGAGCTGAAACAAAATTGGTGGTGCTAACAATTATATCCGAACGTTATGGGTTCGACAATTGCTCTTTCTTTGTTAGCACTCGTCCATGTATTGCTTTTACCTCCTCGTGTTGGCCTTGTCGAGATGGCATTAGACCAAGGCCACTGGTGCTCGTAAGATACCCAAGGATTTCCCACCCAAATATCGGCTTCACTCAATCTTCTGCTTGTCTTTGTATTGTCTCTGCCACCTCACGTTTGTCCGGGCCTACGGTACAATGTCAGGCACAAAGATACTGCAGGTCTCGTGTGGTGGGGTTGTCTTACCCGAGCATTTGTCCCTCTGTCGCCACTGCAACATTTCAAAGCTGGAGGGGACTCCAATGCGCAAGAACATTCTGACGCTGATACTGGAGCAGTACAACCTGCTCAAGCACTCAGCCCGCTCTGGCTCACTTTCCGCGACCCATTAAAGGCGGGGGCACCGCCTATACACTGTGAGTACTCCTTATGCAGATACCCCTGTAGACGAAGCGCGCGAACTTGTCACATGGCCCCAAAGAAGACATTCTCATCATTTTCTCAGTGTGGGGATTATGAGTTAGAAGCAGGTTTTATATCGCATCTCACTCATCTAGTATAGGCAGGCCGTGACTCAGATAAAGGCCATTTCAATGAAGGGCCGAGCTGAGTTGTGGTGGTAAGTGTAACACAAAGTCTGCTATTGACTTATCTACTCAGGGCTTGGAATGATCCCAGTCTAGACCAGTCTATTAAGTATACAGGCATGGCACGAGGAAAACGATATCAAGACTCCAAAAACTTCGAGATAGGTTCCGCCACGTTGACCAAGATCACACGGGGCCTTTGGGCTTGAGGTTACCGCTATGCTCATGTGCCGGTTGATGCTGAAACATGAATTGTCTGGCGGCTTCCTATTACGATAATGTTAGAGAATGACAGGGCGCAAGGGAATAATCTGCGAATGATCTTACGAAATTCTTGCAATTGTGGTGCGTTGTCCCCATCCCAATGATATGCACACGAAGATCTGCACTGGGCCCTTCTAGTGTAATATCTCCCGCGCATTGGATACCTTGTCGGAGATAGTCAAAGCAATGACCTGTATGGCCCTTTACCCTTGCATAGAGCTCGCTAACCTCCTCTCCAGCACTCGGCTTATGATAATCAGAAGCATTATACTCTCCCATCAACAACTTGTAGAAGACATCTCTGATACTGATCTTTAGCTGCATTAGCTTGGCGTTATAATGCACAGTCGACGCTTGACCATTCCTCTCAGGGGACTTACTAGACAGTGCAGCTGGTGAAACATGCTGACGCCGTAGTTTTGTTGATCAGGGCCGCTCGGTGCACCCGGCTCGATATCGTATTGCTGAGGGTTCTCGATAACTACCTTACCATGTAGATCTAGCATTGTTAGGGTTTCCCGTTCGAAAGAAGTTCTTCGTATACCATGCCTCTCACCTCCTCGGCCCGGTATCAAGGCATGCCATGCTGCGTCGGTGACATTCGATGGGGGGTCGATGAATATCTGATGCCAGTTGAATCGGACAGATTCCGTTGGTACTAAAAGTGACTTAGCACGATAATTCCCTAACGTTTATACTAGATCTGACTTACAGACGACTAGCTGCGATGTGTCCTTCCCAGGGGTGTCGCTCGACCTGGAGATGTATATCGATGCCAATAGTGTTTCAGCCAGCATTCCGAGGAAGAATACACCAAGTAACGAAAGAACGTATCTGTTCCAGAGTGGCTTTCGATTGTGCTCTATTGAGACTGATGGACTTTCGCAGTCCTCATCTTTACTTATTACTGGCTCGTAGCTCCTCCAGCTTCTCATGGTATGAAGCATGTCAAGAAATAGAAGTGTTTCTTGAGCAGAATCGATCCTTGGGTTTGTCTGTTTCCCGTTAGGTCTCCCCAGTGTCGTGAAGAGGGAGTGTGGGAAAGTCAGCGCAAAATGGGAATCTGCTTGGAGATGAATGCGCTGCATGTACGTTTCACAATTTGTGATATTTGTTCCCAATTCTCAATAGCCTATTACATGACCCGTTTTGCCAATATTCAGTACCAAGCACAAATCGGCTACTGCTTCTCTGACGTGGCATTACACTTGATCTGCTCTTCTTTACCTGTTCCGGCGGCATCAATTTATTGAAGATGAGCGACCTTCCGAGATTGAGACGGGCACGTCGTTCAGCATGCCCGCGTCCCCATCCAGTGCATAAGGAGTTAACAGAATAGTTGGCTTCCGGCAACAACACCAGCGAGAGTCTATCTGCGTACTCCTTCGTTACCTACACCGCCTCCACAGCTTACGTAAGGATTTGAGTTTGATCGGTTTCCTTCGTAGGCCGACTATCCTAACATATTGGGTGAATTTACGACCAATAATAATTCGAATATGATTATGTGGCCGCGGGCCGCAACTCCCACGGCCTCTCGCTGTGTGTAAGATGCATCCTTTGCCAAGACTTGTCCTTCCTCTTGGAACACAAGCCGGCTAAACAGGTGCCGCAAATTAGCGAATTGTCTACGCCTCGTATGCAACTTACGAATCCAACCTGTGATCTTTGAATGATTTTACTTGCAAGCTAAACTGAAGTAGTAGCGATTCATTGAGCATAACTAGCAGTCGTGTAAGGCCCCCACGGGTCAGCAAAGTATCGGCCCGGCTCATGTGCTCAGCGTTCCTTGAAAAAGATCTATTGGAGCAACTTGGTCCCCCGCAATCAAATGTCATATTGGAAGGATTGCATTGTGCATGATTTGCTCAGTCCCGATCATCTCATGAGGGGTGCACACTAGCTCTGTGTGATTATGTCCAACGAGTTCCAATCTGTATCACCAAAAAATCTGAAGCAGTTTGAGGGTTTAAAAACCCAAGAGTGTCACGACAGTGAGAAAGAGTAAGCACAAGCACAATCACCATCCGACCACTATCGCTGTCTCATCTACTAGAGGATCTTTCAAGTCTGTTTCTCAACGGAAATGCATTTCTCCACCTTTATTGTTTGGACTCTTACTACGTGCGTGTTCGCCAGTCCTGCGCCACAGCCTGCCACGGTCGAAGAATTGAATGTCCTTGCGCAGACCATTCATAATGGAGGTCCAGTCCCCGAAGGCGTGCAAATCCTCGATGAACGCGGTATGAGTCCCGCAAACCCCCTTATCAAACGCCAGTACGGGTTGTACTGTGGTGGAAAGTGCGATGGCAAGTGCTGCTGTACTTTCTGCAGCGGCTGGTTTTGCAGCATTACTTGTGGCGTCTTGGCTGGATGTGCGAACGATGATATTTGTTGATTGTACCGATGACGATAGGTATTAAGGTATTGTTTTAACGGCTAATCACCTCTGCTTGCTTAGACGCTAACCAGTGTAGCAGACATTGAAACCGGAGAACTCCTATTTCTACTTGCTATAACTACTGAGTATCATAACTACCATCTATATAGCAAGAGAGAATCAAATAGTTCTGTGTAATCTAGATATCTAGAAACTAGATATCAAGTTTTTGCCTAACATGTGCAAGAATCGTTCGACTAAAACAGAAACATAGGTGCCCGACACGACCCAGGAAGAGCGACCGCCATGAATAGGCAGCTAGCGCCAGGCCACCACAAAACAGGCTGTAACGCTTCGTCCATAAACAAGACACAAGGAAAGTCGAGGGTCACTACTCCCCAACATGACAAGGTAAATGTATTTCGAAGGTTCACTACGCCTTAAAATCTTTGCCACGATCGAACGTGGCTCCTAAGGGTTCGCCGGGCTCTCAAGAAGGGGCCGCGCAGAAGTAAGGACACGGACTGCGCAAGCCATCGTTGATCGGGAAGCATCGGTCGCTAGGTCTGACGTCGACCCCATCTGAAGCGCAGACGTCTTGAGGTCGGCTTCCGCTTGCCATTTGCCGTCAAGAAGTCTGGCGGGACAACATTCGCGGCGTTCGCGCCTGTCATGGGCTGGATCGGGTCCCACTGTGAGCGACGTGCCTCCACCGCAATTCGCGCGTCTTCCTGCTCTACACCACGGAGACTAGCGATCCAGTCGTCCTCGTTGCCCCGGCGGACAATTTCATATTGGTCGTGGTATGCGCGGCCATCGAGTCCTTCGTTGACATAGGAACAGTCGATGTCTATCACGAAGGATCCGGACTCATCCTCGTCATCATCGACGAGATGACAAGCGTACTCTGCGAATGCGTTCGTTTCATCGTCCATAAGGAAGTCCTGACTCAGGATGATATTGGCTGGGGCGTCTTTCAGGACATGGAAGTCCAGCAAATGTTGCTCGCCATCGGCGTCATCGCCGTACTGCCATGTCACATCGTGGACCATACCAGATGTCATCGCTGTTGTGCCGTTGGCGTAACGGACCGTGGTTCGATGTTGTCGACCGCTCTGCACGAGAAAGCCCTGCGAACGTGCAAAATCCTCATCCATAATCATGACACTTGCACCTGTATCCGCAAGAGCGTACTGCAGCTGGTTGTTAAATAGCCCTCGGAATGTCGGGACAGAGCCTCCAAGGTAGCAGAACTTATTCTTGAAGCCAGCGACCGCACGCTTGACTATGCGTGCGGTGTAGCGGGTAAGAGTCTCTGTCAGCATCAGGAACTTGTACCCAAGTATGACTTGATGTTCACAATTTGGTAGCAGATGGAACACCTCTTTGTGTTCTTTGTTTTCTTTTAGGAATTGGAATTGTGCCTCCACGGTCCCGGTTGTAGTGACCACTTTGCCGTCACCCATCTTGATCTGCTTCGTTTTGCTGCGGTCGATGACCAGCCCTTCCTGCCTCATGGCAAACATTTCATCCATGAAGTTGAGTCTCGCTCCGGTATCTGGCAAGGCATCAACTTCCAGATTACCCGCAAGAAAACCGGGGATTCTCCTCGACGTTCGAGTCGCCGGCGCTTTGCTGACCCGGCGGATGGCGGCCTGGACCTGTCTCAGCGACTCCTCTGCCGAGGGGCGACTGGAGACATCTAGCCCCCTAGCCTTTATAAGGACCTCGTATTTGAGGGGCTTGTCTTTGAGCTTATTGAGAACACTGGCACGGCCTGGGATGAACAGATCATTTGCTCCTCCAGCTAGACGTTTTCTGACGCTATCTTCGGCACTGTCGATTTCATCGAGCTGTTTTTCAAGGTCTCTGAGCTCGTCCTGCATTTCAAGTCAAATGAATGATATATGCTGAATGAGGATTCACTCGACCGAAACGGCGCAAGAAGGTACCCTATCGAATCGGCTAGAGGCATCGTACTAACATCCTGGGCTTCTAGAGCGGCTGCGAGTAAGTGTCAGCGCCTCCCATCCTTACTGCGGAGATACCCAGCTGTGACCTACAAGACTCGCGACACTGTTCAACATTTGCCTGTAGACCACTGCCGTCTGCTTCTTATCAGTTGTGGTCTAAACAGGGCACACACATGATATGCCTACTATTAGTTGGCACAGCATCTTCTGGCGTTGTCGACGTTGTCATTGCTGTCATCCTGAGTGTCGCGTTCGACAACCCTCTGCTTGAGTGGCCTGCTTTCTGCTCACGAACAATGACCGCGCAGGTATCTGACTGCAAGTGTGGTACGTGAGGAGGTTAAGAGGTCGCATAGAATTTTGGGTAGAATCGCGTGGGGCTGAGTTCGTATTTTCGGTCAGCTTGGTCCTTTATGCAAGCCATGAGGCTGTGCGTCGACTAACACGCCCACCTTCATGCTTCATTGGTCGCCTCACTACACGATCGACCACCAATGATCCCTTGGAACACATTCTGATGTAACCGCTTGCTAGTTATGCGCAGTCTAAAACCTTAGCAGTCCGAAAGCTGCCTTCTTGACTGATCAGGCAATACGACGAAGGAGCTGAAGGACACTGTACTGTGAGGCTTTCGGTCTCTCGAAAATGTCCAATTGGAGTTGAAGTTCACCGCCATCGTTTACAGCCGCGGTCTCACCATCGTAAACGGAAACGGCAATCTTATTGTCCTTTCATCGAGCGGCATGCTGCATGTTCTTGGGCTATCGCGGCTCCGTTGTGGCTGTCATAGCGTTGACCGCACCAATATATACCGGTTCTGGTAGTAACGCGTTTTCGCATTGCATTTGCATGGAGGTCGGCCAGTGTTTGGCAGGGGGTTCGGGTGGCGAGGCGCTGAGCCACACACAGGCCTCCAAGCTTACAGCCTGCTCACCCTGTTCAGGCCTCGCGACAACCTCAAGTCTTTTTTCATTATCGCAGAACCCATCGCAAACCCCAATATGACAGGTATTCCGATGCACGTAGAGAAAGGACATGGTCGCGATGGATATCCAGCGTTGGCAGAGTGGATAAGCCGCGATCCAGATGATGAAACCTTCGTCTTCCGCGGCTTCAAGCGCCTTGCGGCCAGGAACATACCGCACAAACAAGCCCGATTGATTGCATTTGAAAAAGAGCTGGATGAACTTGACGACGTGGCTTGGTTAAGTAAAGATCCTGAGGTCCAACAATCCTCAAGGCGCTGGGAGACGCTTACGCAGAACGCCGCATGTAAGCAGCGTGTAGACAAGCTGGGTTAGCTGGACGTTTTGCTCAAAGATTACTGTAAGTCCTTCGAAGACCTGTGGCATCTGGAACACGGACTTACGCGCTCAGATGGTACCTTGATGCAACAGAGCCAGATAGCTGTAATGCCTCAGCCAAGATCTCGGAGCGAGACCAAAAAACCTTCAAGCCTCATTGCAGGACAAGCAAGGTTGTTCTTAGCCGACGAAGACGATCTTGTCGCGCTTGCCAAATCTGCCGAGGGGGACCATCTCTCGAGGTTTCTGCAAGACCACTGGCTCCTCAGACATCGCCGGACATCTGATGCCTACGACCGAACGACTGTATTCAGGAACTCGCAAATTGTCCGGACTGTGACTGCCTTGGATCTGCTTCTTACTGCAGTTCTTTTGATCGGCGCAATCGTCAATCTATACCTCGTTGCCAGACCATCCGCAAAATTGGGACTTGTATCAATGTACACGGTCCTGTTCGCATCGAGCGTAGCGATTTGCACGAACGCAAGACGAGCAGAGGTATTCGCGGCTACAGCAGCATACGCAGCGGTTCTTGTTGTCTTCGTCAGCGGCGACTTAGGAGGTACTAGACTGGAGCAGTGCTTTAAGCAGCTCAAGAATGGCATAATGCGTAGCGCAGTATGTCCAAGCTAACGTCTGCTACGTTGTATTGCAGGCAATAGATACAATCAGGCAAAGTACAGTACCTAGTTACAGCATAGAGACGTTTAGTCGATGTATACTCTTTCTACTAGTGTTTCTTACTAAGATAGAGGCTGGCAGATAGGGTTGCCAAGAATTTTCTTTAAGTCTAGGTAATACAACGGTGATTTTGGCTTTGTTGTAAGGAACGTGGTATGCATGGGCCAACTCTGGCAGATACCAACCAGTGGGCCTGTCGAGACTGCCTAGCTTGTACTGGCATGTAAGGACGAAGAAAATCTTGGGGGCCATGGCTGTTAAGGTGTCAGGAGGATTGTTTTAGAGTGCGGGAGGAATCTGTGACTGAAATTCCTTCAGCAGAAATCGCGCGTACGTTGTAGTGTACAACTACTTTTGCAGAATAATATTTTTGCGGGGGGGGGTCTGTTCACCAACCCCTACTCTACAGTCACATGAAAAAAGTTTCTTCCACTAAGTTAGGCCCGAAGACTTCATGTACCATGTAACGGTACAATTCTTCTGCAATTAGTCCGTCCTGATGCCTCCACTTAACACATGATTGGCAAAGGTGCAATTGGATTTTTGCACTATGTTAGCCTGTACGTGCGCTTCCGTATTCGCTGCATTGCTGAAGAATTCTTCTTGATCGTTAAGCTGACCATGACCATTGGTAATCTAGCCGTTTACAATCGATTGTCACTCAGTACTACTTATATGAACTGAGAATGGCCTGTATTCGTCGTTGTCATTACAAACGGCCATCAGTCTTACAAGAGCTTTCAGAAAACCCAAAACCACACTGATACTTGACTCTATATAACAGCACAATGTCAAATCCTACTTCTGCCCATGAGCTCATTCGGAACTCAATCGCACGCTATTGTCTCGGCATCGACCTCCGCGATTGGACAATTTTCTCGAAAGCGTTTACAGAGGATGTCAAGGCCTTTTCCCCCGAGCCGATTGGACTTGTCGAAGGATTACCCGCTCTTGTAAAAATAGGTTCACAGCATGGTTGGAACTTTGCAGACGCAGCATGCTCTGAGCACGCAGATCATAGAGGTCATAGACGTAAAGACGGCCTCGGCCGTTACCTATTGTAGGGCCGTGCATTTCGGCAGCGGTCTTGAAGAGGGCAAGGAAGTCACTGCTTGGGGCATGTATCAATACAAGCTGATCAAGGGAGTCTTTGATGGCCGTGAAGACTGGAGGATCAAGGAGAGTAGGACAGTATTTCAGGGACCGTTCAGCTCTCCTTCAATGTAATAACACTGCGGCTGCGGAGCAAAAGCTCAAGTTTCTACCACTTCTTATACTAGAGGCTATGCAATTGTCGCAAATTAATTAAAGTAAGTTGGCTCGTACGCGACCTGTGTTCCTGCAGCGACTGCGAATGTATCCGACCGGCCTTTCCTCTGCGCACGCTTTCTTACATTTTTTCGCAGGCTTTCTGTGACCTCTGTCACCTCTGTGTTCATATCTACAAAGTTCCTCTTGCATGATTTAAATAGTTCGGCCATTTTCCGAACGCATTCCCACAGGCAATCTTTTCTAATTTAGTCATGCTGGGGCAGGGCCTCTTTAGGCGCTGGCGTAGTCATTTGGCTCCTGACAGGTCTACAGAACCATCTTGGTTACTATTCTCTAATATGATTTGACTTCCAGCCCAAGCGGAGTCCATAGGCGATAGGGTTCTTCCAGGATGCCCTAGTGGTGCAGTGTTTTGGTTATACGGCACACGACCAGAGTCTTCAAAGCTTGCAAGGATATTTCCCTATGTAGAGATCCTATCAATTCTGACAGTTTACGGGTAGGAGGAAAGACGAATTGCTTGTCAACCTCGTGCTGCGACCTAACGGGTCTACTGCCGCTTCCTTGTGAGTTTCTTGCAACAGAGGGAAGTATCCCCGTTGAATGGCTGCAATGATCGCTGAGCTGGTATGGAACAAAGAGGGTCAAGATCTTTCTGTCTTCGCAGAGACGCTGGAACTTGATAGTATCCGGTGGACCTTGACAACGCGAGGCTTGGTGTGCTGCTCGAAATGCTCAAGCCACACAATCGCTGTCCCTGCTGTCGGAACTAGGTTCTCAGACGCTATGATCTTCCAGGTGCGAGGTACCTCACTGTCGTGATCTGCTCCAGAGAAGTGAAGAGAACGAGGGAAAAGGATGAACGGCGGGACTGCCTACACTGTGGCGCCGAAAGCCTGAAGTGCTGTTAACCACCTTCCACGTTGAAAGTGTTGGTTTGTAGGCCTTTTCTCTGTCGTCTCATAGTAGAGCCTGCGTGTGACACGCCTCGGCCGACTTGGTCCAAATTGGTCCGATACTCGTCGAAATTGTATAGGTTTCTGTCTCAGACACAATAACGGGCCTTCAAAGACTTGAACGTCTCGAACCAGCGCTGGTTGGATCCGGTCTCGCGGCTAGGGTCGGGCTTCCATTGGTCCGAGAACTTTACAGGTAGTTCTGAACGACGGCTGACCAAGTCCTTCACCCAACGGATCCCGTATGGAGCATCTTTGTCGCCACCATAAAGGGCTTTCGCTTTGTCTTTATCGCTGCCGCCCAAGGAGGAAAGCCTCTGACATCCAGGACCAATGTGTGTCGCACGAGATCGTTCGTCTCTTGGACCGTAAGCCGGGCTCTCATGACGCGGTACTGTTTGTCGCGCGTCAGCTCCTTTGTTGACCTTGATTGGCAGCCTGCGTGTGCCTACAAGGACATGAGAATCCTGCTGTATGGTGCCAAACGCTCCATGCGTGTCTTGGGCCGCGAGCGTAGGTATCTGTTATCTCATGTTCAGCCGTTCCTCCAAGCTTAGCCCTGAACGTTCTAGCTACCTTTACACTAACTGAAACAAGGCTTATTGACGAAGGGGTCGCAGCGCCAAATATTCAAGAGGAAAACACCATGATTTTGGAAACGGAGGACGTTGTTGGTGAAGACAGTGGCATGAACAATCGCGTGAATACCTACCAAGACCTGGCGCGCGGTGCAACCCTGCAGAACATTGCCACTATAGGCAGCAACAGCCAGATTCCTTATGGGCTCGGCCTTTTCGATGTTCGGGCTCGCCCAGAGTCAGGTAGGGTATTGAGGACACTATTAGGTCTGCTGAAGGCATCGACCACCACGTGGTCTATATAATTGTTGCGGTGCAAGTCGGCCGTACAGGCCCTGATCGTCACTCTTGTGACTCTCCTGGACTTGCACGTCTCAGAGCATGTATATATTGACGCTCCTTAAGGCCTTCTCTTTCTGTAGCCATCTTGCCTCGCTACGCTCATACTTCCTTGCCCACACATTGTAGACAGATATCTCTTCAGCAGATAGATCCTCAATATTAATATCTTCCTGCTCTTCCTCAGATACTTGTGTCTTCTTAAACTTCCACACAGGCTTCTCCTGTGGTTTCTCATCTTGTAGATTCCTTAGCTTCTCTATTGACAGCCCTGGGTCAACATACAGCCACAAGCCGTCTCTGTCTGCCGTGTCCTTTCTGACGAACAGCTATTTCTCCCAGTTGTCAGGCTTGCTAAGTACAACTAATATCTTTATTACTAGCTAGTCCTGCTTATAAGCACTTATCGTGCCCTCTGCAGGTGTAGCTCTTTCTTGACAGTACAGTTAACAGCCAGACGTGTAGGCTGTATATAAACGGGTGAAACGCAGCGATTAACTAAGGGCTTCTGGGTTCATAACTGTAACAGTGTAGAGAGAGAGGAGGACTGCGCTTGTTTGACTATTAACGTGGGCTGAGCTGCTTATATGCCTGCCCATACACACGCTATCCTAACCCGTACTAGAGTAGGCCTGGGCAGAGCCCAACCGTTACATTTATTATGACATCTGACCTTCTTGCGCACTTTGCCAGAGCAAAGTCCGTCATCCTCAACATTGGCATCTCTGCATCGATTTGGATATTAAGGAACGTCTCTTTTGGCCACTGTTTGAACTTTCTATTAAATCTATCTCTTTCTACGACTCGTAACAAGACGATAAGGAGTGCTGCCGCTCCTTCATCGTCGACGTGCTTTATCAGCGCATCTGATCGTAGACCAAAGACCAGAAGTAGCCCAAAAGGAATCACAGACTCAGGTTCAGTTCTGGATATCTAGAGGTCGTCGAAGCTGGCATGGAGGCAATGTGCGCACGTAATCACGCAGACACGAAGCTCCGTTAGTGAGTCTTTCTTTCTTCCCAAGCTCAAACAGACTGATCCAAAGTCCAAAGACAAACACGTTTAACGGTCTGTCGACGCCCTTTCCCAGCTGAGCCTCTGGACTTCGCCACATGGAATTTTTAGCTTTTCATTTTAGACGCTTTCCGCCTTGCTTAACTTGCGATGCAAGGTGTAGGTCGAGCGAGGGTTTCGTGAAATGACGTTGAAGTGACTCCTGTCGCACGTACTTGTGACCAGAGTCACTATTGAGCGTTGAACATGTTGTCACAGCACTAGGAAGGCGATTGCGGGCGAATGTAATTCAGGGGAACATGATAGCTGTTGGGTGAAGCGCGAGGTCGGTTGGACGAAGAGTCTCAGCCGATGGTAGAGAGTCTAGCTATGTTAGGATTGGTGCGTGCCGCCCGCGACTGCTGCGTAAGATTGATGGGTGTACCCAGCCACACGCAGCTTTCACACCGGGCTTGATCGGACATACTGAGGAACGTGGTCTTGCCTGCTCACGGCCTCGAGGATGCAGCCAATGTAGACGTTTAGGGGAAGGTAGATCCTCTGCCCTTGTCCCCATATCACCTCTTACATGTTTACTGCTGCTGTAATAGAAGGCCATCAGTAAGTGTCCTCTACAGGCAAAACTGTTGAGGGGGGTTTTGAAGTCATAATGGTAGATGGGAGCCGCCGCGGTGCTATCCAATAGCTATCAGAGAGGGGCAAAATTGACGCAATCGTCATTCTTTGGCAGGGCAGTTTTGAATCGAGCAGCAGGCCCTGTACCTGACATCCTCAAGTGTCAAAGCCTGCGAGATTTTGTGAGATACCGTCATCGGCGAATCTTCCTCCCACGATTTACCTTGCAACGTGGTCTTACCGAGCGCCCTTAGGAAGCCATCACAACACTTAGGCCGAAGGTAATGATGCCCGTCAGATCTAGAACGTAAGCTGGCTGGCTGTGTTTGCTACAAAATCGTACTATTGTGACGTGTGCCTCGATCTCTTTCCAGGCACAGCACTCGACAAGATAACACATCCTTGTGACATTTACATTCTGGTACATGTATTCCGACAAGGTACTGATCGACTACAAGAGCATGGCCTCGAACTTGATGGTCGACCTACAGTGCCAGAACCTGACTCGTCAAGCTGCCGACCATCTAGCGTTTCGAGGCATAGCGAGAAGTGCCCGGAAATGCTTGAGAGGCATTTAAGCCTAAAATGAAAGGCCCATTGGCCCCATTACAGAAACATTGCAAGGCAAAGAACGACCTTGAGGTGATTTTCCAGGCTGCCATGACGGATTAAACGCGCAATTACCTCGCTGCCTTGCGAAAGTATGATGCGTCTCATTGAGACGAATTTGGCAAGCCGTTGAATCCCGGCTTACAAATACAAGGGTGAGGGATCAGGCTTCTTCGCTGGAGGCTAATGACTTACCGACACTGATGATATGGCGCAGTATCTTATGCCGCCCTGCGCTGCACAAAGTCGATTGCCCCACCGACTAAAGGCGAAACTAAGATCAAGTTGGCGCAAGTCCACCTCACATTGATCCTCCAAAAGTCTACAGGACTCCTGTCGAGCACATGGTTTCTTCTGCTCAGCATCAACCAGCGACGACCCTGGTAGACGTTGCTATGCCTACTCCTAAGCAGGTGCCTCGAAGTATGATGCACTCTTCGATCTCGGACTATGGCCACGATGGCATGCAGAAAAAGACGATTTATCTTACCCCTATCGGACATTATTGTTCAGCTGAGCTCTGGGGATTGAATGTCCGGACACATGATTTTTATTCCCCAGAATGTGGCGACTCGGCCCGGTAAAAGAGCTTGTTTCCCCGCATCAACGCTACCGCGTGGGCAGGTAGACGACCCAATCAAATTACTCAGTCTGCGCGTCATCACGGAAGATCTGCAACTGATGGCTCACAGGGATAACCGTCGGTTGTACCACCGACGTGCATACCCATCTCCAATGAGGGTCGATGAGTCGGCGAAACGACCGTCATCAACACGCAAAAACAATCTCCGTAGGCGATGGTGTTACAAGTTAAAGAGGTATCGCGACTCCCCTGAGTTTTGGGCTTCCGCTTTCACTCTCCACCACACACAGTAATTCTTTCGCTATGCGGCCGGGCGTTTATCAGTTCCTCGTTGGGTGCTTTGCATCGCTAGGGTCCTTCCTCTTTGGGTACGATCTGGCGGTGATTGCAGAGGTGGTGGCATCCGACTCCTTCAAATCTCTTTTCCTGCAACAAAACTCCAATTCTCGAGCTGGTACCGTTGTAGCACTCTTCACTGCAGGATGCTTCTTCGGTGCTTCCGGAGCAGGTTTCACTGACAAACTTGGTAGACGAGGTACCATTTTGATGGCGTCATGCATCTTCGTCGTGGGTGGTATCATCCAGACTGCTGGAGTCGTTGTAGGCATGCTGTATGCTGGGCGATTTATTGCAGGTCTTGGTGTTGGGTTCTTGACGATGATTATCCCGATCTACCAAGCAGAAATTACCCACCGTTGCATTCGTGGAAAGGTCACTAGTCTCCAGCAACTCTTCAATGCTGTGGGGCAGATCTTTGCCAGCTGGACGGGATACGGCTGCTATCTCACCTGGGCAGGAACCGGTGACAGCCGCGAGTGGCGCATACCGCTTGCCGTGCAGATAATTCCAGCTCTCATTCTGAGTAGCTTGATCTACATGTTTCCCGAGGTATGTTTGCAATCAAAGACTTACCTATAAAAAGACTGTGTTGACACTACAGTAGAGTCCACGATGGCTGTGCGACCACGATCGAGCGGATGAGGGTCTTCGTAATCTCGCTCTTCTCCATGCGCACGGCGACACTTCGGACCCGTATGTGGTAGCCGAGTTCGACCACATACAAGCGCAGATTCAAGCGGAACATTCGGAGAAGAAGAAGACATACTTCGACCTTGTCCGCGATTGGCCAAACCTCAGGCGAACGATGCTGGCATGCTTCATCCAAGCTGAATGTCAGATGACGGGGGTCAGCGCGATCCAATACTTTTCACCTCAAATCTACGCCCAAATTGGCATCACAACTTCTCAATCCTTGCTGTTCAACGGAGTTAACGCCATCATCGCTTTTGCTGGCACATCTGTCTGTATCCTCGCCATAGACTGGATCGGCAGAAGACCGCTCGAGATATATGGAGCGGGTCTCATGTGTGTTACATTCCTGATTAACGCTATTCTGATTAAAGAATTCCCGGCATCGGTCACCAGTAGCGGGGCTCATTGGGCCTTTGTTGCCTTGACATGGGTCTTTAACTTTGTCTTTTTCGTTACATCGGGGCCACTGTCTTGGGCGATTCCGGCTGAGCTGTTCGGAACCGCGCTCCGTATGAAAGGTGTTAGTGTTGGCGCAATGACGAGTTTTGCGTTCAACACTTTGATAGGTCAGATCACACCTATCGCGATTAGTGCCATCGGATGGAAATTCTATGTGGTCTTCATTGTCTGCAACTTTGTCAATGGCGTTGTCTTCTGGGCGTTCTTGCCAGAAACCAAAGGACTCAGCCTGGAAGACATGGATGAACTGTTCTACAAGAGTCCGACTTTTGTTCCTGGTAGCAGATGGGTACCACGCTCCTACCCGGATGAAGATGCTCGCACAATAGCGAATAGCGGAGATGTCGATAGAGTGATTACAGTAAAAGATAAGGACGCTGCTGTAGAGCACATTGAAGGCAGTGCTTAATCTTGTAACGGTTGGGCTCTGCCCAGGCCTACTCTAGTACGAGTTAGGATAGCGTGTGTATAGGCAGGCATATAAGCAGCTCAGCCCACGTTAATAGTCAAACAAGCGCAGTCCTCCTCTCTCTCTACACTGTTACAGTTATAAGCCTAGAAGCCTTTAGTTAATTACTATGTTTTACCTGTTTATATACAGCCTATACAACTAGCTGTTAACTATACTGTTATAAAAGAGCTATACCTACAGAGAGCACAATAAGTACTTATAAGCAGAACTAGCTAGTAATAAAGATATTAGTTATACTTAGTAAGCCTAATAATTAAGAGAAATAGCTATTTATTAGACAGGACATAGTAGATAGAGATAGCTTGTAGCTATATATTAACTTAAGGCTGTTTTTAAAGAAGCTAAAGAATCTATAGAATAAGAAACTATAAGAAAAGTCTATAATATACTCTATAGGCAAGTTGCCTATATAGGCAAGTTATTTACTTTTACTAAGACTTTACTAAACTACTCTACCTATATAAATACCTTGCTAACAAACTTAAAGAAACGTATTAAATAAATATTAGATATAGCTTGCGCTTTAAGCTCTTAAAAGAGACGCAAATCTATCTTAGCAATATGCTATAGCAATCTATAGTGTTCTTTAAAAGACACTATTTAATTAATATATAGAATAATCTTTATATACTAATATAATATATAACTTGTAAAGACTAGACAATAATAAAAAGTAAGTAATTATTAAGTATATACTTAAGTTAGACATATAAAGATTTACTTCTTGCTTATTAGCTATAGCTAATATAACTAATTCTTTTTGCGCTAAGTATAGTCTAAGTTATATTAGCTTAAACTAGCTTAGTATATTTATTAAGTACTAACTAGAGCTTAAAGTAAAGTTTAATTACAAGTATAACTATAAGAAAGCTTTTTATAAGAATCTTAAAGTAATATAGAGCTAGTTTAGCCTAGTAGCTAATATTAAAGCTAAGTATAGTATTTAGAATAATAATACTTATAAGTTTAATAAGATAGGCTTTATAATAGGCTAGATATTTACTAGAGTAGTTGTTATAGCTTTAAAGAGACAAAGATAACTAAAGCAAGTCTAGCTAGGTAATTAAAAGTAGATAATAGTTATTAAAGGTATTAATACTAAAAAGTAAGCTATTCTACTCTTTATTATCTTCTAAAGCTATAGCTAGTTCTTAAACTAGTATAAAAAAGATAATATACTTTATAATTAGGTTATTAAAGCCTTTAAAAACAGCTAGACTACTAATTACTTAGTTTTAGGTAGTTAAAGTATTTTAACGCGTATATAAAAAAGTATACTATTAGCAGCTACTATCTACTAGTTATTAATAGTTATAAGAGTAATAACATGCTAGATTTCTAGAAATACTATAAAGATAATAAGATTATTACTATATATATACTTTTATGTTTATTGCACGTTTTATAGCTACTTAATATATATAAGAATAAGCCTAGTTCTTTAAGCTTACTTTACACTACCTAACAACTACTTAACTTAGGTCTGTCTTCTAACTACTTCTTAGTACAATCTTCTCTAAGCTTCTAGGTATAAAAAAAGAAGTCTCTACAGAGTTTAAATAGATAGTTTTAGAGTATCTTTTTATATAAGACCTATAGAAATAAAGATCTAGTTCTATAGTTTATTCTAGTACTTCTATATACCTTATAGTAGATACCTATACCTCTTAGACTTTTTTAGTATTCTATATTGTTATATTATACTTTAAAACTTGTCTTAGCTAGTAATAGCTTTATAATAATATTACTATAGTTTGTTTAGTTATTTATATAAGTATAGCTAGAGTATTATGCCTAAACTAAACAAGTCTTTAAATTATTTATATTATAGTTAGGATTCTAGAGATCTTCTAACAACTAAAGCCTATAGGTTTAAAATCTTTTATAACTTACTACTTTAAGATTAACTTTAAAAAAGCTGTGTTAGATCTGTACTAAGATAGACACTTAGAGACTATTAATAACCTACTTAATTTAGATACAACTCTAATATTAGAAAATCTATTAAGACCTACTACTTAGTCTTAGAACTAATTAAGAGCTAGACACTCTTAGAGCCTTGTATTAGTATAACTATCTACTGCTAATAACAGATCTAATTTCGAGCTATCTTACTACAATCTCTTAGAAGAGATAGCTTAACTATAGTAAGAATATGCTTAGTTATATGCTAGTCTTGCTTTAGCAAATTACTCTCTACTTATAATAAAAACATAACTAATAGGTATACTATGTTAATCTACTATAAGGTAGCTATTAGAAGCTAGCTTAGTACTTATAGTATAGAAGAAGCTCTCTAAAAAAAACTCTAATAGTAAGGTTCTTATAAATAGAAGTAATTCTACTTTTTAGTAATAGTATGCTTTTATTTAAGACTAACTTAATATTAATACAGACTACTATTAGAGTATACGTGTATGTATAGCCTTTGTCTAGAGTTGTATATTTAGATTAGCTAAAGAATACTTAGAACCTTAGTACTTCTTTAATAATAAGATAGATTGTTTTTATACTATAGAAGAGATAATTACGCTTTCTAAGATATAATTTGTTACTAAGAACAAGTAGGCAGAAAGCTAAGTAGCTTTTAATTAACTCTAAATAGAAAAATTAGAAGCTTTCTTTACTTTTAAAAGCTGCTTTCTTAGTACAGCTATTAAAGAAAAGGTACTCTAGTTAGAATAGTTTTACTATATGTAGACTAAAATCTCTCTAAGTATTTAAGTACTTAATCTAGGTTTTAAGTAGTAATAGTATAATTCTTTCTCTTAAATAGTAGAGTACTTAACAGCTTATAATATAGAAAGAAAGAACAACTCTACTATACTACTACTTTTAGTTTTATAACCTCTAAGAATAATAAGAATACACTAGTTAGATATAAAATAGATCCTAGCTATAATAAGTTAACAAGATTAACTTCTTTGTAGCTAATCTACTAATCTTGCCTATAGTACTCTTGCACCTTACTAGCTTTTTTATCTACTTGCACCTATAAAGAATATAACTTTAGAAACTTGCTATAACTATAAGAAGCTAGAACACTTTACTTAGAATTGTATAGTACTATATATATACAAGACTAAGGTAGAATAAAAAAGCTTTATAAAACAAGAAGAAGACTTTAACAAGATAAATACAACCTTAATAGAAAATAGTACTACCTAGAAAGATTACTCTACCTAGGCTTAAACTAATATAATCTATCTAATATCTTACAATTTTATTTGTTTAGTAGTTCTTATTTCTTTACCTCTACTATTCTTTACAACTAAGAGCCTAGTGTTTAACTTTAATTCTTAGTTAATACTAGTGCCTAAGAATTTTTGTTTTGAAATTCTAATATTACTTATTTTATTTCTACTTCTTTCTAGAAACTTATCTAAAAACTACTCTTCTTAGTCTAGATTAAAGAGTTCTAGGATTAAATTACCTCTCTAGTAACCTAGTATATATAGTTATACTTTATAGTTAATAGCTAGAAGGTATACAACTACTCTTTTATTATTATAGATCTTAGATTATAAGATTGTATTATTAGAATTAAATAGCTTAAGTACTTTAAGCTTTAACTTAATATAGAGTAGTCTTAGTTAATATAGCCTGCTAAATACTTTTAATTATATAATTCTACGCTACTCTTATTAATAACTTTACAACAACTTCTAAAAGAAGGTAAAGCCTAATAGGATATAGAGTAACAAGATACTCTATAGAAATAAAAAGAGTATTAGTAATAATACAGCCTTAGTATAATTATTTAATGTATAAAAGGTATACTAAAGTTGCTTAAGTTTTGTTTACAACTCTTAGTACTACCTAACAAAGTAGTAAACACTCTTATAACTAGTCTAACTAATATTACTACTATTACTATGCTCTTAGCTAATACTTTTTACTTTTTAATAAAGAAACTATAAAACAAGTTCTTTATAACTAATCTCTATAAAATTAATTATGTTATAGAAGAGAAGTATAACTAAGATAACTCTAACAACACTTAACTAATCTAAGAATACTTACTAGCTTAATAATCTTAGTATACTAATATATTTAGTAAGGTAGAAGCTAAAAGCCTTCTAGAATACTACTTTTATAACTATAAGATTGTTTTAGAAGAACCCTTGCTAAACTATTACTTTTTCTTATATAAATAGAACTTAGAAGAACTTAAAGCTACTAAGAAGTTTATATAAGAATAGCTGCGCTATAGTTAGATTAAATATAGCTAAAGCCTATTTATATTACTTATACTATATATATAAAAAGTAAATAAAAGCTTATATATCTATATAGACTATAATAAATTAAATAATTTAACTTATAAAGACTTTTATCTAATACTCTATATAGACAAGCTACTTGCCTAACTATCTAAGGTAAAGATATTTACTAAGTTTAACATTTAATTAGCTTTTAACTAAATCTATATAGATCTTACTTTTAAATAGTATACTATGTTTAGAACACGTTATAGTATATACAAGTATAAGGTTTTACTCTTTAGGTTGTATAACAGCCTTGCTACGTATTAACACTATATAAACAATATTTTAATTAATTACTTAGACAACTTTAATACTACTTACTTAGATAATATATTTATCTACTCTAAAAATACTTAGACTTACTAGATATATATTAAAAAGGTTCTAGAATGTCTTTACTCTATAGGCTTATAAGTTAATATTAAGAAAAGTAAATTCTATATAACTTAAACTTAGTATATTAAGTATATCTTTATAAACAAAGGTATTAAGGTAGATTCTAAGAAGGTTTAGGTTTTAGCAGACTAAAAGCTACCTATTACTATAACAGGTGTAAAATTATTTCTAAGCTTTACTAGTTTCTATTAATAATTTGTGCCTAAGTTCTCTTAGGTAGTAAAATCTTTAATTATATTATAGAGTCTATTAAATACCTTTAAATAGACTCTAGACTACTAAGCTAGCTTTAAGAAGCTTAAACAGAGCCTATTAGCTATCTTAACTCTGTGCTACTTTAACCTAGACCTTAAAACAAAGCTTAAGACTAATATATTAGATAGAGTAGTAGCTAGTGTTATGTCTTAGAAACACGCAGACAACTGCTAGTACCTTATAGCATTCTATAGCTATTCTCTATTAGATTTAGAGCTTAACTAAGAGATTTATAACAAAGAGCTCTTTACTATTCTCTAAGCTTTTAATAAGTAGAGAGTAGAGCTAATATCTATACTAAATTAGATCTATGTCTACTCTAACTACTATTTTCTGAAATATTTTATAACTACTAAAGTCTTAAATACCTAACAAGCTAGGTAGGCAGAGGCACTTGCTCTCTTTAACTTCTAAATTAAGTACACTCTAGAAAAGAATAATAAGAGAGCTAATATTCTTAGTTAAAGAAAGTAAGACCTAGCTAACCTTAAGACAACTTAAAAGAATAATTGCTTCTAGGTATTATTAAGACTCTAATAACCTTATAATTATATTAACTTTAATCTTACCTAAGTCTGTTTTTTATATTTCTTAGTACACACTATTTATATCTTATAGCTAGAGATATAGTTAGACTTCTTAGAACTAATTAAAGCTATACTATAATATAATTAGTAGGCTTTTTAAAAAGAGTAAAAATCTCTAGCTTTTAGTTATTAGATTTATAACAGTCTACTTCTATATTAAGATTAGCTGTATATAGCCTTAGACTTCTTATTATATATATACTTTATCTAAAAAGCTTAAAACTAAAAATCTACTACTTACCTAAGTGTAAAGAAAACCTACTAGCTGTTACAATCTTAAGAATACTAAATATATAGAAATAATTACAAAGTAATATAGTATAGTTAACTTATATAAGTTAAAGTATTATATATTAGTAAATATTGTTAAGAATAGTAGTTATTAGTATAATAGTAATATAAGCAATTATATAATATAATTAAGCTTAGTATAATTAGTATAATTAGTAATTAGTCTAATTAATAATTAGTATAATTAATAATTACTATAATTAGTAGTTTAATACTACTAATTACTCTGTATATCTCTTTAGTATATAGCAATATAAGAATATAACTATTAGAGTTTATATTTAACTTAAGTAATAATCTAAGTTATTAGATCTTTGTAACGACACAGGATGCTAGAAGGGTCTAAATTATATAGGTATCTGCTACAAGGTGTATAAAAGCACTAGAATAAACTATAAGACTAGATCTCTATTCCTATAGGTCTTGTACGAAAGGATACTTTAAAACTATCTATATAAACTCTGTAAAGGCTTCTCTTCTTATACCTAGGAGCTTAGAAAAGACTGTACTAAAGAGTAGTTAGAAGACAGATCTAAGTTAGGTAGTTGTTAAGTAGTATAAAGTAGGCTTAAAGAACTAGGCTTGTTCTTACAATCTTAAATCTAACCTTTAAGGTAGATTGTCTACTCTGTACTACTTATTATTACTTCTACTTTTAAGATAGACAGATAGTATCTATACTCTTTACTATAAACTTTTTTTTAGCTTTTTATTACTATATTTATCTCTAAGAACTAATTAAATAGTACTTATAAGCTTTGCTCAAAGTATAACCTAAATATTTTAAATACTATTAAGATGTTTACTATCTTAGAAAACTAAGCTACTTTAAGCAGCTTTAATAAAGCTTTACTTGTGTATAAAGTAGCTTTTAGAAGTAATATAATTACTATTATAAAGCTTAACCTAACTGCTAGTTAATTTCTATATAGACTTTATATAATTTAATTGTAGTATATGCAGCTTCTTTTGCTCTGACCTTATAACGTACCTTACAGGCAAGTAGCTTACCTAAGCAAGTAGCTTACTTTTGCTAAGACTACACTAACACTGCAACTACTTTGCAATATTATAGTACACAACAGTAGTATACTGTGCTACACAGTATATTGCACTAATCTTTAGTACTCTGCGCATCTTTCCTACATGTTTGCACGTTATGCCCTACTTTGCTACATATACTACAGCGTCTTAAAGACTAAGTGCTTCTATTAACGCGCAACCTCTTCTTTGCCTTCTTCCTATTACTATAGGCCTTAAACTCCTTTAGAGTAGTTAGCTGCACTCCCTTAGCAAAGGTTAGAGTCCCCTCTTGCTGTACCTGCTTCTTTTTGTGTAATTTACAACGTGTAGCAGCCTTGTTAGCTGCCTGTAGGTTAGCAACCTAGTTGCGCACTAAAACTAGTAAATGCGCTATTAGCTCTGTGCCTTTAGTAAGCTAATTAAGAGCGTTAACTATAGACGTTGGCAAGCTATCAGTGTGTCTCTAAATCCTCTCTTAAATTAGCTTTAATTAAGACTTAAACTCTAGAGTGTTGCTTAGTGTTTTAGACTCCTACGTACTGTTGTCTACAGTAGGTAGTAGTAGAGTACACAGTTGCACTTTAAGCTTTAATATTACAGCCTCTAGGTTATATAGGACTAGGCCAGCGCCTCTAAACCCTCCCTGAATATTGCTTGCTGTGATTAAGGCGTTAAAAGCTGCTTTAAAGCACAGCAAGAACTTAAGTTTAGTAATGCAAGTAATCTTGCACTACATTAGCTGCTTAGCTTAGCAGCTATAGGCCTTCTTTATTAGGGTAAAACACTCTACGTTAAGCAGCTGCAGCAGGTGCAACAAGTGTAGAGGCATACATAGAGTAATAATCTTGTGCTCCTTACAGTACTAGTAGAAATTAACTGAGTTGTGGCTCTTGTGGCTGTCTAGAACAAGCAGCCAGTAGCTGCTAACAGTGCGCGTCTTAGTGTGCTCATCAAAGTGCTTCAACCACTTGACTCCAAGCTTATTGTTAGTCTAGCTGTTGTCAGAGACACTTATAACCTAGTTGTTAGGTATACTAGGCTCTTTGTACTAGGCAGAGAGGTAGTGCTTGCTAGAGAAGATAACAAAGGGTAGGATAGACCAGCCCTTCGCATTAATGCCCTGGATGATACTGGTCTACTCTCTGTTGCCCTGCTGCACTGTCTTTGGCCTTCCTTGACGCTCAGAGCCTGTGACAACAGCTCCTGTAGATATAACGCCTATTATAAAGCTAGATTCGTTAAAGTTGTAGGTGTCTTTATCTAGGATACTATACTTGGCTTTAGTATTCTCTACTAGGCGGAACTAGTCTCCTATCACCCTAGGATCCTCACACAGGGCTCTCTTGTAGTCGTACTTTTAATTGAACTTGACTTTAAGCTCTGGCCAACGCTTAACAAAGGTGCTAGCCTAGTTCTTGCCAACAGGTGGGTAGTAGCGCTCAGCAAGCAGAGAATTAGCTATATCCTCTACATCAGCAAGCCAGGGCGAGTATCCTCGCTTGTCTAGCCTTAATACATGCTGGACAATTACCTCCTCTTTAGTGCTTGTTAACTTTATTAAGTTGGGCTTGCAATCGCGTCGTGGAGGGGTTCCAGCAAGTTAGTTGCTAAGTGTCTTTTAAGGCACGTTGTAGATAGCTGCAGCACGTCGCTGAGAGAGTGTCGCGTCTTAATAGATAGCCTAGAGAGCAAGCTGTATATCTGCTTTATTTAAGAGCTTTATTGCGTTGTTGCGTAGAGGCATTATAGGTAAAGTGAAGTTTAGTGTAGTCTTAGCAAAAGTAAGCCACTCGCTCGGGTAAGCCACTTGCCTGTAAGGTACGTTATAGTTTTTTAGCTTTAACAAATTGTATAGACTCTGCTACAGCGTTAGATCTAGATACAACTTAGCAGCAAGGTGCAACACAGCGCTGTAAACAATCTGCACTCTTTAGAATTGCTGCACAGTGTTAGCGTTAATAGAAAATTAATAGCGCAGTAGTAGATATTAAAGTTAGTGTTTAGCAGCTCTGCGCGACTGTAAGTAAGCGCGCTAGGAGGCTGCTACCTGCCTGCCTGCAGCAGACTACTAATAACTAACTAACCAACAGAGTAACCTGCAACTAACGCGCTATTGCTAAACAGATTGCCCTGCCTTTGCTAGAGTTGCAAGAAGGAAGCAGCGTGCTTGCAAGACAACAGGCTTCTAAGCGCGTGCGCCTTAGCTAGGAAGTCACAGGCGCAGAGATAGGGCGCGTTGACAGCGTAGTAGAAGGGCGTCTTCTGCCTCTTCTTGTTGACAGCGTCCTGCTTAAAGAGCTAGGAGATGAGGCTCTTGTCTTTAGCTGGCACGCTGGCGTAGGCGCTGCGCTCGTCGTTGGCCTTGGTGTCTGGCGCCACGAGACCAAGATTGAGGTTGCGCTCTACCTGAGCCGCTTTGTAAGCCTTCCTGCGCTGCCTCTCTGCGGCGCAGTTGCAGTTAGTCACTGTAGTGATAGCGGGCTGGTCCTCTGCAGGCTGGTTATTGTCTTGCTGGCTACTGTCTGTAGCTAGCTCTGACAGCAGACGCTTTGCCTGCTTCTTTGCGAGCGCGCTTTGGCAACGACAGCTCTTGCCTAGAGGGCGCTAGCTGCTTCTTGCCTTAAGGCACAGGGGAGGGAGACAGTCTCTGCGCTGACAGCTTCTGCGCAGATAGTAGCTTGACTATGCTGTCTTCTGCAAGCAATTAGGCTGCGCAGACGAGGCTATCCCAGGCGTTGTTAGAAAGAGCATTGTCTGCAAGCGTCAGCTGCTTCTTGCCTTGAGGCACAGGGGAGGGAGACAGTCTCTGCGCTAACGGCTTCTGCACAGATAGTAGCTTGACTATGCTGTCTTCTGCAAGCAATTAGGCTGCACAGACAAGGCTATCCTAGGCGTTGTTAGAGAGAGCATCGTCTGCAAGCGTCTTGCGCAGCAGCTAGATTGCTAAGAGGACAGAGTAGGCGATGAAGACAGGCTTACAGACGCTGTTGTTGTCAGGGTCAGGTATCAGCCATCCTGCGCTGCGCAGGCTAGCATCTGAATAGCGCTGCAAGTGCAGTATAGAAGCCTAGCAGAAGAAGAGCTTCTTATAGTCTTTGTTAGGCAGCTTGTAGCTATGCTTGCAGGCAAAAGCAGCCTCACTGTTTAGAGAGAAGCTCTGATCACTGCTATTAAAGCAATCAGCAGCCTAATACAGCGCTGCAGACTAGTGCATGCTAGACAAGCTCTTAGCAGAAGCAGAACACAAATCAGACGTAGCAGCGTTGTAATGTAAGAAGGAAGAGTTTAGTTTTCAGCTGCGTAAGTTTTAAAGATGCAGTTGCAGAAATCAGCCTGTGCAGGGGTATTAACAACTCTAACCTAGGGAAAAACAAACATTAGAACAAGCTTAATATCTAACTTAATATTTAAACTTAATATTAAAGTAGCGTGTGTCTATTATCAACCTGTTGTTGTACCTGTCTAGGCTGGCAAATAGGTGCAGGGTACCTAGCAGTAGGTAAGAGTAGGGTCAAGGTCGCACAGACCTAGAGGTAGTAGTAGAGTAGGGGTTGCACGGGCTAGGGGTAGAGGTTAGGTAAGAGTACCTCTAGCGTAGGTAGGGGTAGAGGTTAGGTTGCACAGACCTAGGTTAGGGTTAGGTTTAGAGTACCTAGTAGGGTCACATCTACGCTAATATAAATATAGTATAGTAGCTTAACTTTATTTCTTAATTTAGAATAGTTGTGCAATTTTATTATTAAGTTTAGTAATTTTAGTTTAGATTTTCTATGTGTTAAATAACTAGTTATTACAGTTATTAATAACAGCTACTCTCTGTATTGCGTAGGCTTTACTTTTTTCTGCAGCTGCTGTTCCCTTTGTAAGAGAGTAGATAGGCCAACCTCTTTAATATCTTTATCTGTTTCGCTCTTAATATTAATTCTAATCTTACCTACTAGCCTAACGTAGGCAGGCAACTTAAGAAGATTATCTACCTTATTATAGAGTAGAGTATTGTCCTCTACTGTAGCCTCTAAGAATATTAAATCCTTTAGGATTATAATCTCTTAGATAGCTTAGGCAGAAAGTCTGTGCCTCTAATCTCTAAGCACGTCTCTAGTAGTATTAAATACTTGCTCTACTCCTACTTATAAGATAGGTACTACTAGAATATCTTTTGCAACTTGTGCAAGATAAGGATAAGAAGCTTTGTTTAACTTCTACTACTCTAAGATATCAAAGCTGTTGCTTAATAGAACGCAGGGTATACTTAGATAGGACTCCCCTTTAAATCTAGTTAGGCCTATATTCTTATCTGCATTAAAAGTTGAACTTTAACTGTGTGTAGAAAAGCTTGCTGACTGTAATTGAATCAGTGTAGCTAGCTTACAAAACTATTTACCCTCTAACAATTGCCTTAAGATAGCGTTAGAGACTAGGCTATTACCCCTAGTCTTAGTACTATTATAGCAGTCTAGATAGTCTAAAAATTCTTAACAGTAAGTATACTTCTAATAAACTTCCTACAACTTATCCTAGATCTTGTTAGTATATAGCTGTAATAACAAACTGTAATAACAGTACCTTATAAGCAGTTAGCTTTTGCGTAGAGTCTAGAATTGTTGCGCAATTAAAAAGGAAACCTTGATCTCTACTTGTTCTTGCGTAGTATTTTAACAACTTTGCACGACCTTTATCTGCTGCAGCCTAAACAACGTCTAGCTACTTGTTGCTGTTAACGCTGTTAGTATCTTCTCTAAGCTTGCTAGTTATATCTTCTAAGAAATTAAAAAGGCGTCTATATATAAGCTAGATGTATAGAATATAAGGCTTGTAGTTCTTACTTAGATAGCCTGTTGCTACCTTAAAGTTCTTTAGCATGTGTGTAATTGCCTAGAGATAGTGCTACTTAGATGCTCTAAGGCGGAGTTTCTTAAGGTCTTTAAAATCTGCCTTAGCAGTATCTTGATTAGCTCTGAAACTTGTGCCTTTTAGCTAGATTTCTTGCTTAAGCTATTTGTTAATATATAGCTAAAGCTTAACTACGCGTTTACACATATTATACGTAGAATTCTACCTTGTTTTTACGTCTTAAATAACTAACAGGCGTTTGCTTGCTAGTAGGTTCTGCTAGGTTGCTAAAAACCTCTTAAATTGTTAAGGCAATAGATTAATTGCAATAACAATAGCCTGTAGCTGTGTCTTTATAAGTATATAATAAATATCTATAATAAAAGAAAGTTTACCTTGTGTAAAGAATTAAGGACTAATATATCTGTTTAAATATTTTAAACGTAGCAAGATTGCAGTGTTTCTCTCTGTTCTATTCCTAGAGAAGCTGACAGCTTTAGATAGAATATAATATCCTAAACAACAAGATTGATTACGTGCGCAAGGCAAGAGATAGTATTTTCCCTAGAGCTTTATGTGTAACTTTCTTTAGCTAGAAGAGCTTTAACTAACTATAATAAAGTACTGTTATTACTTGCATTATTACATGTAATACTAAGCAACTTTTTTATAGTGCTTGTACTTTAGAAGACTTGCATAACTTTCTTAGCTATAGACGTTCTAGTATGCCTTCCTTGTATAGAGATAAAATCTAGTAGCACCTCTTAAAGCTTCTACTTGTTGTTAATATAGTATCCTTTAATTGCTAGGAAGCTTAGGTAATTACTAGAAGTCTAGGCGTTAAGTGCAATAGATAGCCTTGTATGTTTACTAAGGTCCTAGAGTTGTGCTGCCTCAGCGTCTTTAAATTAATGCTTAAATAACGTGCTAAATTTATAATAGCTAGTTAACACAGCCTTAGGCTAAAGGAAGCGTATAAACTGTTAAAATAATAGCTGCTTAACTATTTAGAATAACTAATTGTTGTTAATAACAAGCTGTATAATTTCCTTTTTAAAAGCAAGTATTAAGTATGCTAGATATAGAATAGTAGCCTGCTAAGATTGTTATTGTTGTAGTGTAGTAGATAGCTAGCTATGTAAAGGCGTTCTAATTTGCAAACAGGTTTAAGACCTTAGGTAATTTAGTATATACTTAGTTCTAATACTTTTTACTATTAAGTGTTATAATATATACCTACAGTTAAAGCAATATAGATATAGATAGCTAGTAAGGGCGTAGGCAGCCTCTCTAAATTGAGTCTAGACATATCTAGTGCAAGAGGCAGAACCCTATTGCAGATATAGCGCAACAAGATCTCTAGCCTAAGCTGTAGTACTCTACTATCTGTCCTATGCAATTAGTATTGCCTTGCTCTCTTTACTTTCCTAGAGACTGCGCTGCAGTTACTTTAGCAAGTAAACTAATTACTAGGTTCTACCTTTTATAGTCTAGAGTGCAATTATTTTAAGGCCCTTAAGATCTTGCAGTATGCTAGATACTCTATTAGCCCTGTTGCTAGCTAGAAGTAAAGGCATAGCTGTAATAATTAAACATAATAATTAATTGCAATATAATATTTTAGTAGGAAAAAAAAACAGTGTAGACAGGTTTAGAGAACATTGCTAAAAGAAAATCTATAGATAACGCGTCTAATATTCCTAGCGTCTTTACTTTAACAATCTCTAGATATTATTCCTATAACAAGTTAAGCATAATTAAAGTTTAGGAGAAATTGTTAAGGTCTAAGCTGTTTTAATTAGTTGTAATAATCTACTAAGGAGCTAGCGCACTAGACAGCTTGTATCTACTTGTTATTATTGCTATTATTACTCTTATCCTCTTTATTGCTAGCTAAGTCCTCTAAATCGCTAAAACTCTTAAAATTAGTTTTCTCCTCTTCTATAAGAGCTTGCTGATACTGCTTATCTGTCTTATACTTATTTAGCATAGCTGCAAAGTACGCCTCTAGCTTAATACTATTATTCTTAAGTTCTTCCTTGCACTTATTGCTATTATTACCCTTGATATAAGGGTTGTCTGCAGTTAGAAGAAGGCTGCTATCGCCTAGATTAGCTAGGTAATCATCAGGCTTACGCTGCCTAGTACTATTAGTAAATGTATATAATAATTAGATGTAATAACTTACTCTTACTTATTATCTAAGCACACAGCTAGACTCTTTAGCAAAAGCTTATTATAAAACTTAACTTACTTTTCTTTCTTAGCATTAGAGTTAAAGGTGTTAGTTTTTAGCTTCTTAAGACTCTTCTAATACTCTTTTTAGAGGATAATTTCAAGGGCACTACTAGTACTAAACAGGCGTTTAGCTGCCTAGCTAGTACCTAACTCTTCCTTCTTCTTAACAGCAGCGTTAACCTTAGAGATAGATATTAAATAGTTACACATATTAATCTTATAATTAATAGCATCCTATTTTTTATAGGCAGCACTAAGCTTAACTTTAAGCTATTCTGCTATATTTAGTTAGAATAAAGATGTTATAACAGGACGTAATAACTAACTGCTCTTGCAGACATTGTAGCAGGTCTAGTTAAGATCTTCCTTAGCTTGTTGCTAGATCTTAGTCTTTTGTTTAGCAGTGCTAGCTATATAAGTTGCTACTATCTTTAGTTTTTTAAGAAGCTGATATTTTGCTGCGTAGTTAGCGTTGCAGGCCTTGCTAATAGCTGCCTCTTCTTTATTGCAAAGTAAAGCTCTAGTTCTCTGCTAGATTGCGCAGGTAGAATTGCTAAGCTAGCTCTTAAAAGAGAATATTGAATTAGTAGAGCGGCCTTTCTTAGATCTACCTTAGCTGCGCTGATTAAGGACGTAGCGAACCTTAGCCTCTTAAGTTGCAAAGCCCTATTACAATTAGCTTTAGCAATGTAATAAGTAGCTATAATAATTATGTTGATAAAACTGTTCTATTCTTCTAGTTTAAAGCAATCTAGAATGTACAAACTACTAGCAAAAGCAGGCAGCTTAGGCTTATCCTCTTGCTTGATATAGGGCTGTTAGACGTCTTCTATAGGGTCTATAGCTGCAATAATAGTGCGTAAAATTATGTGCAAGTATAGTAGTTGTTGTAGTTAAGTTACTAACTAGTTACTAGTTTGCAGCTTTATTTTTTTAAGCTAGGTAGCCTGTGTGCTGCAGGCAAACAAAAACGCGCCTAAATTACAAGACTGCTACACTTGCAGTTTATATATCTACGCTGCAAAATATTAGATTAACTAGAAAACAGTATTATTAAAAAGCGCGTCTTGCGTTTAATAATATAGTAATTTATTATAGTTATCTATTACAGTAACAGCTAGCAAGTTAGCTGCAAAGCTATCCCTACTTGTAGATTTTCTAAGCTAGGCTGCGCCCTACCTGCTCTACTATCTAATAATTATTAACTCTAGCTGTATATTTAGAGAACTTACCTAATTAAAGTTAGATCTATCTTAAAATAGGCTTATTTAAAAGCGCTTAGTTAGTTGCGTGTATAGAAATAATTATTACAGTTAATTATTACAGGTATAGCTGTACACTAAGCTGTAGAGCTGTAAGGCCTAACAAACTTACTGTAACTGCAGGATATTTACAAAATATCTGTTTGTCTACCTGCATCTACTATCTACCTACTACCTACAACCTATCTATTACTCTGCACAACTACTACTATGCTGCTAAAGTTTAAGAATATTAAGAACAAAGCTAGCGTACAGGCTGTTACTTAAAAGCTAAAAGCTAAGCCTCTTACTATAAAAGCTGCCTGCAAATTGCTTCTATCTACTAAACTCGCTCGCAAGCCCTAGCGCTATAAGCCTAGCAGTAGGTTATTATAGGCTATTATTACAAAACTGTTCTAATTCTCTGTAGCTGTTGCCCTCTGCAAAATCTATTACTACTAGAGAAGTAGTAAACTTCTTCTCTGCAAGCTGCTATTTGCGCGCCTTGTTTGCAAAATCACACAGTATATCTAGGTAATAAGCGATGCTTGTTTCTAACGCTCTGCAATTAAGGCTATTTAAGAGGCAAGTAAGGCTTTCTTAGTAGGATATTTTAAAGGTATAGATATTTGCAAATACAATTTAATATAGGTGCTAATATTATTAGATCTTAACCTAAACGCTATATATACAAAGAAAGTTACTATTTAGTAGAAAGATTCTAAGCTAGCTCTTTAATACTATAATAAGCTTAGTGCTTTTAGCAGCAGTAAAACGTTGTTTAGCTAATTAGTGTATATATTTACATTCTAACTCTAATTCTCTAAGTATGTCTATAGAGAGCAATTGCAAACTCTTCCTAAACTAATAATTATATAATGTAATAATTTGCTGTAATAATAATTCTCTACAATTCTAATATCTAATAGAGTTATTTTCTTAAAAAAT
>JAFISE010000086.1:0-140693 GCA_022560025.1 Stagonosporopsis chrysanthemi
CGGCGCTGCAGCTGCCGGCTGTGCTGCACTCCGGCGACCTGCTGCCGCTGCCGCTGCCGGCGCATCCCATCACCCATGTCCCGCCGCCGGCGGCCAAGATCACCGCCTGCGAGCCCGTCGCGCAGGGCCTGCTGCTGCCGGCCACGCGCATCGTCGTGCTGCAGTCGCACCGCAGCGCCAGGGCCGCCGTCGCCCCGCCGGTACGCCCCGCGCCGGCAGCGAGCGCCTTCGACGACAGCGAGGCCGACGACACCTCCACCGACGCCTTCTACACGGCCGACGAGCGCGGCGACTCGGGCGCGGCCAGCCCGCCCGACGGCGAGTCGACCGATGCCCTGGACTCGGACTTCTCCGGCTCCGACGCGGGCGACCTGTCGGACGAGTCGGACGACGTCATATCCCTCAGCGCGCCCATGCTGCCGCCGCCGTCGTCGGGCGCCCTGTCGGCATTCACCTCTGCGACGCCGCGCCCGGGCAACGTCCGCACAAACGGTGGCATTGCCACGCCCGGGTCCGTGTTTTCGGCCTTCACCGCTACCAGCACCGTCCGGGGCGGGCCGTCGTCGCGGAGCAAGGTCTTCAAGGCACACGGCTTGTTGCAGAGCATTTCCGATGAGCTGGTGCACCCCAAGCCCGGCGGCGACGACGACGACGAGGCTCGCGTCTTCGTCGACACCAACACGCTCGTCAAGGTCGGCTGTTTCTCCGGCGACTGGGTGAAGCTCGAGGCGTCGGAAGAGCCCTCGGGACACCCGCTGTGGGGGCTGGGCGCCTTCGGAGCTGCCCACGAGGAAGAAAGCACAAACTGGCGCCCAGTCAGAGTGTACGGTCTCCCAGAGAACATGTCGAGGAAAGTCGCAAGATACCCCGTGAACAAGTCTGAGACGGGCCATCGACGGATGAGCTTCTCCAGCTTCTCCGGCCCGGCAAGCACGTCGCTCCCCGCGTACCTCTCCCCTATCCTGCTTGCGAACCTTGGAAGTCCGTCGCACCTACGCATCACGCCATTGGTTGCACCGCATGTCCCCGGCCTGCCACGCACGGCTCTGCAGAAGCCCCGCTTGACCAGTTCCTCAGTCCCGCCCTCTGCGAGAGAGGTCACCCTCCTCAAGGTCTCCACGCCGCTGTCGTCTGACCGCCTGCTCCAACCCAGTCTGTTCGCTGCGCTGAAGGACCACTTCGAGCAGAAGCGGCGCGTCGTCAAGACCGGCGACTTGATCGGCATCTCCATCGACGAGTCTCTCGGGCGGGCCGTGTTCCAGACATCCACAGAAGACGATGTAGGGAGCGAAGAGCTGCTGTCCACGGCCCGGAAGAATGCGCACGAGGGGCACGCCGTCGACAGCTCCAACCCCAAAGTCGTAGCATGGTTCAAGATCGGCAACGTCTCGTCCAAGACTGCACAGCCCCGCGATGGCGAAGAGGCGGATCTCTGGGGCGGCGCCGTCACCGTGGACGCCGCGAGCACAAAAATGGAGATGAACGGCAGCGAGCAGGGCAAGACGCCTGCGCCCACCAACAACGCGTGGCAGTACTACCTCGGCGCGAAGCGGACCCCAGTCACGGCTTCGCAGAAGACGATGGCGCTGGACGAGCTTCCCAAGCCGTTCATCTCGCCTCTGCGTAGACGGCTGCGCGAGCTGATGTCCGTAGCCACGAGCCCGCGCGCCATCCATCTCGGCCTCCCCCCGGTAGCCATTCTGCTCACATCGACACAGCGCGGGATTGGAAAAGCGGCCATATCGACCAAGGCCTGCGAGGACCTCGGGCTGCACACCTTCACCATCGACGCATTCGACATTGTCACCGAGGGCGGGGCAGGCGGCGGCGATGTCAAAACCGAGGGCTTCCTCAAAGCCAGAGCCGAGCGCGGTCTGACGTGTGGCGCAGCGTTCACGGCACTCCTCATCAAGCACGTCGAAGCGCTCACAGCTGACCGCATGAACGCAGCGCTAAAGGAGATCCTGGCTGATTCGAGGGTGCTGATCGCGACGACTACGGAGATCGACAAGGTGCCCGAGGGCATCCGTGGCCTGTTCACACATGAACTGGACATGACGGCGCCTGATGAGGGCGAGAGACAAGGCATCCTCCGCAGCATCATCGAAGATGCTGGAATCCGGCTGTCTCCTGATGTCGATCTCGGCAATATCGCCGTCAAGACTGCGGCGCTGGTAGCTGGCGATCTTGTCGATGTGGTTGACAGAGCCCTTGTCGCAAAGCGCACGCGCATCGAGGAGCTCGCCACGACAGCAAGCAAAGAATCACCCCTTGGTGAAACGGTGACGACCCGCGACATTGAACTCGCGGGTGGCCACTTCAGCAACAGCCTCACAAAAGCAGACCTCGATGGCGCCGTGGACGCCGCGAGGAAGAACTTCGCCGACGCAATCGGCGCCCCGAAGATCCCCAAGGTCGGCTGGTCAGACGTCGGCGGCATGTCGCACATCAAAGACGCAGTCATGGAGACGATCCAGCTGCCACTGTCGCGTCCGGAGCTCTTCGCCAAGGGCATGAAGAAGCGCAGCGGCATCCTCTTCTACGGCCCGCCGGGAACCGGAAAGACGCTCCTCGCCAAAGCCATCGCCACGGAATTCTCCCTCAACTTCTTCAGCGTCAAGGGCCCCGAGCTGCTCAACATGTACATTGGCGAGTCCGAAGCCAACGTGCGCCGCGTGTTCCAGCGCGCCCGCGATGCGCGGCCCTGTGTCGTCTTCTTCGACGAGCTCGACTCGGTGGCGCCCAAGCGCGGCAACCAGGGCGACAGCGGCGGCGTCATGGACCGCATTGTCTCGCAGCTGCTGGCCGAGCTGGACGGCATGAGCGACGGCGGCGAGGGCGTCTTTGTCATTGGCGCAACCAACCGCCCCGACCTGCTCGATCAGGCGCTGCTCCGCCCCGGCCGCTTCGACAAGATGCTGTACCTGGGCGTGTCCGACACGCACGAGAAGCAGCAGACCATTCTCGAAGCCCTGAGCAGAAAGTACGCCCCCCCCCCCCCCCCCCTGTCTTCTCTCCACACAAGCACCATCAAGCCTAACACTAACGCCCCCCCCCCAGATTCACCCTCCACCCCGACCTCTCCCTCGCCCGCGTTGCCCGCGCCCTGCCCTTCACCTACACCGGCGCCGACATGTACGCGCTCTGCTCCGACGCGATGCTAAAAGCCATCACGCGGCAAGCGCGGCTCGTCGACGCCAAAGTCGCCGCCCACAACGCCGCCCTCCGCCGCGACAGCAGCGGTGCCGCCGCCATCAGCATCGCGTACTTTTTCGACCACCTCGCCACGCCCGAGGACACGGCTGTCATGGTCACCGAGCAGGACTATGTCGATGCGAATCGCGAGCTGGTGCCCAGTGTGAGCGCGGACGAGCTGAGACATTATGATAGGGTGAGGCGCTCGTTTGAGGGCGAGGGGAAGGGTGGCCAGGGTCAGGCGGATGGGCAGGGAAAGACGGGGATTGAAGACCCTCCTTCGACGATGACGATGGCGATGGCGATGGCGAATGGGGCGGCTGGTGCTCTCAATGGCAATGGTAGTGTCAACGGGAAAGGCAATGGCAACGGCAACGGTAGTGTCAACGGGAAAGGCAAAACCCCCGCCCCACCCCCCAACGACGCCGAGAATATGCTTCTCCGCACCGATGAGAATGTCCACGCTGAAGACGGCTCGGGCATGGCGGCTGGCGGTAGTGGAAGCGGTGGTAGTGGAAGCGGTGGCAGTGGTAGTGCAAGTGCCAAGGGGAAAGGCAAAGCCCCATCCTCGTCTTCGTCCTCTACACCAGGCCACGCGACGAAATCCAGCGTCGATATTGCAGCGGGTGGGTTTGGCGAGCCCGGGGATGACGGGGAGTTGTATGAGTAGCTAGCTAGCACGTACGCACGCGGAATATGAGGTGTACGCACGCGATACATGAGTGAGTGAGTGACCAAGTAGCAAACAGACCTTCTGTACAGATATCAGATATGCAGAAGTCGAAGATTAAAGATCAAAAGATACCATTTTCAGACTTGACTAGACTGGACTGGATTTGGCTTTAGGGGTGGAAGAGGTAGGGTTCGAGATGTGGGCTGTGCTGTGCTGTGCTGTGCTGTACTTCGCTGGATACTGCATGTGGATGTGGATGTGGATGTAGATGCGGATGTGGATGTGGATGTAGATGCGGATGCAGATGCAGACCAGACTACTAGACTACTAGACTACTAGACTTCTAGACTACTAGACTACTAGACTACTAGACTACTAGACTACTGGACCACTAGACCGCACGGGAGTAAAGGAGTAAGTAAAGGAGTAAGTAAACTGTGCAACAGCGAGCGCATCGTGCGCGGGTTGTTGGATTGGAGGTCTCCCTGTGCGTTGGTCAGTCAGTCAGTTAGTCAGTCAGTCTCTGTCGTCTTCTAGATACCTTCTAGACACCTTCTAGACATGGAGATGGGAGTCAAGTTACTCCCAACCCCCCTTATCCCTTCTCCCTCTCTTGCTCTACCTCTCTCTCTCTCTCCCGCTTTCTGCATTCTCTTGCTTGCTCTGCACTCTCTACTTCTACTTCTCTTGCTCTCCCCCACACCCTCTCCTATACTCTCTCCTACACTCTCTCCTACACCCCCCTGCTTGAACGCCGTGACGTAGTATGAATATATAGCCACTACACCCAGCCAGCACCCAACACCCAGCGCCCAGCACCCAGCGCCCAGCGCCCGGTCCGACATCCACCACCCAACATCCACCACAGTATCCACCACGCGCACCGGACGGGGACGCGCACAGGACAGAGACAGCGACACAACGCAATCTACAGACCGCCCCCCCGTCCCCTCTCTCCTCGCGCCGTGTCCTTCTGCGACTCACTGATGGGGCGTATTCAGTGTCTGAGACCAGCCTGGTGAGTGTGCGGGGTGCGAGGTGCAAAGTAGTGTACGCCAGGAACTGATGGGATGGGATGGGCAAGATGGGCAAGATGGGCTAAGACAGTGAAGTGTGCATATATACATACCATATCTGCACACCATAGAAGGATAGGACGAGCAAGCAAGCACCACCATAACGTCGTCGCCGCCGCCGCCACCCTTGGCCTGTGCATGTGCATGTGCATGTGCATGTGCATATGTCAAGCTCTAACAAATGCCCAGGCAGACGAGGGGATGAGAAAGGGTTACAATACTACAAAGCAGCCCGTTTCCTTTAATCAATCAGATCTACACACCACCCTCCCTCCCTTAATCTTCAGTGCACGCGCACAATTCACAATTACTGTAGAATACAATACAACTCAAAACTAGAACCTAGCTTTAGTACAGTAGTGGCCTGTCGTAGAGAGATAGAGAGAGAGAGAGTAGAAAACACTACAATATCTGTCTAGACTCCGAAGAAAAGAGATTTGGTAGGTTTTTGTTAGGGGGGTTGTGGATGATATTGGGGAGTCCAGCGTTTATGCAAATGATTAAGCGGAAGGGATAAGGGTCTTCGTGGTGCTGGTGCTGGTGTTGGTGTAGTGTTGCTGTGCAGTGTGGAACAGCAGTGTGAGGACTGACTGCCTCGAGACGAGAGGAGACGAAACGAGATGGGGACAGGGAAACGGAGAGAGAGAGAGAGGGGGGGGAGGGGGGGGGGTCAGATGTTCATCAAACGGGAGATTGTACATGAGATGCTGGTACTGTGTGTGTAGTTTCGACTGCTCAGCTGTCAAAGTGAGTGTGAGATTGCTGGATACTAGGCGGCTGCAAGGCTGGAGGGATGTAGACGGCATCAGTTTGTCTATGTATGTACGGGTTTGCGTGGTAGATTTGTTTACTGCTGTGACTGCGCTTCACTGCACTTTACACGCTTCACTACACTTCACTGCATTTCACTGCATTTCACACGCTCCGCTCCATAGCACTTCCCACGCTTCGCTCCGCTTCGCTACGCTTCACCTCCCGTAAGCGGCTCCAGCCCCACCTTCGGATTGATAAAATCAAACACGGTCCGATGCCACAGCAGACTATTCTCAGGCTTCAACACCCAGTGATTCTCATCCGGGAACGTCAAAAACTGGCTCTCGACGCCGCGGCTCTGCAGCGCGTGGAACGCTGCCAGGCCCTCGCCGATCAGCAGGCGGTAGTCCAGCTCCGAGTGGATGATCAGGTGCGGCGTGGCCCAGTGCTGCGTGTGGCGGCTGGGGTCCCACTTGTCCCAGTCGGCGCGGTGCGTCCACGGCGCGCCGCGCAGGTCGTGGAACGGGAAGTACAGCTCCTCGGACGACAGCTGGCTGGCCATGCTGAAGACGCCGTCGTGGGTGACGAGCGCGCGGAAGCGCCGGCCCAGCGGGTGGCCTTGGATCCAGTTCACGGCGTACCCGCCGTAGGAGGCGCCGAGGGCGACGGCGCGCGACGTGTCGACGTACGAGAGGTTGTGGGCGATCCAGTCGAAGCCCAGCTCGAGGTCGCGGTAGGGGAGGCCGCCCCATTCGCCGCGGATGGCGTCCGTGAAGGCTTGGCCGTAGCTGGTGCTGCCGGTGGGGTTGGGGCAGACGACGACGTAGCCTTGCTCGGCGAAGACGGCCGGGTTCCAGCGCGTGCTCCACGAGTCTTCCCACGCGCCCTGGGGGCCGCCGTGGATGAGGTAGGCGAGGGGGTACGTCTTGGAGGAGGAGAAGTTGGAGGGCTTGACCACCCACGCGTGCACCGAGGTGCCGGTGGCTGCGCCGTCCCAGTGGATCTCGCTGATCTGGGAGCGGGACAGGCCGAAGAGGGAGCCTGAGCGCGTGTTGGAGGAGACGTAGCGCGTGGTCGGGCTGCTGGACTCGCTTGCGTTGTCTGAGAGGGGGAGGTCGTAGGAGATCTCGTGGTTCTTGTGGTCGCTCACAGGCACGAAAGAGTACAGGCTGTTCTCGATCAAGCTGTTCGAGGTGACGAACAGGTCGCCAGACTTCAAGACCTTCACATCTGCCACGTTCCCACCCTTGACGAGAACTGTAGGCAGCGGCGAGTCCTCGCCTGGTCGTTTGGGAGGGCCGGCGTGGAAGAGGTTGCCGCGGCCGTGCTCCTCGGCTGTGAAGTACAAGTGCCAGTCGTCCGGACTCCAGGAGATGGACTGAGGGCTTCGGTCCCACTTGCCCTTCCCGTCTTTGGTGCTGTAGAGGAGCGTGATATGGTCGAGTTTGTTGTAGTCGTGGATAATGAACGCCTGATTTTTGTCAGACTCGTAGCCATCGGTCCGCATGGCCAAGAAAGCGATCATGTTCCCTGAGTTGGACCAGACAGGGCTTGTGCAGGCGCCCTCGAAAGTATGAGCTTTGACGAGATCTACCGAGCGTAATTCTGCTGATTCGCTGGACCAATGATCGGCATGTTTCCAGAACTCCGGCCCTGCATGCGCAGAGACATAGATGCGGGTTCTGGTGTGCAGTGCAGGGTTGAGGTCGGGGTCTTTCGCTGTGAACACAAGGCCGTGCTTGGAAATGTCAAAGTGATCCTTGCCGCCGAAAGGATCGATTGGGCTTTCCAGCTTGGAGCCTTTCAACGCATTCTTCAACGTGGAAAGTTCAAACTTGCCGTCCTTCTTCACAAGCTTGCCAAGCCAGATGGCGTTTCTGTTCTCTGTCACGTAGTGGTCCCACTGAGCTGGTCAGTACGAGAAGTAACAGTCAATGGTTGTGCTTACGTGTCGGACGAACATGGACTTGTAGAGCTTGCCCGACGTGAGTGGTTTCTCTGCCTTCTCAGGGTTATAGAGCGAGCCGTCAGGCTTGGCCTTGCCGGACGCGGCGAATGCAATTTCACCAGCATCGAGTCTGTATGTCTTGACATCCCCAATAGGCCCCTCGACAGTGCCAGCGGTGTAATTGCTAGGGTGGTCAGTACTTGCTGTCAAGCACACGCGTCAACATACTCTTTTTCGAAATTATCGGCCTTGCCAATCAGCACAGTCGTAACGCCATCATCGCCAGACTTCAACAGCAGGACATTGTCGTCGTCAATCCAGACGGGTTCGCTCGCGGTCTTGTCGTCTGTCACGAGACTAGTCTGCTGGCTGGCAACATCAAGAATGCGGATCTCGGACTTCTTCGCGTGCTGCTCGAAGCTGTAAGAGGACACGCTGTACAGCACCTTGGATGCGTCCGAGTTCGGGATGCCCTCGGATCTACGCGGTGCGCTGAGCAGCACCTCGGGTGTGAACTTGGCAGCCCTGATCGTCATGTTGAGCCAGTGTGTGAGAGTATCAGGATCGAGTGCCTACATGTGGTCAGTCTCGTGTTCTGGGGGAGTAGATGCAGAATAGAGACGTCGGTGTATGCGGTGGAAAGTACGAGGCTGGCGGTGCATGCAGGGAGCCAATGGATGCGGGGAAGCGGCCACATCCCTGTCATGCTGCAGCTCCATGTCTCTGCCTCGGATTGAGACGTGAATACTACGTTGCAGGTGACGGGGAACGCGTGTATGGTTGTAGCTCGCCAGTGGAGCTCTCAGCTGCCGGCAGGGAGCTCCAAAGCAAGAACGCATCGACGAGGATATCAACCGCATGCTGAGAACAACCCTGATAGTCCCTGCAACTTACCAATAATCAAGTCTTCTACTGTACCACAAATCGAAAGCCTCCACGCTGAGCGAGAGTGAACGAGCACCGTGATGATGACCGACGGGGCGCGGAGGTTAGCGCCCATAGCTAGCTGCCCCATCCATCCCAGCCACGCGATCCCTTGCGCCCCCGCCGTCCCAACTTCGTCATCGCCCCTCGATCGCGCCACCCATCACGCTCCCCACAACGCCCCCTCCCCAATCGTGCTCTACCCTCCCGCCCCCAGCTCACCTTTTTTGCTATTACAATATAAGACCACTAATTCTCGCAATCCCAACAAAACGCTTCCTGAAACAGGGACACTCTCGTGTCCACATGGTGCAAGCCATTCCTGTGGCGCAGTGGTAGCGCGCCGTTCTTATAAGACTCGTCAGATTCTTATGACTCATCTGGGTTATGCGGATGCCGTGGGTTCGAACCCCACCAGGTACGTTATCCTCTTGAAGAGTGATTTGTCCTGCTTCCTGTACTAATTGTGGTATAGGAATACATGAACCAATGTTTCTACCTTTTTTTTCCGGGGGAGGGGATCAGCGAATGGTTTTTGCCGGAGGATAATAACAGGTGAGAGGGGAGGTTCAGTGTGTTCTTTTTGCTTTGCAATAATGTCTGGTATAGAATAGAGGGTATGTGGGAGCTGGGCACGGCTACGACCGCCCACGTCCGTCATCACACGCAAGTTTGACACGAATCTGACAGCTCATCACACGCCTGGGTATTGATCTACATCTCTACATCGTAATCATGATGCTCGCGTTCTTGTACCAGGTCACCAGCGGGTTGTCGCCGTTCTTCGTGCTCGTCTCCGCGATGTCGGCCCTGCCCGCCATAAAGTCCTCGTGCGTGTATGTGCGCGCAAACTTGCCCGTGATGGCCGAATACATGGGCTCCATGACCTCGAAGTCGGTGGGGAAGAGGATGTCGAAGTATCCCTGGTGGACCTGTGCTTGTCAGTCATCTCTCCAACAACAACAATGTCTAAACCTACCAAGGGCGTCGTCACGGGGATCATTCGCCGCTTGTACCGCGTCTGCACGACAGGCGCGTTGATGCCCTCGACCGCCTCGCCGAGCTTGTGAAAGTCGGAGCTGACGAGCTTGTGGTTGGGGAACTTGGATGCCAGGATGTGGAAGAACTGCATCAGCCGTGTGGGGATGTATTCGGGCTGGCTGAGGTTCGTCCTGAACGGCACCAGACTCTTCAGGCTCTGCATCAGACGCGAGCCCTGCAGGGGATGTGGGTATGATTCACACGCTGCGTGGCGCCGTGCGAGGAACTGTGTAGCGATGGGGTCGAGCGTGCGGGAGTGGTATTCGAACAGCTCGCCGCGCGGGTCGACGACGACGTGCGATTGGTAGGGCGCGCCGGTCTCGTTGTCGTACTTCAGCGCGTCGTGGGCGAAGTTGTCGAAGACTTCGAGCGCGAGGAAGTAACACGGCGACGACACGTACTGGTTCCAGTCGAAGATGGAGCGGTTGACAATCTCGACCTTGTCCGAGTGCCCTCTTGCGTAGGCCGAGTGCCCCAGCCCCTTCTGCTGCAGGTCCGCCAGCTGGCTGGAGATCTCGATGATGCGGTACTTTGTGCGCTCGTACACGTCTGGGTGCACGTCGCGTATGTAGTCCAGGATGTTCAGCATCATGGTTCCGTTTCCCGCACCCATTTCGTAGATGATGAGGTCCTGGTACGGGAAGAAGTTGTACTTGTAGTCCTCCACCAGGTACCGCGCCAGCGCTTCTCCATAGTACGGCGAGAACAGCTCAGTCGGCGTGTGCCACAGCTGGCGGAGGTCGTTGTGTTCCTGCAGGTCGAGCGCGTCCTCGAAGTCGGTGTAGCGGTGCCGCAGCTCCTGGAAGAACTCGTGCTCCGACTTCATGGCGTTGAAGTTGAAGGGGTCACCGGGCGAGAAGATGACGACTTGCTTCGAGAAGTAGCCATAGTTGGGATTGTACAGGCTGTCCTCGATGAAGTCGCGCATGAGCATCCTCACTCTGCGCGGCCGCTCTCTCCTGCTCCGCAGCATGTCGGATGTGACCATGGGATATCGCTCAAACTCTTCCGTCCGCTCCTGGGGGAAGGCGTTCTTCCTGGGCGCCCATCTGCTCTCTCTGCTCGTCTCCCCCTCACCCAGACGGGTGGCCTTCCCTCGGCGCTGCAGTTGAGGGACACGCGCGCCTGCGAGCGCCGGTCGAGCTCCGCGGGCCAGGCATTGCGCGGCGCGGTGCGAGAAGAGCTGGCGGAAGAGCTGCGAGACGAGCGGCGAATCCATTGACGCTCGCGCGAGTCGTCCGGACCGGAGTGGAAAGCTGGGGAAGCTGTCTGCGCGCCTGCACGTGGTGGAGTTTGCGGGCGCTCTTGCCCGCCAAGCCGCGCAACCTTGTCAAAGCTTCATGCTCCGACCATGTCCGCAACTTCACACCGACTGGCTGATTGAGCCCTCGACATGCCTGACTACACCAGGTACTACGTCGCAGGCGCGTTCCTCACCGGGGTGGCCTTGACTGCGGCTTACAATCAGCGGCTGTCGAGTCCATCAGAGCAGACCAAGCCTCAAGATGCATCGAAGCAGCAACATAAACTGCTTGCAAGGCTGTCTAAGATCAACGATCTGGAAACACTGAAGAAGACCTTGGTGGAGCTTGAGAGCTCGTTAGCAAAGGGTGCCGGTGGTGCCGACATCAAAGAGGGCATCGAGGGCTGCATCGGCGACACGCCGCTCATCAAAATCAAGTCACTATCAGAGTACACAGGGTGTGACATCTTGGTCAAGGCTGAAGTGAGCTCGCAAATGCTGTCGTTCGCCAGGTCGTGACTGACGCGTTGACAGTTCCTGAACGGCGCTGGCAACAGCCCAAAGGATCGTGTTGCTCTGAGCATCATTGAAATGGTCGGCTCGACTCACCCTGTCAACGGTTGTTGCTGATGTTCTATGCAGGCCGAAGAGCGAGGGCTGCTCATACCCAACTCTGGTGACACCATCTACGAGGGCACAGTCGGCAGCACCGGCATCTCGCTGGCTGCCATCTGCAGAGCACGTGGCTACAAAGCGCACATGTGAGTGACCATATCTTGGGTCAGGATTATCATTGATTGTTGCCAGCTGCATGCCAAACGACATGGCCGTTGAGAAATCCGATATTCTCTTGAAACTGGGTGCAGAGGTCGAACGAGTCAAGCCAGCACCGATCGTGGATCAGAAGCAGTTTGTCAACCTTGCACGAACCCGTGCAGCAGAACACACTGCCTCTGCTGAGAAGCCAGGGCGGGGGCTATTCGCCGACCAATTCGAGACAGAGGCGAATTGGCGCGCGCACTTCACTGGTACAGGACCCGAGATCTACGAGCAGACAGGAGGAGCACTGGATGCGTTCGTGAGCGGCGCTGGCACCGGAGGCACGATATCTGGTGTTGCGCTCTTCCTGAAGTCGCGCCTTCCAGACGTCAAGATCGTGCTTGCCGACCCGCCAGGTAGCGGCCTGTTCAACCGCGTCAAGTATGGCGTCATGTTTGACCCCAAGGAGAAAGAGGGCACGCGTCGGCGCCACCAGGTCGACACGATTGTTGAAGGCATCGGCATCAACCGTGTCACGCACAACTTCGACGTGGGGCGGGAGCTCATTGACGACGCAATCAGGGTGAGCGACGATCAAGCCACTTCCATGGCGCGCTGGCTCGTCGAGCATGACGGCATCTTTGTTGGCAGCTCTAGCGCTGTGAACTGTAAGTCACATCTTGGGTCACAGCGTACATTGAAACTGATTCTTGCAGGCGTTGCGGCCACAAAGCTCGCAAAACAACTTGGGCCCGGCCACCGCATTGTTACATTGCTGTGCGACAGGTAAGACTTCCCCGCATATTCACACGCACTTGACTGACAGTTCACAGCGGAGCAAGACATCTCAGCAAGTTCTGGGCTCAGACCAAGCCCGTTGGTGGCGCAGAGAACGACGTGTCTCTTGAGCAGATCCTTAGCACTTAAGATCCCTCTAGTCGGCAGCCCTGCGACTTCGATAATGCGTAAGGCTTGGCATTAATACTGACTAGAAATGTACTCCTGTTCTTGGAGCTTGAAGAGGCGGGTGGCGATCTCTCGTGCTTCTCAATGAACGGGTCTGAAACAGCCAGCCAGAACCGCATCCGGGTCGTGAAAGGTTGGGCGATCACATCTTGAAGCAATTCACAATGCGTCGCCCTCATTCAACCTCTGCGGTCCCTGGAAGCTATGGCGGCCTGCGAAAGCACGCACAATAGCGTTGTGCAGAACAATGTCCAGTCTGTTCAAGACAATGGACACATGCTAAGGCGAGACAAAGCATCCACGCTTCACATCCGCGCAGACAGAGTGTCTTGTCTGCGCAACAAAGCGCAGAACACCAACAAAGATGGCACGAGGGCCTCACTTTCAGCGTTTGCACTCACACTATATATGCTCAGCGCCTCATGCCCCTGCTGATTGCTCGGATCCAGCACTTCAACAACGACAAGAAGAGCAAACCTACCCACAACCAAGCCATGTCTTCTCACCGTCCAGACAACAAGCACAAGATCAGCAAAGCAAACCGGCCGCGCGCCCGGCTCTGCGACCGCCGCCTCGCCAGAAGACAGTCCCTCAACTCTCAACCCCAACCTAAATTCATCCTCCGCACACAACGATCCCTCGCAGACCGCAACCCGGAGCTCGCCCTGAAAATCTCCCAAATGCGCCTCACCATCCACCCCATCGTGCAGGTGCACACGGGCCAACCCGCCCCGGACTTCCCCCACACGATGCTCTCGCTCTTCACGCTCACCGAGACGCAGCTCGACGCCCTGGCCGCCTTCTACAGCCAATCGCGCCCGCCGTCACCCGCGCCCGACGACGGCCTCAAGTACGCGTACCCGCAGACGATGGACTGGAGCCGGCCATTCCTCACCACTGATGCCGAGTTGCCGCACGACTGCAGGCTGAGCGACATGGAGCGGTTGAAGGTGAAAATGCGCATGTTTGCAAGGTTTATAGGGATGAAGGAGGCCGAGACGCCGACGTGGGAGTATGAGCGGCAGGTGGAGATTCTGGGGAAGAGGATAAGGAGGGTGGTGAGGAGGGAGGGGGAGAAGGGGTGGAGGGGGTTGGGAGGGTGTTGAGGGGGGGGTGTGGTCGAGCATAGCATAGCATAGCATAGCATTTGTGTTGTATGGCCTTAGCGTCGAAATGGACTGTTAGAATCGCATGTGGATTGTTATGCATAGTAGTAGTAGTAATGGTGGTGGTGGTGGTGGTGGTGGTGGTGATACAATTGCTCGTCTTACACACTGCCATGCAGCCTCTCTATTGTACAGCAGCCGCCTGCTTCAAGGCAGGAGCACTAGCCGCAGCAGCCGCGCGCGTGATGTCCGGCGCAGGCGCCTTTACCTTTGCCGCACCTGGCGTCTTCTTCCCCTCGCCCTCGCCCTTGGCCTCAACATCGCCCGTCTCGAAATACTCTCTCCGCTCGCCCAGCTCAGGGCCATCATACGGCACCCGCCTCACCTGCAGATGCGCCTCGGCGCCATGCATGCCCACAACGCCTATCCGCCTCTCCAACGGGCCCCAGATCTTGACCGGCGGCGCCTCGCCGCGGAACAGCTCGCGCCCGGCGTGGATCAGCTGGTTGGCGGCAAAGCTGCCGGGGGCGTACTTGGGCGTGTAGGGCTTGCGGTCCCACTCTGTGCGCTGCAGGCGCAGCAGGTGCTGGACCATGGTGTCGGAGAGGACGCTGTCGATCTTGACGTTGCTGACGTCCATGGTGGCGCTGTCGTCGCCCTCGCTGGGTCGCACGCGCTTCTGCGGCCGCTGCTCTGCCTTGTTGCTGCCGCCGCCGGACTTGCCGTCGCGGCCGCGCAGGTTGGGGCCCCGCCGTGCGCTGCCGACGGATGCGTTGCCTCGCGGGCTGCTGCCCCCGCGCGGGCCGGTGGTGGGCGGGCGTGAGAGCTTCAGGCGGGCGGGGGCGCGGGCCATAGCGCCGGGGGGTGGTGCGCCTGTGCTGGGTGCGTCAGAGCCGACGAGCTCGCGCGTGATCTTCAGGCCGCCTTCTGGTCGGTCTCGCGGGGGGCTGCGTGCGGACTGTTCGACGCCCTGGCCGCTGGGGAAGCTGCCCTTTGCGAGGCCTCCGAGGGCCGCGCGGCGGTTCGCTCCTAGGCGGTTGATCTGGTTGAGGGCGTTGGCGGCGCGGGCTTTGCGGGAATCGGGCTTTGCTGCAGCTGTGTGGGTGTCAGGAGGCCGGCCAGTTCGATTGCATCAAGGTGCCGGAAGCATACCAGGAGCAGCGGGCGCTGCGTCGTTGGACTCGTCGCACCGGCGTGCAGAGACGCTGAACGCCCTTGTCGAGCTTCTTAACGTCGCCGCGGCGTCCGCAGCTAATGTGCGCCGCAGCGCGCCCATGGTCGGGCACACGTTTCGCTGGTACATGGCCGCAATGGATGGAGGGCGGCGTGACGGCGTCGTTCAAACTTCTGAGGTCGCGCATGTCTTGGCGGCAGGGATCAGCGCCGGCGCACCACGTGCACACACCTTCACCATTGCACGCCGACCCAGCTCACCATCCCACGTGTGAGTCACGCGCACACTCGCTTGGTCCCGCACTCTACCATCTTGGACAACCTGCGCTGGAAACACGCAATCACAGCTCACCAACAGTCCAACACAAATCGCCCTTCTCGCCCACTCCCTGATTATCCCTCACATCCAGCACCCAAAAACCCGCCGCCATGCTCCGCCGCGAGCCCACCGTCATCGGCCTCACGCAAGCCGACATCGACCAGTATGACGCCAACCGCAAGCGCAAGCTCCTGGCCCGGCAGCAGCAGGCGGCCAAGGCCGCGCAGGCCAAAGCCGCGCAGTCGACACAATCAACCGAGTCTGCGCAGTCCTCCCAGAGCGCTGAGGAGACTCAACCTGTCCACCAGGAGCACCAGAAGAGAAACCAGGACCGCGTCATGGGCGGCCGTTGAGCGGGTGCTTGCAGTGGTTAGACTGGGATGGTGCTTTTCACTTTGGGTAGACTAATGGGAAAGACTGCAGCGTTTTTTTTTTTCTCTTTTTGCTTGCCTGGCTTTGATTCATTGCTGGACCTCGTCACTCCATTCACTACTTCCAAGTCCAAGCTCAAGCTCAAGTTCAAGTCCACCAACCGCTGCACGACTGTCCATTCTTCCTTTCACGTCCACTCACGGCTGCATGCATGCATGGTACTAAGTACCGGGACCCGGCGTTCTTCTCCCCTTGAGAGATCAGGCGCTCAGCTCACCGTTCGCTCACCCTTTCCGCTTCCGCACGTTTTGTTGCCCGGTAAGCAAGAGTACCACCCCCCAGTGCTCAGTTCCATAGCTGCTGCATTGCATTTCGCGGCAGTCCGGCTCATGGCGTGCAGGTCCCTTTCCCGAACACACGACGAATTCGACGGCAAGAATGTCCCCCTCTCCCCGCAGCTTTTGTACGCTTTCGGTTGCGAGTGCATTGTGTAGGTTCGGCGCTGCACGTTGCGTGGGCAACAAAACCCACACACCTACCCAGCGCTCACGCAATACAGGCTCATGACAGCTCGCGCCCTGGAGCATGGCGTTGGTTTTTCTCGGCTGCTGGACATGGACGAATGACGGGGGTTTTGCGTGTGTGTGTGTGTGTGTGTGTGTGTGTGTGTGTGTGCGAATGTGTGCAAGGTGCAATATGCATCCCAAACCTCCAACCTCCCTTTCTTGTAGATCTAGGTAAAAGCATCCTCATTTGTCGGCTCGCGGTCGCTTTTACTAATTGCCCACCGCAGGCCAAGTCTCCTTCCTCGCTCTTGCATAATGCACACTCGACACCACATCCCCTCCTTGCATGCTGTGCTTCCCCTCGTGACGCCATCTTGGCCGGTATGCTCTCCAGCGCGCCGTGGAATGTCGCGTCGCCTTGCGGTCCCGACGCCCCGCACGACGCGCAGCGCGCGGAATGCTTGGAGCGAATACGGCTCCACGCCACTCGCCACGACTATATGATGCGGCGGGCGAGCCTGTAGCTGAGAGAGCACGCTGGCAAGGGCAGGCTTCCCTTCCCCCTTTCTCGGCCACCACCATGTCTCACCGCTCTGCAGCCACGGCGCTGCTTCTTGCCTCGTCCCTCCCGTACGGCCTGGCCCTGCCCCAGCCCAAACCGCAAGTGATTCCCTTTCTGAGCGAGCTCGATCTCGCAACCTATGCGGCGCCCTCGCCGCTGACGCTGCCCAAACTCGAGGCGTCGACGCTCCCTGCCGCGCCCACGGTCACCGTCGTCGGCACCGTGGTCCAGGCTGCTGTCGAGTCTGCCGTCGAGAGCCTCTCGGGCGCGGTCCAGGACGCGGTTGAATCCGTGAGCAGCGCGCTCGAGAGCGCCACAGAGGCGCTTGAGGATGTGCTGCCGCTGTCCACCGGGGGCCCCTCGGTCATCGATCCAGACGCGAACATCCTGCCACTGATCCTGCCGGGGATTTTGCCCGTGGAGACGGATCTGCCCCCCGTTATCGACGATGTGGTTCCGGGTGTCGAGGACGACGAGGGCCTCTTCCCGTTTGGGGACGAGTTGCCCTTTGACTTTCCGATTCTCCTGCCCGGCCCGCTTGACGATGCGCTGGATTTCCCTCTTAACGATGTGCTGGACTTCCCTCTCGACGGGGATGACGTGTCTGAGCTGGAGGTGATTGAACTGCCGCTGCCAGATGCCACGCTATCCGAGGACGATTTCCCGGAGGTGGAGCTCGACGTTGACGAGCTTCCTACGCCGAATGTCACGCTGCCCGTACTGAATGGAACGCTGCCCGTGTTGAATAGCACGCTGCCCGTAGTGGAGGATCTGCCGGACACGAACGAGCTGGAGGTGATTGATCTCCCGCCGCCCAACACCACGGTCTCGGACGAGGGGCTTCCTACACCCGAGGTGCTTCCTCCATACGACGAGCTCCCCATTCCCAGCGAGTTGCCCTACGGCGACGATGTGCTGGTCCCAGAGCCCATCCCGCTGTTCCCCGACTTCTCAGACGAGGCCACGGTCCCCATTAGCACCTTCAACGCGGTGGTCCAGCCGCTCCTGTCTGTCATCCAGACGCTGCTCAACTCGCTGCCCGGCAACGCCGCGCGTCCGATCCCATCCATCCTCGTCAACCCACTGCGCCCCACCAGCACGCCGGAAGTCTTCATTGACCCGGAGCTCAGCGACCCGCTGTTCGACTTCCTCGTCGACCCCATCCCGTCGTTGCTGCCGGCCGTCATCAACGCCTCGGATGTGCCGCTGCAGAAGCGCCAGGCACCCGTGCCCACTCCGCTCACGACACAGGGCATCTTCGACCTCGTGGCGTCAATTCTGCAGTCCATTAACGCGCTGGTGCAGGCGATCCCTATTGTAGGGCCGACGGTAGCGGAAATTGTCGACGATGTCGCTGGCGCCGTGTTGACGCCCTCAGCTGAGGTGCCGCCTGTGCCTCTCCCGTCGCCCATTTCCGTCGAGTTCCCTGATGTGCTGGATAACGGACCTGCTGTCCCTCTCCCGCTGCCCCTTGATGTCGAGTTCCCCGATGTGCTGGACAATGGGCCTGCTGTTCCTCTCCCATTACCCCTTGATGTCGAGTTTCCCGATGTAGTGGATGAGGTGCCCCCTACCCCTTTGACGTTCCCGCTGGAGGGCGCCCTGGAGGACCCGCTCCCTCCCGTGGATGTCGCGGATCCGAATGCCTTGAACAACGAAACTGCCGTCCCTCTCCCCTTCCCGCTCGATGTCGAGTTCCCAGATGCGCCGGTAGAGGATCCTAATGTCCTGAACAACGGACCTGCTGTTCCTCTTCCCTTCCCCCTTGACGTCGAGTTCCCGGATGCGCCGGTTGAGGAACCAGTTATTCCCGTCGACGCTCCCGCTCTGCCTGTCTCGAACTTTACGCTCCCCAGTCTGGAACCTCCTTCGCCGCCGTTGTCTGAGCTTCTGTCCACAGATGTCGCTGTCCCCGAGCCAGAGGTTCCCTCAATTCTGCCCGCGCCAGTGGGCCCTGTCTCAGACATTCCTAGCGAGGTCCTCGACATCCCCTTCCCAGATGATATCGAGGGTATTGACTGGGCTGCTTTCGAGTCGCCGCCGTTCTCTGACCTTCCTGAGACGAACACGCCCGCGGTGGAGCTTCCCATCCCAGACGACGTCCTGAACATCCCTGTGCCTGACTTCGACGAGGACGGCAACATCATCGATACGCCTGTCGAAAGCGTGCCTATCGTGAGTGATATACTCGTTGAGCCCGTCTCTATTACGACTGCCGTCGCTGCCGTTGCCGCTGCCACCAGTGTAGTGGCTGCTGCTCCCGCGCCGCTGCCCACCAGCCTTGACGCATTCGGCGATTTCGACTTTGAAGATGAGGACTTGCCTGACTGGCCTTTCACTGAGATCCCCGATGTTGTGACCCCAGATGCTAACGGCGAGCTGCCTGATCTTGACGACATCACCGAACCTGCAAGTCTCTTACTTCCCGTCGAGGCACCCACTCTCGCGCTTCCCACCGTTATCCTTCCGGCCGCTCCCACAAGCCTCTTCGACGTTCCTGTACCCGATGACTTTGAGGATTTGGATTTCCCCGAGCCCGATGCTGTTGCTTCGATCCTGCCTGCGGCGCCCTCGGTCGATGAGGCCGCTGATATACCTGCCGACGTCCTGAACATCCCCTGGCCGGACTTGGACGAGGATGGTTTCCCCATCGACATCCCCACGACGCCCAGTGTAGGACTCGCTGCGCCCCCTGCTACTCTGCCCACAGACATAAACTGGGACGACTTCCCCGTGCCCGACGAGTGGGTGGATGTCGATGAGCTCCCTGCCGCAACGGAGGCGTTGACTGTTGCACTTCCTGAGGCCCCTCCCGCACTCCCAACGGATCTGAACTTCCTCGATATCCCTGTACCCGACGACTTCGAGGACGTGGTGGATCCGCTTCCCACTGCTGTTCTCCCTCCTGCTGTTGAGGAGCCTGTCATCCCAGACGACGTCCTTAACATCCCCGTACCTGAGCTCGGTGAGGACGGTCTGCCGATTGAGGAGATTGCCCCGCCACTGCCGGATGAGGCGTTTGGAGCAGGCTTCCCTATCCAAGCACTTCCTGATGTCCCACTGGTGTTGCCGACTGAGGATCTCCTGCCTGTCGAGGGGCCCGCTGCTCTGACCGAGGCTGTCTCTGCTGTACCTACCGATGCCCTCAGCGGTCTGCCAACAGGTGTCATCGGTGATGCAGTGAATGCTGTTCCCACGCTTGCCGTCACCTTGCCGTTCCGACCCCCGCAAATCCCCTCGGTACCTGCTGCACCTGCTGTCGCGGCTCCAGCTCCCCCAGCTCTAGTCCCCAGACTCCCCTTCCAGGTCCCCGGCGGCGCGAGGCCAGTGGAAAAGCGCCAACTGCAGCTGGCCAACTTTTTGCAACCTAGGCCTGCTGTTGCGCGACCTCTCCCTGCCAACATCCCTGGCGTGCAGATCGTCAAGCCTGTGTTCGATCTGATCAGCTCATTGCTCACCAAGCTGGGTGTAGACGCGTCACAGGTGCCCAATCTGGCGGCAGCGCTCTCGCTAGCACCTGCACTCCCGCCTGTCCTCCCACTTCCCGGTGTGCCCACAGTCTCCGAGATCGCTAAGATCGTTGAGAACGTTGCTTCGGTCGTGGACAGCGTTACTTCTGCCCTGCCTCTCCCGACCCTGCCCAGCATCTTGCCAGTGCCGTTGGTTCTGCCACCCGTCCCGGACGTCGAGGATATCGTCCCCGCTGCTGTGACTGCTCTGCCGGTCCTACAACCTACTCGTGCTGTTGTACGTCCCATCCCGGATGTCGAAGATATCGTTCCCGCTGCCGTGACTGCTCTGCCGGTCCTACAACCTACTCGTGCTGTTGTGCTTCCCATCGTGCCCACGCCTGCCACCGCCGTTGGTGGTAGCCGCCGTGCCCGCCGCGCAGTTCAAGAGATGCAGCAAGGTCCCGCAAGCGACTGGGAGTCTTTTTTAGGCGAGCTGGATGAGTCGTACCAGTCTGAATTGGCTGGGCTCATCCATGACTCCGCGAAAGCCGTGAACGAGGACGCTCTTGATGACAGCTTCGCGGAGACGCTGAAAGCCGACATTGAGGACCTGAGCGAGAGCACGAAAATACAGCTTCTCGAGGGATTCGCCTCAGCCGTCGGAAAGAGAGATATGCGCCACGGCAAGCGCCAGGCTGCTCCCCCTGGCGCGCTGAGCATCGGGCCTAACCTCGACAACGCACCCAAAGTCGACCTCAGCTCCGTGCTAGGTCGCGCAGGCACTCTCGATCCCTTCGGCCAAGCTTCACCTATACCCGCTCGCTTCTTCCCTGGCTCCCCAGTCGACGACGGACGACCGGACAGGACCCTCCCCCGCCCCGTGGACACCTTTGTCGGGACCACAAGGGACCCCGAACTGGCCGCCATCCTGGCCGCAGGCGGGCTTGATCCCAACGGCATGCGCTCGCCAATCCCCGACGATGCCGCACCACTCGAGCCGCTGGAGGATCCATACGTGGATATCCGTGGCGAATGGGACGACGCGCTTGACACCAGCGGGCCAGCGCAAGGCCTCGAGGGGCTGCGCGAGACGTTGCAGGCGAGCAAGCAGAACCACATTGGCAGCCGAGTGCCGTTGAGGAGTGCGGTTTCGCAGCCGAGCTCAGTACTCAGTGCGAGTCAAGACGAGAAGCAGCGAAACGTGATGCTCTGGTTTCATCGCTTTGTGAAGCCCAGCTGGAATAAAGATGTTGATGCTGAGATTGACTTACGTAGGTAAGATGTTGGAAGTGTAGATGGTACGGGGTCAGGGATAATGTGGGTTGGATTGAGTGACTGAGTGGAATTGTGGAAACGGAGAGTAGTGTGTTACTTAATGATATGTTATGACTTGAACGAAATGTTTTGTGTGATGTGTGACTCTGGCCGTCTTCGATGCAGAAGAAGATATTTTTTATCGCAAAGGGGGAACTTGCCTTGCCTTACCTACCGTGAGAAGATCGATCAACCATGATCCGTACGGTCGACTACAATTCTGCTCGTTGCTCATTTACAGAGGTTTTTGAAGCAGCTCGTCCACCCACAGCCCGCCTCGGTCGCAGGGTGTTCTTCACCTGGGAGCAGTAACGATGTACTACTGTAGTCTCTTCCCACTCGAATATGTTGGTCCTTCTTGAGTAGCGAACCTATTGAGGGCTTTTCAGATCAGATCACAAGGGCCAACAGCTGGTAGATCGAAATCTCCTTTAAGCAGCACACCGAACCTGTCTTACTCGTGAGCACAACAGCGATCCCTTGATCTCAATACTCTGAGGTGCTGGATTCGGTCCGTAGGTGTAGTGATGTGCGATCGCCTCGTTGATCGACCGCACCGAAGCCCAAAGGATTGATTCAGAGCTGCACTGAAGGGATGTCCTGGCACAGTGAGCGAGTCGTGACGTTGGAAGGTTTGTTCGTCGTCCATGATGCCAATGATGATCTACTGGCCCTTTCTCGGGGGCACATCGCTGTCAGCGGGCGCTTCGCCTGTCGGCATCGCATCCGTTGCGATCAAGCGGTAGCGTTATCGAGAGGCTGTCATCAGTGGAAAGTTTCTGAGCGTCTGTTGTTGAGGCGTCTGTCGCTCTCCTTCTCTCCTTTCCCAAGTCAAACTTCGGCGCCCTTCGGTCGCGTGATCGGCGCTGTCACCAAGGCGGTTGCCGTGTTAGACGTGCACCATATTGAGTAAACTGCCTATAAGTGCTTCATTGAGGGCTCAGCAATGACATCTTCACGAGTCGCGACCGTGTCATAGCCCTGCTGACCGCCCCAAACAAGCCAAATCAAGACTTCCTGACATGGATCGTCTGTTTCGTGTTCACACTGACACACCTACGTGTAGGGCGTAGTGAGACCAGCTCGCTGGAAGGCTAGCTCTCGATTCTCTCGATTGGGAGCGCTCGCTCGCTGAACAGCGTTGTGCTCTGCTCCGTGCAGTGCTGCTTTACCAGGTTGTGGGGCGACTCGTGCGCAAGCGCTTGTTCGAAACCCGGCTGCCCGCGGGCGCCACTGGCTAGCTCAGACAGCGAGAGGTTTCAGAGTTTTTGGCATTCTAGGCAGGGAGGATGTCATCAACATCTTGAGAGGAAGCTGGGAATACAGTAGTGATGTGCAGCTATCCTGCTGACTTCGAGGTATTGTCTTCGTCAATTGGTGTTCCCTTTTCCTGCAGAGGCGTTGCCGATAGGGCTGACGTGCAATGACACTGAACGGCCGAGCTACTGCCGGCGCGGTCCGGGTGAATATCCCCCCAAGTAGACGGCGGAGGTGATTGCCATAAGGAGGCAGCACCACGCACAGTGGCTGCCTGAATGCAGAATGTTCCTGAGTCCTGGCTTTGGTGCACCCCTGACTGATTTTGTACACAATAGCATTCGACGTCACTGCAATAATTGATCGTCCTTTTGAGGTTGCTGGTGGTCTGTCATGGTCCCGTTGTTTTCTCAGAGACCACACGGCATCGTGGTGAGGATGTTGGAACAAGCTTTCCAGGTTTTCAGGAAAAGCAAGAAGAAATTGCGTGCGATGCATCGTGTCAAGCGTAACGGCGTGTCTCGTAACTGGAAATGACGGAAGACGGAGCGATATAGCTGCCGCCTTCTGGAAAATCGAAGAACATTAGCAGCAATGATGTGGAGATTGAGGTCTTGACAACAGCACAACGTATTCCTGACAACATCCAGTCCGCCTTTTGCAAGAACTCAATGTCGTGTGAGAGGGCCTCTGCCATCAGATGGAACCGTCGTTCGGGCACCGTTCTTAGTTACTGGTCTTGCTCAGCCAGTCGAAGAAGATCCTGTGCACGACTTTGTGTATGCACATTTGCTTCCAGAACGTGAGTGGATCTTGCAGCTGACGGTCTAGGACGGGCCCGTCCGGGCCGACGTCCTTTCACTCAACTCCACAAATGGTACAGCATTCAATATTGATTTGAGCACTCGTCCAGTACTGGGCGACACGTACATCGAGATGGCATTTCGTGAGCCGTAGTTTGGGGCCGGTAGATGCGGAGAAATCAAGTATTAGCTAGGATTATGAACCAGTTTTGTTTTTTGATGCTGTCGGCAGCTCTCGGTGACATGGTACTGGAGAACGGCGATGATGATGCCCGTGCAAATCACTGACCCATAGCCGAGCCAGGGTAGTACCGCCAGCCTGGATTGGTCAAATGGGCGAGCCGTGTGACAGGTCTGCCGTGTGTTGGCGGCGCGCCTTCGTTATGTTGACCAAGACTTCACCAGAGACTCGATGCCCTCGCGGCTTTATCAAGGTCGAGAAGGGGGCTTTGTGCTAATGGGTAGACAGATCACGGACTCACAACGGCTATCAAAAGTCGAGAGAAGCCAGTTGACATTTTGTTTCTATAGGCCTTTGACTGCTTGTCCAGTAATGGTTTTTCGAAAACGTCGCGAGATGTATACCCAGAGAGCTGCCTCTAAGCCTAGAACTATACCTTGACAGTCAAAAGCGGCATGCCGCATCTAGGGGCAATCACCTCGTGGCTTCAAGGTGTCCTCGACAATGCCGTCCGCAACGGATCCGGGGCAATTGAAGATTGACCGAACAACAGAAATATGTACGTCTTTTGCTGCTTAGGGCAGTGCGGGTAATAATTGGTGTTTGGCGCGTAACCGCATTTGAATCAACGGCCGGTGAGCATTTTCCAACCGACGGAGAGTCCTCCGCGAGTACACACAGTTGCACGATGTTGGGACGGGTGAGTCGGTTAACGAGAATTGACATTAGCTCGGCATCAATACCCACAATGACCAATCAGAGAAAATTGGTGGATTGTTCATTCAACAGTGTTCCAGTCGTGGGTTCCAAGTGTAGCTGCATTCATACTCACTGGTGGTCATGATAGAAAGAAGAGTGAGGAGGCGTGGTCGATGTTTACCGAGCACACAGATCAGAACCTGATGTTCGAGTTTGGGCCAAGTTTAAGCTCTGTGCTAAAGAGTGTCGCGGGGAGGCAAAACTCAATAGAGCCCAAACCGTTGGAGCACCATAAGCAGGCGATGGCGTATATGCATGCGCGCCTCAAAAAGCAGGAACGCAAATTCCATGCATGTACAAAAAGATGCTTGTGGTGCTGATGCACTGCCTTCTCTGCGTAAGCGACGTTGACTGATAAAAGGCAGTATCTGCTCATACCGAAGCTTGACTCCCAGGGAATGGCAGTGGTTGCATATCGGTGCGACGGACATCGTTCTCTTTCTTGAAGCTGAGGATGATGGCGTTGTGGGGTCGCAGGAAGCGCTTTCGGCCGCGCTGGAAGGTGGCATACAAAATATCCCACTAGTCCTGATTAGGCTCCCCCTCTCTCGAAACATCCGCTCGCATAGGATTTCGCGATTCTAGGCAAACCCAGCATCTCTTAGTCAACAACACCAAGATCCTACGCGTCTGTCGCGCGTTTATCTGGTCTGATAGGTCGGGCTGCCTAACGCGAGAAGCCGCTCAGAAGTAACAAGTGTCGCATGAACAATGACGTACGCTGCGCCATGACGACCGGTGCATTCTGCATTTTGGTGACCGAGGAGATCACACTGTTGCCGCTGGACCCTTTTTTGACGGTCGGCGAACGCCGGTGCGGATACCAGCTTACGCGCATGGGCGAGGATTCATGATGACCATTGGGAGCTGAGTTGTGGGTTTTCCGTTCGCTTGACGAGGATGGTTCAACCACTTAGCAACGAGAAGCAACATTCTCACGTCCTGTGGACACAGGGGCAAATCTCAGCGGTCTGACTTTGCGTGCTACGCGGAAGAGCTTTGTCAATATCGACGTGTTGATCCTGGCCTCCTGGAGCATCAATGGCACGCGAGCAGCTTGTGAGAGCGCGTCATGTGCAGCTCGGTGCGATCTGAAGCCAGTCACTGCAAATACCCGGTCTCGACGCATCATTCTTAATGCCGGACCGGCTATGGAGAGATGTGAATGCGCCGCCGTGCATGCGCTGCATCAAAGCGCGCTTGGAGGACCAGTGCCATCGAAGGTGGGTATGGCCTGCGGCTACCTTCTACATTCTCACAAATCACGACAATCGTGCTCAGTAGTGCCGCTAGGCAGTGTGCTCCTAGTGGTCTCCTCCTGGCCAGTGCTAGCTCCTGGACGGGATCTGTTCCTGGACCCCAACTTTAGCACCCCTGCACATGCTCACCATTGAAACCCTGCCGCACATGCGTTCCTGATGCTTGGCATTGCTACTTCGCCGGGATGCAGCACGCTAGTGCTCGGGCGCATGTAGCTGCAGGGGTGACTGGTCCGCCGTTCAATGGATCAACAACCATGAAGCCCGGGCGGCCCCAACCAGGAGCCGCCTTCGAGACCTCTTCTTCTTGGGCTGCTGCAAGCCACCTTTCCTGTGCCGCAACGGTTGTTCATATTTTACATCGCAGTATCCCGTCACTCCTTCAACTCTGGGACTCGTGTTTCTAATACCGACTACTTCCCCACCATTTTCTTAACGAATACCTGATACACGATCAGTGTCTGGACCATCGACGCCAACGTCATTCAACCGTCTTGTTTCTGCCCTGCAACACTCTTTTGAATCTAAGGAAAGCCGGCTGTCTCCAAGTTCACCTCCGCTTAGCCCAGCAGCACTGCAATCACCAGACCGAACGATAAAACATCAAACTATATCCGCCACCGACTACGGGCATTGTGTCAGCCGGGCTGTTCCTGCCATCTCAGAATCTCTTTTAGGGCGACTGCATCATCTGAAGCTGAGTGGGGCAGTTTGCACGCTCCATGTCGCGCATGTCTAGTCTTTGATAGACGTATTGCATCTGATATCTACTCCTCGAGGTCAAAATGGACAACGCAACTCTAGCAGCCTTGAATAGTCCGTTGAGAGGGAGATGCCCTGCACCTTTCTACGATGATCAACAATTTGGTCTGGGTGGCTGTATGTTCAAACGATTATGGACTGAACGGTCTGCTGACATTGACAGTTGTGGATGGACGCTTCTGCGCGAAAGTTGATCACATACGCAAAGGCCTGGTCTGTTGTTTACCATGCCCGCTGACGGACTTTCTGTATCCACCGGGTGAGCACAGCAAGCTCTACGTTTAGATGACACTCACTGACCAACTCTTAGAGTTTTACACCTGGTACCGTGTGGCAGAAGCACTGAATGTAGCTGGTTTAATCTGCATGGTCTTCCTTCTGATTACTTTCCTGGTCCTTCCTGCGGAGAAGACTCGTCGACACTACTTGAGTTACTGCCTGATCATTGCTGCTATGTTCATGGCCGTAAGTACATCCAGCAAAAGTACTGTAAACCAGCTACTGACAAGCCCCAGCTTGGTTTCGTTATCCCTTTGGGAGCACAACCTGAGCAGTGCTACGATGAGATCACGCCCAACGATATGTACTCAAGCCTGACGTGTGCATTCTCTGGTGCGTTCCTCATTTCAGGAGGCTTGTCAATTGCAGTGTGGATCTTTATCCGTGCCTTGTCAATGCATCTTCAAATCTGTTGGGACGTAACACCTGGCAAGAAGTTCTTTTACTGGGCGCAAGGACTAGGCTGGATGGTGGCGGCGACATTCTTCACTATTACCATCACTATTACAGGAGTATCTTTTCGCTTCGGCGATGTCTGTCACGTCAACTCGGACCATTCGATGCAGGACTTCTGGGGTCCCCTCCTGGCTATCTCTGGCGGTGCCATGGTGATTCAGCTCGCAACGTAAGTGGATGATTGCAATTAAACGAGACTGTGCTGATTTTTCGCCTAGATTTGTTTACTGTATCAAAGTATACCTACAAAATATCTGGAGCGACGAAAAGACCGAGACTCACAGCAGTGCTGGACTCCCATCGTACACCGGTAGCATGCGCACCAGATCTGCCCGCGCCGTGTATCGCCGTGTACGAAAGGTACTCTGGCTGCAGTGGAGAGGCATCACTATTGTCATCTTTATCCTTGTCGATGTTGTCTTCTTCTCGATCGTCTTCATCTGGCTCAACTCCATTCAGAATCACGCAACGAACAAACTCGAAGATCTTCAGCCATTTGTACAGTGTCTTATCAAGTCTCCCCTCGATCCGTCACCGTGCTTGCAGTACGGTCAGGCACTGGCGATCAATCAGTCCACAGTCATCGCCATCTTGATCATGCTTTCCATCGCAGGATTGCAGGTCTTTATTTTGCTCCTTCGCTGGAGCATGTTGACAGGCTGGGTTGAGTTCTTCAAATCTAAGTTCAGCAAAAACCGCGAATTCGTTTCCCTGGATGCCAAACACTACCAAGAGAATCCTAAGAACTACGAGTTGAGGAAGTTTGAACAGACTGATCTACAGTCGCCATCAGACGCTTTCTCCAGCCCGGACTTTGCCAGCCATCACGACGGCTCTCCAAATTACTTCCAGAAAGAAGCGGAAAGACCATACAGAAGCCCAACACAGAGCTACTCAACACCGAGACCATTCTCCCAGGGCACAATTGCGGGGTACCCGCGCGTAGACTGGGATCCTAGGAGTACACATGCGAGAGGAGGCCTCGGCTTGCACCCTCCCGACTTCGACTCGAAGATCTGATGACGAGACATCGGTCGTAAGGACAAGATTGTATAATCCCGTCCATCAGTGTTCGTCAGTATACGAACAGACGACCCAATAAAGACGCAGCACCAGGGACTAAAATATTCCCTCCACTACGCGCGTACTCCGCCTAAACCCGCACTAGGTGCTGAGCGCCTGAGCTTCCGGTCACAACAATGACCACTGTGAGACCCAGCTAAACAAAGTTGCGTAAGAGACCACATTAAGGCTCCGCAACACGCGCCAATCTTGTCACAAAGGACGCGCGAACATGCCCATACGCCCGAACGATAGCGCAAAGGACCAAAGTGTTTGACCTTAGCAGCTGCTTCGATTTTGACTTCATTGTACCTTTTTTCGTACCTTTTGTCGTACACAGCTTCGGCCACCATTCAACCATCAACCTTTCGCATCATAACATTCCTGTCGACGTCTCCTTGAAAGACTCGAACCAAAAGAGCCTTCGCTCGTTTCCTTCCGTCTATAGAAATCCTACGCAGGTATTAGACATGACACATCACAAACCACAAATCAAATCATGACCAACACACAACCCGTCTTTGCCTCTACGTGTCCGCTCTGTTTTTTCCTGCCAATACCATGCCGTCTCGCCAAGTTCTTCGCACGCTCACAAACCCACGAACCGTGTTTGCTATATGCCATTGCGTTTGGCCTGCATGATAATCTCAGGCTGTACAGCTCTTGGCAAGAGCCCTCATAATCCGCAATGCCGTCTTGCTGACACCTACGCAGGAACAACCACAGCCGTATGCAGTAGCAATCGACGCAAGGCCTTCAGCGAACTGCCCCTTGGACCTTCCGCCTCGAGTTGCTCGCCTGAAAGTACAAGGGGTCGCTTTTGCCGTGCTTACAATCCTACGCCTAGGCTAGTTGGGGAACAACGAACGACCCTTTTGCCGCGCTGGACTCAGCCGAGTGGATATTGTGCGCATCGCAAGTTCATGTGAGGCGGTGCGAAGCTCACGGCGCATGCATTGCGTTGCCGCTCCTGCATGCAGGCCGTTGTTGCTGTGTGTGCCATATCGCAAATGTGACAGCGGCCACCCGTCTTCTAGAACCTCGCCAAGGTACCGACGTCAGTCTTGCTTTTCCACGGAAACGAGCGCACGGCACGCCGACCCGGTGCGTCTTTTCGCACGCAAGGATACGCACCAAAACCCGTTCAGCGGGTCGGTATCGAGCGTGGCACAATCAAACGAGGGCTCCGGGGGAGAGGGGCCCCTGCATGTCCACATGTCACAAGCAGGGATGTGTGTGCATGGGCCGTGAGCCGCGCCCCTACCTATCCCGCGTCGCTAAAATGGAATAATCCATACCATGACAGTTTTCCGTTTTTGGAAAACGTCCTTCTGGGGGATGTGTTGGCTGGTGGAGATTGCAGCGCGGGCTTGTGGGTAATGGTGTTGCTTGGGGTTTGTGCGATTTGATGAGCTGCTCGTGCGTAGCGAGGAGCTAGATGCGCGTGGCCAGCAGAAAGGATGGCTGAGCGGCCAACGTGAGTTCTGGGGCAAGCGAACGGCCCGTCGCTTGGAATTTGTGAAGTGGAGGAAGTTGAATTGTGGAGCGTGGTCGGGAAGCCGCGCTGCTGTGGCGTGGAGACGATGAAGCTGAAGACTGCCCTCCTGGTTGATTGCGAGGTGTCCGAAATCATCATCTCCCGACTCACGATGACAACTAGTGGCTATTAGAGACATTGTATGACTCTTCGTCATGCTGTCGTGCTCTTCTACCAGCATCACTCTACAAGAACGCGCAAATGACACACCTTAGGCAGACATATCGGCAGTGTTCCAGGACGAGCATGAGTCTCCACTCTTCTTGTAAGTATGAGGTCTTCTGTAACCATTCAGTGCAATGTCTCCACTCAATTCTTGGCCGAGCGTCTCATGAACCAGTATTCTTGCTTGCGTCTAGCAGCAAACCGTTCAGGCACAGGCACTACGCAATGAGGGCCATCGAACCCCTCCGAAGCGTACAGCTTTCTACCCCGCTCTGAACTTTCGACAACAGCCTGTTCAGGTCAGTCTACCTCTTTGAGAGTGGTCGTTTTGAATCTGACTCACATCAACACCCATCTCATCAGCTCGAGCGACACCCCACTTGAGCAAGAGTCTGCCAGCTCCCATTCTTTGATACGAAGGATCAACCATCATCATCTCCAATGGTACTCAAGCCCGTTAGTACACAACGAATAATTAGAAGACGTGAGGTGCCGCACCAACCAGACTCCTGTCCGTCTCCTCAAGAACCCTCTGCCTAGGCGCAAAGAATGCCCAGAACAAAGCCTGCGCAAATGCCTTGTCTTCCTTCCTTTCCCAATAGTCGCCACTCATCTCAGTCTGAGGTAGCACTTCGCCAGCTTTGTAGATATTCCACTTTGCAGCAGCCACAATCTCGCCGCTCTCTTAATCAACAACCTTCATGAAGTTGCCGTTGGGGTCACCTTGAAATAACTGCAGCATCCGCTTGCTGCCTGTCTCGCGGCCAGAGGGGGTGGCATGGGCTGGGAGAATGGCGTCAAAGTACTCATGGTCGTGAGCGAATGCTCGAGACACAATCTCGAAGACGCGAGGGGTGTCTGCTTCTGTGCAGCGATGGACCTCGAAAGATGGCATTTCTCAGAATTGCATGCTACAGAATTTCTCATATCGCGATAGTTATTCACAGTGTCCTGGAGTTGTGGAAGTAATAGAGGGCCGGCTTGACACGTGTCCGGCACAATCAGCTGATGACGGACCTAGGAGCCAATCAAGCAACTTACTGCAGAATGGGTGGAGTTTATACAAATCTTGATGTGTCGAGTATCAAGAAAAGATTGTGAAGAATTATCCACGTGAGCTGTCGTCATGGTGGTCGAAAAAAGCTGGGGGTTTATTCTGGGCAAGTAGATCGGACGAAGATCGTGATGACATCTCAGGTAAAAGGGAATCGGAACCACTACCAAGCACGCGAAATACGTTAACTCTCTCGCTAGATATGTCACTACTCTTATCGCGTACATGAATCAAACAAATATGCTGGACACTTCCTTGCGCCACCGATCGTGAGCTTTCAACCCATGAAATGTTCAACGTGTATCAGACACATACGACATCACTTGACATTCCCTAAAACCAGCTCAAGAGAGATGCTAAACGCCAGTTCTACTCTGTCTTCTTTTCTGGAGCAAAGTCCCGTTCCTCAATTCCTAGAATCAACCGATACCGCTCGTTGAACGCCTCAGTACCAGACTGCGGTGTCTCGGCCTGACTAGGACCACTCGCATACCAGTAAGCGGGATTTTGTGCCATCTGTGGCTGTTCTTGTTGCTGTTGATGTAGCTGATCCGGCTTCTTATTGTTGTCCTTACGCTCGTCTTTGCTGTCGTCCTTACCACAGTCCTTACCCTTCTTGCCATCCTCGTTGTTAGGAACAGAGCCCATAGCTTAGATTGTGCAGTTGAATTGTCGTTGTGTTAGAAGATGACCAAGGCAACCTCGAAACTTGCACACGATAAGTACGACTTCGGCAGATGAGTACACACAATGCACGCCTGTCGACGGTGGACAGTGAAAGGGTGCGTGGGCATCCAGCGAGCATTGTATTTGCTAGCGACTTTGTGACGTGCGCAGGCGACGTGTGAAATGACAGCATGAAGGCGCCTTGTAAATGCATAAGGTGCGGTGGATGAGCTAACGTCGAGAATTGGGTAGCGATCGCTGTAGGGCAGTGAAGTGCTGCCGGCGACGAACATTGGTCATAAGAGATTCCCGACGAGGAGACAAGAGGCTTGCAACAACTGAACACTGCTGTGCTGATTGCAAAGTAGGTTTTGTTTGATCGGAGAGGAATATTCTACGTGCTCTGAGGTCAACATCTTATCCATCGCTCTTACCAAATCCTCTGAATCCACCCGCATCTCTCCTAAAAAACTTCCCAATGTTCTTCAGATTCTCATTGAGATTCGCCTTCCCATCCCCGTCAGTATGCGGCTGTCCTGGCGCCGGACTGCCAAAACGGTCCACTCCATCCCTCGCAGCGTTGACCAACATGTTCCCCAGACCCGCCGCGTCGAACCGGCCAGCTGCCAAACTTGGCGTTCCCATATTGCCCATCACGCTGCCGACATTGCTCCCTAATCCACCTGTCGAAGGAGGAGCTTGGAGTTGAATTGGCGTGAGGAAAGGTGAGTTATCGACAAGTCCAGCATGCGAGGGTGAGGCTTTGAAAGCGGAGAAGAGGTCAAGAAGTTGTGTTTGCTCGGCTTTGCGGATGCCCTTCAGATCCATAATCTTACGGAAGTTGGTATCAGATTTATCGGCAATGTGGATAAGGTATGCCTGGACAAGAGCTTCGGGTGGGGAGGGTCGGACTTGAATGGTCTTCAAGAGGGGATCGATGCGCGCCATGGCTTGCGTCACACGCTTCACGAAGCTGGATGTATTAGCAGTGATATGAGAAACGTCTGGTATTAGCTTACCTGGCTGGAGGGACCGTTCCAGTTTCCTCGTTGATGATGGGAAGCTCCGTGAAGCCCTTCTTGAGAACATAAGAGTCTAACAGCATCTGCTCGGCACCAGCTTCAGAGATAGGCTTGCTCTGTACGATGTTTGCGATGTAAGTGGTGGCCATCTGGTCAACGAGATTGTCACAAAAAGCCCGAGAATACTGTTGCTTGTGGAGCATCTTCAGTATCTCAGCTGAGGTCTCCTTAATTTGGCGTAAGAGCTCTGCAACGTAGGAACTCTGATCGCCCACGCTTTCGAGTTTGCTCCAGGGCGTATTTCGCATCTCTCGCCAAGTGGGTTCGCACGCCAATTCGACCTTCCTGACAAGCACACGAACAGTTGCGCTGGCAATACCCATAAAGGCATCTGCCTGGCTCTGTAGATCGACCTTTTCTTTAAATTCCTCATCAATGCGACCTCTGATCTTCTCTTCAAGTTGATTACAAGTAACGTAACAGTAGTCTGCAGTGTTGAGAATAAGAATAGCATCTTCTACAGACGGGCCTTGAGCACCTGGCTTCTCGCTGAGGGAGTAGTATAGCACTTGCTGTCCATATTGATCCAGATACTTTGCGAAAGTTGAGGAGAGCTCTGCAAGCCTGCTTCCTGTAGAAAGCTTCGCACACTGTCCAAGGGTAAGGCGGTAGAAGTGGAACAGCTCTGTGGACGATGGTATGACAGCCTGCGATGAGAACTCGTCCTCGGTGTTTCGTAACGGCTGTTGCCGATACTTTGGTATCAAAGTTGCCAGTTGCTTATCTTGAGACTCAACCCACAAGCTCATGTAGGGTTCGAAGGCCTCAGATATGGCTTGACTAAAGCCGTGAGACCGCTCATCTTTGGAAACAATGGTGTCCATGGATGATCGGGATTCATTCGAGAATCGCCGTTCCAGACTGTGCTCAAAATCGAGAGTCTCCTGGAGACAGGATAGGAGTAGATCGACGTCCAAAGTCTGTCCGTCACCGCGGCGCATTGAACGCTGCAGAATACCCTTGAAGTCATCTCGTGTTCCCTCACAATATGAGTTTGCAAGCATTTCGTTGACGCGCCAGTACGCAGGAAATATCGCTGCATGCTCAACATCGTAAGTCTTCATCATGCGATTGAACCATGAGTAACGCCTTGAAATATTGTCCAAGGAACCAGCCTCGTCGTTTCCACGAAAGACCTGTCGATACTCGCGCAGTTGTGTATTGCAGTACCAGTTGATGAGTCGCGTACGAGCGTGATCGCCAAGGGCATCGATGACCAGACAAGCCTCAGCCAGCATGGCCTTTTTTTGCGCAACATCGCCCTTTGCAAAGGTAACCTCGAAGTCTTCGCAGACCTGCTCAAGCAGTTCGCCCTGCACGTCAGCCACGTTGCGACTCAAGGCAGCTATCTGGTCTATTGATCTGTAGCTCTTGAAATACGCCACCAGCTGTATTACAGCCTGCAGCAGCTGAGCGCATTCACGGTACTGCCTCGACTTGCTGAGACTGCGTAACTGCTCATATGCTGTCGTCAGCATCTGCAGCCGCTTGAGAGCTGTCATCGACAGTGTGAGGTTGCGCTTTGTGCTATCCAGGCGCTTTATGTCTGCTGTCATGTCGGTGATGGTCTGCTCCGTCTGCATGGCCCGCTCCCGCACGCTCTCAATCTTCTTGAACAGGTCTGCCAGCTCGGTCTTGGCGGTCTGGATCCGCTGTACGCTGTCGGCATCGGAGGCAGATTGTGAAGTGACGAAGACGGCGATGTCCTCGTCAAGGTCATCTTGGTAGCTGCGGAGCGCCTCGGAGGTGCTCGAGACGGATGATAGGGTTGCGGGGTGGCTGAAGATTGCGTTCAGGTGGCCGATTGGGTCGTAGTCAGCTGGTAGAGGTATCAGTGATCGCCTCAAAATACAGGCCGAACAGATCTACAGTACCAGAATCCAGTGACATGAAGTGCAGTTAGGCCTGCATTGAGCCGCGTGTGTTCGCGGTCCGCAGCCAGGGATGTTGCAGCTGCGAAGGTACAGGGAGGAAGATGCCGCGGAGATGACGGCAAATGCAGACAATAACAAGAAACAAATATTCGCTTTTCGGCACGAGAAGAAGTGTGAGGTGTTGTGAGCTCCTTCTTGTCACGTCTCCCATCATTCGCGTGTCGCGGAGAGCGGGGCTAGTCCAAATAAAGCTCAAGCTAACCCCCGGCCTTCATGTGAGAGCCGACGTCATGCAGTTAGAAAAAAGCTCAGGAAAAAGTCATGGTGATGGAGCTAATATACTCGTCTTGCTATACTATGGTATGGTATGCCATGCTTTTTGTAGAGATAAATATGGCCATCGTTCGTGTCGTGATCAACATTACTGCGGAAAGAGACCAAGGAAGCCATTCCATACCAAACTGCGATCTTTGTTTTCAATGGAGCTTGCATCACCTGCGCCAGTCCAGTAGAACAACCCTCCCAGTCCGTTCGAACGTACATAGTTGGCCTTCATCCTGACAGTGTGGGGGTTGTCGTAGGTGACAAAGCCACCATCGCCGCCAATGCAGTAAGCTGCGCCACAATGCTCATCGATGTGCTCTTCGGAGCCAGGGCGAGGCAGGTCGCGGTACTCAAAAGTACCCTCCTCCCCTGCTTGGCCGGAAAATGAGTGACCGACACCTTGTGTTCCAGTGAATGATCGGCCATAAGCCGGCACACCCATGATGATCTTGTTGGGTGGTACTCCCTGTCGCAACATGTATGACACAGCCGTATGGCAGGATATCGCTGCCTCTGCACTGTGGGGAGCATGGGGCGCAAAGAGCTGAGCTTGGTGACCGCACTTGCTGACCCATGGACCAGAATAGTCATAGGCCATAAGATTGATCATATCCAGGTAGTGAGAAGCCTGGTGCAGATTGATGTGTTGCAGAGCCCATTCGCCAGCAGGGAGTGCTGACGAAAGGGTGTACTGCGGTCCAGGAAGGTACTGTCGTAGAGCTGCCAGCAACTGAACGTAATCGTCACCTTGACTCCTGTTTTCAGGGTGCTCCCAATCAACTGGCAATGTTGTAAGCATCTGACACCTTGATAGGTTACATTTTAGACTTACTATCGATGCCGTCAATTCCGAACCGCTGACACAACTCCAACGACGACCGCGCGAACTGATCTCGCTTGGCTGGATCTCGTGCAACTCCAGCAAAAGGCTTACTGCCCTCACCTCCGCCACCAACAGAAAGGACTACCTTCAGCATGTGGTACTTCTTCTTCAGCTCGGCGAGGGAGTTCAAACAACCCTTGGCGGCAGGAACATCTTCATAACCTGGAACATCAATCTGAGTGTCTGCCCACTCGTCGCTGAGCTGGAAAGACGTCAGTAGACATTAGCGGACCATAGATTGTTGTCTTCGTACATATACTGTGCCATCTTCCTTCACCCTGAAATTTGTTAGCAAGTGCACAGCCACAACTGATACAGATGACATTTACCAAGCAAAAGCGTAGAAAACATGAGAGATAACATTGAAATTTAGGGTCGCAGGAGGCTGGTCGCGGTAGATGCGCCAATTAGGATAGTAAACGCCGTTGTTATACATTTCTAGAGGTGGATTCGAGAAATAGGTGTCGTGATGGAGTGGGGGATAGTCGAAGAAGGCTGTGTTCATGGTCGGTCGTCAATCTTCCGCTAGCTGCCGCTTAGCCGCCTTTCCGGTGCTGCACGTCAAGTACGAGGCTGACGAATGGCAGCCAAGATGTTCACCGCAAATGCTTCACTGGTGAAGTGCAGATTAGTTTTCAAGATTGGGGTGTGTAGGTGTGCAATATGCCCGTGGGGTAAAGATTCGCTCGCAAACAAGACGGGACTTCTTTCTTAAATACTGCAGCACCTAACCCACTGCAAGAGTGCAAATTCAGACGGATGCTCGGTGAACGACTTATAGCTGCCTTGGATTGATAGCTAGAACCTAGCCAAGCTCAAAATGTGTGAGACTGTCGGTGCACCTATGACAATCCTCAACAGAAGAACGATACGGGGGTGGCTTGCAGAAAGGTCAAGTGCGCACACCAGAGGTGCTTGCCATCGTCCTTTTGTCCATATCAACCACAACTGGAAGCAGACGAATAGCGTGTTGTAAAACTGCACTTTCTTTTCAGCAGGGCCATCCCTTGAAAGCACCATCAACGCAATATGTATGGGCTGTAGCGTCAGTATCCGCTTCATCGGTGCCTCCGCTAATTTGAGGGTTGTAGACGATGCTTGCTGATAGGGTGGGACGTGGCGAGGACTCCGCACAGATTCCATCTTCGTCACCCCGGCTGAGCACCCGGAGGCTTGGGATCAGCCGTGGAGATGGGAAGTGTGGCGGAAAGTCCAGGTTTGGATTAAAGTCTTCAAGCAATGATCTGGCAGCTACAGAGCATTGGCTTCTATGTGCAGGCGGCATAACCGATCGAGTGTGTCGAAAGGAGCCTCGATAGAGGGCACTGGCGCAGCCCAAAAGCTCTCGTTCATCTAAAAAGCAGACGAGGCAACCATTGGACAGGGGTCCGTTGATATTGTCCGAGTACAAGAACCACGCGAAGTTTTGCATTACCAGCGAATGATGCACGGCGCCGGGGTTCTGAACAGTCGCAACATCTTGCCGTGGCTCGCTCTGCCCCACCATCAGTACATGAACGCCTTTTTGGTCCCGTGGATGTGTGGATGAACCAAGCACGTTGCAGTTAGGTGTGGGTGTGAAGCGGTAAGCGTCTGGTGATGCATGTGGAGCGCAGATCTTGGCACACGCTAAGTGAACGCGTCGCGCGCCTTCACCGAAGATGTCCAGCGTCACATCCTGGCAACGACGATCGATACGCACATTACCTGCATAAGCCTGTAGCCTCGCACCTCTGGCCTTCGAGGTTTCCGCACGCCAAGTTTCGAATCAAGTCCAGCAGAACGCACGCCATTACCCTGCTTTCGAAGCCAACAGCTCTGTCCAGCGCCCATTATGACGGAGGTACAGACGCCGGTGGCACCTGACCAGCAGCTCGAAGAGACAGCCAAAGCTCAGTACAGCTTCAACTTCAGCGACTTTCTGCGACGAGAGTATCGATTTGGCGTTGATCCCAACCGCCCGCAATGTAAAGCATACCAGCAAGGGCACTGTCCCTTAGGGAGTCGCTGCCCTGACAGGCACCATGTTCAATCTTCATACAGCAAGTGCGTGCGTCCAACATTCACGTGTGTGCAAGCATTAAGGACTGACACCTCTTCCAAAGCCTAGTCTGCAAGCATTGGCTCCGCGGCCTGTGTAAGAAAGGCGAGACGTGCGAGTTCTTGCACGAGTACAACCTACGAAAGATGCCCGAATGTTCATACTACGCCCGAACACAAATGTGCTCTAATGGTGAAGACTGTTTGTACCTCCACATCGATCCTGATGCCAAACGACCGACATGTCCGCATTACGACCGTGGCTTCTGTCCGCTTGGCCCACATTGCGCCCTCAGACACATAAAGAAAGAGAGGATATGTCCATTCTATTTGTGCGGTTTCTGCCCTGCAGGACCACAGTGCAAAGACGGCGCACACCCAAGGTTCCCAACGGATCTGAAGAAACCAGAGGTGCGCATTGAGAAGAGTTCCGAAGAGCTGGAAGCAGAACGTGCAGAGCGGGAGCGGGAGATGATGAGGAGGGAAGAGGAGGAGCGAGAGCGTGGCGAAGAACGTGGGTTCCGAGGTGGAAGGGGTGGGAGAGGTGGGTGGAGAGGCAAGCAGCGTGGAGGCCGTGGAAGAGGCAGAGGGCGCGGCGATCACTGATGCAGGATTGATGCTTCACATGGTGATAATCCTCAATCTACGTCTTGAAAGGCTATGCAAGAAATCGAGCCGACGAACAACACAAAGGCCGGTCTATCCCATTAGGACACTGACAGTCGATACGCGACTGGCAAGCGACGTGCCACTCGCGGCCAAAACACCTGTCGCGTAGCAACAAAGTTGACACTATCAAATGGCTCGTTCGAGCCTGGATCGGGAGTCTGGCTTTGATTCACTGAGACCTATGCTCATCAGTAATTCTGAAGAATGGATCTTGGGCGATTTGTGGCCCACAGAGGCTCAACATGCGCTGGCGGAGAAGTTTGGCAATACACCGAAGGGGTAGGTTCTTCCAGCTATATACCCAACCTGTTCATAACAGATATTGTTTCCTGTCCAAATCTACGCTTACTGAGTGTCTCGACTCACACTCGACTACCTCAAAATTTCCTCATAACGTCATTTACCAGATCAGCACCAAATGTCGCACCCGCCCCATACACCGCCGCATTCCCGAATTTATGTGCCAGTTTCCCCGCCCACTCATGATGCTGTTGACGTTAGTACCGAGATCATGGCACGGTGACAGCAATGTCTGACCTTGGGATTCTTAGGATGCGCCGGATTACTGGGATCCTGTGCCTGCTGCGCAATCAACGCAGGATTAAACTGCTGGTTGCCATTCACGTAGCGTGGATCAATGTATTGCGCCGGCTGGCCATCGGGTCGCTGAAGTAGATTAGATCACATAATTCTGTTGAGAGATGTATGACTACGCACTGGGAGTTGGGCTTGGATTGACTGTAGCTGCGGCGGTGCAATGACGCCCTGCGATGCAAGGTATTGCAGCTCGTTCTGGATTGTGTTGAGGGAGCGCGTTACGCCTGCTTGATCGTAGCCCATGTTGATTTGTTTGAGACCTAGATTGGGGGTATGAGGGTGAGAGGTAGGGGTGTGGATTAAGCTTTGGTTATACTTGGCGACGGTACGGGAGCCGGAGGTTGTCCGGGAGGGGTGTGAATGCACGCGCTACGTCATTGATTGAGAGCGCACTAATGAACTTAGTGTACAGACAGTAACTCGAATCGAGAGCCTTGCAAGGCTGCACTTGACTTTGCACGTTAGAATAAGTGCGACAAACGCCTATAAGTTCCACGGATATCCAAGCACTGGGTGTTTGTTGGGATAAACTACGGTCTTGACTGCATTGCGCAAGTGCTGCTGGTGGTCATACGATTTGCTCTGGATCCTTGATGATGGTGATGATCAGCCTGTCGTGCTTTCTCAGATTCTTGACAGAGTAGATCGATGCAGGTCACTGTTCCGGCACTTTTCGCCTGGTGTGAGACAACAACACTGATTGGGTGATTGCTCTGTGCCGTCTAGGCTACACTTCGCGAGTTAGACCACCTCCGCTCCTGTCTGTTGGCGATGACAGTCTTCCTCTCCACGAAGTATGATTACTGATGTTTGAGTAACATGTGCTGTGCTGGTGGGAGTTAAAGCGATGGGTCGGACCCACTTCGTGTTGGCTTCCGAAAGCGGCGATGGCTCCTTGTTGCATTCTTTCTTCTCGACCCCAGCCTTGTTCTGATCAACTCTTGGCGCGTAAGGTACGCTATAGATACAATAAGTGCTGTCGAAATGGTGAGGAATATTGTAGCGGCGCGAAAGTGCCACTCAGACTTTACGGAAGGGCAGAGAACCAAGGTGGTTCATCCACAACGGCGTCGATGCTCGTCATTCCTCCAAGACATCACGCGCATTTTGAGACATGTTCGGATAAGGCTGTCAATTCGGTGTGTGTAGCCAGCCAGAGAGCTTCAGAGCCGCGTGCGGTCCTCGTCTCTTGGCAGTCTCAATCGTTTTTGGGCTTTGTCTATATTCAACAGGGCTTCTATTGGAGCGATGGTACGCCGCCACGTGCGTTGGATCGTCTGCAGCCCTTTGTCATATAAGCTTCTAGGCATACTGTACTATTTAACAATACCGTTCGCGAAAGTCGAGGAATGAGCACCTCGAGAAGACCGTCTCCGGACAAGCAAGTTATGCTAAAATCTTCATATTTGCACGGAATGGAACGACCAGTACGCTCATTCAAGTCCTTTATCCATGCTATACCATCGCATGCGAGTCTAGACAAGCCTCTACCACCAATACCAGCGGAGCCATCGTTGCGAAAGCAATCCGCTTCATCGTCACTGACTACTGTTCACACACCGAGCACCAGATTGTCCTTGTGGGAAGCGCCACCCAGCTGGGATAACAACGAAGATCATCAGGATCAGTCACCACCTCCGCTCCCTCTCCGACAATATTCTCCCCTCATACCTGAGCCACCGGAGGACATCGCGGCAATGCAGGCAGATCCTGTTCTCTGGCAGCAGGGCCATGGCCCTTTCCAACAAACACCCTTACATCCGATTCATGAGCGTAACGCAGCTACACCCGAACTCCCTCCCCGCAATCCTTCTAGACTTTCCGTGTCGGTGTCAAATCCAGCCGCGACTGGGAAGAATTCTAGGGACATCCTTCCATCAGTCAGTTCGAGATATTCAACAGGCACATTAGATGACGGACTGTTGACAGGAAGTGTTGAGCCACCTTCTACTGCACCTTACAACGAAGATTCACCATCACCCTTGGACCTTGTTTCCGCTCTAACAGACATGTCGATGAGTCAAAAAGCATACGCCTCGATTGCGATGGATACGCCACGCGATGAAGGAATTCTGGGGTTTCATCAACACCAGCGCTTTGACTCTGCACAGCACGGAGAAGATGCTCACTTGGGTTTACAAGACGGCAAACTCAGAACATTCAGGAGAATGGGTACTGATGCAGACAGCAGTCTCGATGGATCAGAAAATCTGGAAGCTAGTGAGAAAATACAGGCCCTGATGTTTGCGCAAGACTACCACAACGCTTTAACACAGCGAAGGCCCGCTAATCACGACACATCTCGAGGAGCACCGCTTGCCGATGATACTCTCACTCCGCAACCTTTGATATGGAGGAAGGAGCCCGGCTGCACACCGCCATCTGAGAACCCCCAACAACCTCAGCTAGCACATAGATCTTCCTCTGGACGACACAAGAACCTAAGGATGATGAGCTCATGGGTCAATCAACGGCTGACTGGATTCAATCAGCGATCCGCAAGCGACCCTGGCTCCACGCCGCAGATTCCCGTCCCTGAGTCTGACGTCGATAGACACTTGAAGACCGAGACACGCCTCGTAAACATGGTTCAGCACAGTAAAGAGTTCGTAGCGTGCAAGATCCTGCGTAGGGAAACCGAGCCTGCACGACGTCTGGTCGTCTCACACCCTATACCTCAGCCCTCAGCTGAAGTACTTACCAACCCCATGGAAATGACGCCTTCATTCGAGCTCGCAAAACCCGTGATACGTCTCCCAGGTGGGCTTGCGCTGGTACGCCACTGCCAATCCTCGACCCAACTTCGGCCCCAAGCTGCCACTGAGACCCCATTCTCGCCCTCCTCCAATCTCTCCTGGCCAGACTTCCCCGTCTCCTCTCCCTTCCGACGCAAGTTCTCGCGCCGCGGCTCAGTGCAAAGCACACACTCGCAGCCCGCCTTCTCGCCTCTAGCCTCACCCGCACCAATGCACACCTTCTCACACTTCTTCTCGCGCTCCACAACCTCGCTCCCCACCCTCGCCCCGCACGACTCGCCCTCCCCGCTGTCACCCTCCCCGCTGTCGCCCTACAGCCCCCCGCCGCCCCGCCGGCGCTCACACAACATCAACTCGCCGCTCAGCGCGCCCCCTGCTTCGCATGGCGCGCTCGATGCGCCCGAGGGCGTGGGACACAGGCTGAATCTGTTTGAGAGGGCGCGGTATGCGCATGACTCGTGGAAGAGACATCAGAGGGAGGCCCGGACGGAGCGGCTGAAGCAGAGTATTAGGCTGGTTGGACCGGCGGATGCGAGGGAGGTGGCTGGGTACATCAAGTGTGCGGTTGATGGGCGAGTGAGTGGGGACAGTGGGGTTGGTGAGGGGGGGTGGATAGGGAGAAGTACGGTGTAAATTTTGTGTGGGTTTTGCTGAGATCGACATGTGCAGGCTGGTGTTGGATAAAGTAGTTTTCGATGTAGACCTTCGCATTTTGTTCGAATGTGTTGTGATTAGAGGTTTGTTCATGTGTCACGTAGACTGATATGCCATGTATATGTACCCTGTGCTCTCAAGTCAACTATTGGATCTTGAGCCTCATGGCTGATGACCACGATGTCGCTTTAAGGTGAACGCGAAGCCTCAGTACGGCAAACGGTTGACCACAACAGCGCAGCAAGGTGAGAGCGAAGATCAAATACTCAAAAAAAAAAAGGCAAACGGCTCTGCCGCGAAGGAGCTCGTTTCTTTGGCTGATCAGGTTTACATGCTCCCTTAACTAGCTCTTATATGTACACTATAACTACTGTAGAATACAACTAATTACTAATATCATCAGACTAACACATACAGAGTAATCAGCACTACAATATCTGCAAGAACAGATTTAGTGGATTCTTGTAGACGTTGTAGCCAACCTAAGGAACTATTTTCCTCAGCGACGATCGTTTGAAGGGAACGAGTGTCTTCGTACAGAGGACCAATCCAGACTCCGCACCCACTCAACAGCTGACAGTGCCGCACAAATCCTATGGTAAAAGCATAGCCACGCACAGCATTCACCGACTCACTCATCCCAGCCCCCTCCTACGCCAGTGCAACCTCCTCCAGCAGCCCCAGCAGCTCCTCCGGCCGACTCCAATTCGGACAATGCCCCGCATCCAATCTCCTAACATCGACCTCCTTGCCACTCACCTCTGCAATCGTGTCGATAAACCTCTGCTGCATATCGGGCGCGATAATCAAGTCGCGCTCGCACAAGATGTAGGTGCTGGGGATGTCCTTGTAGCTGGCTTGCGTCACGGGGCTGCGGAAGGAAGAGGCAGAGTGGTGGGGGAGTTGGAGGGCGTGTTCGTAGGCCTGGGCGAAGGGGAGGTCGTTGCAGACGAAGGGGGCCATGGCGACGGGGTCGCTGTGCATGTAGCCGTCCTGCGTGAGAAACAGTCAGTACGAGGGTGATGGTATTTGAGATTCGGGGACGCGAAAGTGCGCGCGCTGTTTCTCGTGGAAGCGGTTAGGACGTACAGTCTCCTCAATCAGCGGATTCCCCTCCATCGCCATAGCCTGGATCTGCGTCTCGCCCACGCGCGGCACCACAGCCGTCAAGTACACGACGCGCTTCACCCCGCGCTTTCCCTCGTTCCCCACACCCAATCCCGCCAGCGCTTCGGTAGCAACAGTCCCGCCGTAACTGTGCGCCACGACCACGACCTCGGTGCCCTCTCCTTCAGCGACTAGCTTCTCGGCTACGCCTCGCACGTGCGCTGCGTCGTCCTGCAGCGTCGCGGGGGGGAGGGGGTGCCGTTTCTGCGTCGAGGGGAGAGCGACGGCGAGAGCGGTGAAGTTGCGGGCGCGCAGGAGGGCGAGGAAGGGGTCGTAGGCGCCGTACTGGGCGAAGGAGCCGGGGATGAGGAGGAAGGTTGGCTTCGTGGGTGCCATTTTTGCGAGAATTCGATGTCTACAGAATCAAGCCGCGAGAGATGGAGTGCGCAGACGGGGAAAGGGGAAAGTCTGTTGGACGTTGTTTCTCTTTCTATAATTGAGAGCTGAGGTTCTTTTATGTCAAATCCTATGTGCATACCTGTAACTGCTTACGCCGATGCTGACGCCCAGATTTTCCGCACATCAGACACAAAGCGCAAAAGCGGTTCGATGTCAGATTCCTTCCTGCCTGATCGAGCATGCGTGAAGTGGGGCCAGGGTCCTGGAATTTCCTAGAAGGGGTTAGGTTTCTGACATCTGACGTTCAGGCAGTGCAATTTTCTGACATCGAAGGGCGCCAAAGGGCTGGAACTACTAATCATGATTCGGATGGACTATGACTACGCTTGGACTCGCTAACCGCCTATACAGCGCCAATATCATCACCCCCCCCCTCCCAGGTCCAATATGTACAGTGCCTCGACCTAAGTACGCGTCAAGCGTACAAGTCTCGCAACGATCGATTTCGCCTGCTCTTCAATGCTCACTAGGAGTATACATTACAATGGCGCAAGTTCTTGGACACCTCAAACGATCCTCCCAGACAACTACGCCCATGGACACGAACACATAAAAAAAAGAAAGTTAAAAACAACGAAATGCTTTGGGCTGCTGTGAGCTCGCCAGTGGTATCAAACACACAAAAAGTAAAACGCCTGGATAGGCTTTGAAGAAAACGTGCACCAATCATGCAGGTGCTTGCTGATTGTACCCTTAACGACCATGTACACTGCTCAGCGCAGAAACTGCTCCCGTATCCAGGTGAAGGGAATGCCAACCTGTTTGCTTGTTCATCTCGTGTAGACTTGGCGGGCAGATAGACACCCAGGTCGTACTGGGCGTATACGGTACCGTTTTCGGGAAGTTTCAAGCCTTTCAACTGATCTGCTCCATCCTTCTTTTGCACTGTAAGTTGCTGTTCTGCTCAAAAGTGGAAATTGTTGTGTATGCTGTCGAACGCTCATATGGTAGGGGCCCGTGGACCACTCAGCGTGCCGAACAGCTGCTCCGGCGGCAGCCTTCCCACATTACCTAGCCGATCAGGATAAGATTGTGGGGCTGGGGAATAGCCCTGTGCCCTCTTGCGATACCATTCGATGATGATGCCAATCACAACGAGCAGGAATGTGAGCGCGAGTGCAATAGCGAGTGCAATGAGAACGACGAAGCCAACAGCGAGGTGTTTTTCTGTTTAGTTAGTATAGCACCGTCGAATAATGTCGCTTGTGCTTGACTTACTGGACTGTCGGAAGAACATGTTGGGGTTCTCAACAAAGATGGACGACAAGCTTCCAGCAGTGTTCTCTGCTGTCGTGGCAAGAAGGAACGGGATCAAGGCAGTGCCGTTGAAGAGGGCGCCAGATGCAGTACCGAAATCAGTAATGTTAATCTGCCCCATAAGCAGGAGGTCCTGGTCTCGAGCGATGAGATCTGAAGATTCATGGTTCTCAGACAGACTGATGACCTGAATACCACGGATATCTGTACCAATGCCAAACAGAGAGCTGTCAACGGCTGTCCATGTGCTGCCGTCGAAGCGGTGAATGTAAGCGGTACCGTCGGTGCCGTTACCAGTAGCCCAGAGCTGGTCACCGTCTCTTGTAGCGAAAGTGAGAGCTGTCACAGGACCTGGTAGGCCATTGGCGCCAGGGACTTCCATGAACTCGTTCTTTGATTGGTCAAACGTAAGGATTGTGGTGCTATTGTCGCCAAATGTCAAGTTACCAGCGATCAACAGTGTTGTATCTGAAGCCCAGATCAAAGCGTTGACAACACCAGCTATGTTGTTGTTCGGACGGTTCCACTGGCTGGTTCCGCTGTTCCACATGCACAGACCGGGACAGGTGAAATCGCCACCAGACTGGAAGCGACCACCAACATAGATCTCGTCAGATTTGGGTCGTGGAGCGATTGCATTGACGATGACGTTAGTACCCTGAAGCTCAGGAGGCTGGATGTTTGGAAAGCTGTTCGAGGACAGATCATAAGCTACAAGACCAGCAACAGTCTTATCGCTGACAGTTCCGGTAACGACGCCTCCCGCGTAGAGAATATTGTTGTTCACAGCGACGGCGGCGAATGTTGAGTTTGCGTCGACTTGTCCGACGAAACCAGTCACCCTGTCGGAATCGTTGCCATCGATGATGAGGACATTTGTAATGTTCTGCCCGTCGGTACCCTCAGCGGCGAAGTGCCCTGCCAGAATTGTCTTGTTGTTGCCGTTCTCTTTGTAGAAGAATCCAGTACGGACTCCAGTAGTGTCCAAATTGTCGGCTTCCATAATAGCTCGCTTTTGCAGTGTGGCCTGTTGTGGCTGATCCTCGATGTTGATAGGGAACGTGCGCAGTGACAGCTCATCATTCTCGGTGTTCAATTCGGCAGCTCCGTTAGCGCCGAGGAAACCTGATGTGATGGAGCCGCCAAACCAGCGGTTGTCGTCTGCATCAGCGTAGGTCATCAACCTTCCCGAGGCTGAGAACGAGGTGGAGTTGAGGTTGTGCAACCAGTTCCTCTGAGAGGGCACCCAGATTGCAAGGCCGTCCACGACAGTGGAAGGGTTTCCATTGAACGCGTTGACAGTGCCAAAGAAGCCACTGACCCCAAGGACTTCTTCTGGGGTATCTACAGTGAGGTTCAGAGTGAACGGGACCAGGAACAGAACGACACCCTCAACACCAGCGCCGAGAGGCTCCCACTGGTTATTGACATAGGCAGCGACACCATTCAGTCCCGCTGTGTTGCCGTCATTGGTGTTGGTGAAGTTACCACCAACATAAAGCGAACTCGCGTTGCGGAACATGACATTGACTTGATCATTCAGACCATTGCCAGACAGCGCGGTTGCGTTCTCGGCATCCTTGCCGATGGAAAAGATGTTGTTGCGGCCATTGTCAGAGCCGAAGTTTCCGCCAACGTACAAGTTGTCATCATCAGCAGCCACACTCATGACCATTGCCTTCTCGCGGGGTGTGAGGTTGGCTCCAGCTTGGATAACGACCGAATGCGAGAGATCGATATCGGCGAGCTTTTGACCAGGTGTGTACTCGAAAAGACCATTGACGTTGCCAGATGTAGCCTTCAGAAGCGTGAACTTTACTCTTTGAGCTACGATAGTAAGAGGAGAAGGTCCCTGACTGACGCCAGGCCTCAGAGTGACAGAGGGTCTGAAACCATCGTCAAGGTCGATGGGTCCATTGTAGATTTCATCGTACTTGTCGTAGTTGTTAGTCTGCCATAGAACTGTACCTTCGTCCTGCACGGTCTGAGACATTTGCGCTGTGACGTTGACACGACCGCGGCTTCCGCAGGTTCCATCACCCAGACATCCGGGCGTGTACACTGTTACGGAGTAGTTGCCGGACTGCTTGATGTCGGGATAGAAGGTGACCGTAGCTGCGTCGGTTGAGATGTCTGGTCCTGGCAAAACAGCGGTAAGGTACTGTGAGAAACTATCATGCGAAGGTGTAACCTGCCACGAGCCCGTGGATGTAGACTCAGACTGAACAGCTGTTGCGGTACTACAGTTGCTTCGTTCGTTGAAATCGTTAATGGCATAGGAGTACATCTCGTCCTGGTAGAGGCGCAAGCCGTTCAGACCGCCTCCATTGCCATACCAGTCTGAGATATCAATCCTGAAAGCGTCCATGCCAATGCTGTTGACAAAGGTGAACTCCTGTGCTGTGGTGTTACCTTCTGGCAGCGGACATGTGGCATCGCAGTACGCTTGTCGACCGGTAGAGGGGTCGGCGTAAGTCAGGTTCATGATGCCGCCGTCTGGGAGTGCGGTGAACCGGAAAGTCTTGGTGCCACGGCCTTCGAAGTCTGTATTGAAAAGGCTCAGCTTTGTCGGGCGGAAGCCAAAACCAAACTCGGCTTTCCAGAAGCCAGGTGCGCGATCCGAAAGGAGCCACGTCGAACCGGATCCTTGTGTGGTGAAGTCGGATTTGCAGGCAATGTCTGCGGGCTCGGTGAAGCCAGGCAATCCGGAGCTTGTCTGGGCGGAGATATGCGCGTTCGAGATAGGAATGATCTGAGTGTTGTTCTCCGTCGCCACTGATGCATTCCCACCCAGACCGCTGAATTCTCCTCCAAATATTATGTTGTTGTTCGGCGCCTTCTGGATCGAGTAAACAGGGCCGTTGAAACCCTCGAATGACAGATCCTGCCAGCCGTCCTTCCATATAATTGCGTTGCGGGAATTGCTGCCTTGGAAGGATCCGCCGAGATAGACCTGATCGCCATCGCAAAAAAGAGTGTTGACAGAGCCCTCCAGCCCTTTCATTGCTGTTACATTGCCGCTGCTGGGGTCGAGCAGCGCAACGCCGCCGGGAGTTGCAAGGTCCCCAACACTAGTGAAGTTTCCTGCGAACATTATGCGGTCCTGGTTGTTCGATCTGAACGTGCACATGGCCTTGATGTCGGCATCTGTCTCATTAATGGGCGCAAACACGCCGTTCGGGTAGCGGGACAGAAGGGCTCCGGTGCGCCCGGTGCTTGCTTGGCTCTGGCCCTCGTACTGGTATATGGATATTGAATCAAAGTCACCGGCAAATGCGACGCGGCCAAGTTGATCGAGGTTGAGGTTGGGTGACGGAACTGGTGTGAAGGTAAGGGCCTGGATGGATGAAGTGAAGAGCAGCGTAAGGGCGAGCTTGCCGGCGCGCGAGGCCAGCAAGGAAGCGAAGGAATCCCTCATGGCGACACGCCAGCGCGGTGCTGAAAGAATAGAAGTTGAATATGCGCAACGCCGCGTTGCCCTTGGGCTGTAGTGGTGGTGTCTCCCAAGTTCAAGGCGCAGACATGATCCAGAGACGGCGCTGGTGTTCAAAGGCAGTCGCGCGCGTGCGATGTGGGAAGTCGCGGAGTTGATGGCGTAGCGCAGGTTGGGTTCAGGAGGAACACGGGAAGCTGCCAAGCTTGGCAGGCGTATATGGCGGGTTGCAGTGGTATTAGGTGCCGTTTGCGGCGGTAGGCAGGTGCTGGGCGTCGTGAAAACGATTGACTATGGTGAGATGGGCGCTGGAGAGAGACAGCCTGCGCGGCAGCGTAAGGAACTGTCCGGGCAGCGCCCGTGTGCGTGGTGCTGGAGTGGGTCGTAGAGGAGAATAGGAGCCCGGGCGCTGTCGTTAGCTGTTGTTGGCGAAGGAACCGATTGGCACGAGGAGATTGCAACCACGTTAGTTTCGGCGATAGCGCGTCTGACCGTGCCCAGGTGAGAGGCGAGTTCACCAATCAATAGCGCGCGCTGGACTGTTGTGGTGCAGCACGTCGATGGCTCAGCGATGGTCGTGGTTCACGGTGAAAAGCAGTGGAGGTGCAGGAGGAGTACCTGTGGCTCTGCAGGACAGACAACGGCGACAATGGCGGGAACAAAGGCTGGAGGAGTACAATCCCGCCCCTTGTTCGGGCCCTTACAACCCAAAAGCCATGGAATCATTGGCTCCCGAAGCCCTGCATCCACTGTTCACGTTGCACCTCCTTCCCGTCATCGTGGCTGGCGTAGCACCAGCGCGCAGAACCTCCAGCGCCGGCGTGCGACCCTTCAGACGCTGCGGATGCATGTTGTCGTCAAAGGCTCACGCATCCCTCGCTGTTTTCTCCTCACCTTGCTGATCCAGGGTTCTCCTCGCTCCACCGCTCTAGTGCGCACGCTGCCAACACGCGTTGCCATCGTGGCAGTGAAGATGTGTCTCCACATCAGCGCCGCACCTCTCCGGCGACACAAAATAGCAACTCTGACCCGCTACCACTTCGGGCGCGCACTCCTGGCAGATCCGAGACCCTCACTGTTTGGCCTGGCAGCCTGAGCTCTTGGGAACACCGTCTGCGGGTGGCAGCAATAAGCGGCCTGAACTCCAGATCCTCAGAGCTCCTGCAGCGTGGTAACTTTGACTAGACATGCAGACCTCAAGACTGTCTGCAGCTAGGCTACAGCAACGCCAAAGTCAATCTGTTGATTCTTCATCGCCGTGATCGTCATCTTGTCTTGACGAGACGATGATGCAAGGATGGGCCTACCCGTCAACTCGCGCCTCCGACCCCGGTCGAAATTGACAACGGTTTGTTTCACAATGCATCCTGGTCGTTTTCACACCCGTGCAGTACCGTGATCGAGCAAGCGAGGCCGTCGATGCAGGCAGCTCCGCAGCCACTCGTTGTTGAGCAGCCTATACTTTATCGAACGCCTCCATCAATAGTGTGTATGTACTTGTAGGTCACGAACTGACTGCGGCCTGTGAAGCCAGCACGAGTTTACATTCTTCTGCTCTAAGACATGTCTCCGCGCAGGATAGCCCTCGAGATATCTTAGCGTCGATGGTTGCATTGCGCGTCGTAGTCATATCTTAACCATAACAACAATTTGCATCACATTTAGCGTGCAGGGCTACCAATTCTTTGAGCGGCGAACAATGCTTTGTCACCAGCGCACAGTTCGGGGAACTGCATGCCGCAAACACAGCCTCACAAAAAGCACTGCCTTAGCCTCAAGCACAAAAAAATACTATTCTGCGTGCAACCCCAACCTCACGAGCATTGCAGAGAGGCGAACACATCGACATCGCCCAGTTGCCGGGGAGGCTGTTTGTGCAACCCTGGGGCTGGAGTTACACCAGACACCGTTGTACTCGAAATGCCTTTGCGAGACATGGTGGTCTGGAATTCCATGCTGCTCACCGCTGTGTGCCATGACTTGTGTTCTGTCTTGCAAAAACCTGCGCAATGTTGTTGCATGTGTGATATGCTGAGGTTTTGGTCTGATTTCGCACTCGGCCCATACCATTGACTCCGACGTTTAATTCCCCACTTCAGCCCAAACCAACATATAGACCTGTCTTTCTGGAAACAGGGTGCTCATATAAACGTGTATTTAGATGGTCATTGTACATTGACTCTCCAGGCCGGTATCCCAGGTTGTCGATATCTTGATGAGTCTTGTATACATATTACAAAACTACCACATACATAGGCTGCATCATTGATGTGCAAATACTGTTATTCTTGCCCAATAGCTAACACTCTCCCACAATTCCCTCAAGGAACTTCGCTCCTCTTTGATGTAAGTGACGAGTCATCAATGGTGTCAGCCGTTGAGCACGAAGATATATGTGTTGATAGACAATACTCTTAATTGGACATCAAAGAGCACACAGGCACGTGCCAATAATGTCTGTCCAGACATCTGACTAAACGCAACAATCCTTATTGATTCACCAACATCTTGACTAACACCACTTCGCGCAAAGTTACACCCCACAGCGATGTAGAGCTCGTGATTAGACATGATATCTTCGCTCAGCCCGACCAACGGCCTTGTCAACCTCCAAATCCCAGATCGAATAAACCGATCCGACCATCTCGTTGGCATCCAGCAAAGCCCTCACCCTTACCCCAAACCCCAACCCCAACCTCTCACATCGAGAAACCCCAGCCCACCGGCGTAGGCGCACGATATATCTCAACCTTCCCCAGCACCCCCTCCCCAAGATCCAAAAAACTCACGTCATCATCATCACCATCCGCCTTCCCTTTCCCCGTACCACGCTCTCCCCCCACACCCACCTCCCTTCTTCCCGCCTCGTACCACCACGCGCCACAAATCGGATAGCTGAAATTCGGCACCATCGCAACGTCTCGCATCTGTACTCTTCCTGCTGCACAGTCGAGGCGGAGATCGCGGCTGTGGGATCGTGAGAGGACGGCACGGGTGAGCGAGCAGGGGACGCGGGGGTTGGTCAGGATGCGGGTTAGGGCTCTGTTCCAGGTGAGGGGTGGTGGCTGTTGGGAAGGAGAGGAGGTGGGATAAGCAGTGGGGAGTTGGATTGGAGAGGGGAGACTAGCGGGAGGGGTTGTTTGCTGTGGTGATGCTGGGTCGAGAGTCGGGTTTGTTCGGGGTGGAGAACGGGTCGCGTGCGCACTGTGGAACTGGCTGGTGTCTGAGACCCTACTATCTCTGCTCAACCTCTTGTTTTCGCTCTCAGCTGTTCTTTGCGCCGCCTCTTGCTCGTACGCCTCCACCATCACGCTGTTCCAGAACACATCTACGTCACCATAGCGCGGCTGGGTATACTCACCCCTATCTTTGATCTGTACGAGCTCATGCCGTGAGCTGGAGGGGTAAGGAGCTTCGAAGGACTCGCCACCAGTTCTTGAACGGCGCTTGTCTCGTTTAGTTCGCGTAGACGAAGAGTAAGTGTGCACGGTAGAAGCTTGGGGGTGGCGTTTGGTGCGTAAGGAGTTGCGGAGGCAGTGTATAAGAGCTGCTGTCTTCGAGAGACTCTGGGCACTCGAGGTTGACGTGTCTGCGCTAGGCATGGCGTGCTTCAGGAGATGCTCTGGATGTCAGCGACGCGGAAACGTATCGACTCTGGCGGAGAGTGAGGAAGGTGGTCCGGCGTTTGCAGAACATGATGAGTGTTGCGTTTGTTATGTGCTGGCCTTGTCACAGTATCATAAGAGACGGTGGGGCAGTGAACATCTGGACTTAGCGTCATGATGGAGCAGGGCTGACTTGGTTTGATTGCATTATACACAATCGTTAGTGATCATATTCGTGACGCTGGTGCTTTCCAACTCCAGTCTGAACTATACACTATGCGTGGCCCGATCTAAAAAGGCGCACCGTAATAAGACAATCGTGAATGTAACGAGCTTGGGCGCACCCTGTATGCGCTGTTGAAGAATATGCAATTCGCTCCTGAGCTATGCAATCGCCGAAATGCAGTAAACGCCCCGTGTCCTGGTATGGTATGGTATGCCGTGTGATCCTGAAAACGCCTGAGTGGAAAAAAGATATCAGTATCTCTTCTTGGCTGCTGCCGCCTTCGAGAGGGCCAGAAGCTTTCGCTTCTTCTCTTCTTTCTCACGCTTAAGCCTCATCTCTTCTGCCAGCGCTTCAGCGTCTTCCTTCTTTGCGGCCTTGAGTGCCAATTGTTCTTCTTGTTCCACGTCCCAAATGCCGCCCTCCATGTCAGAAGAACCATCGGAAGCGTAGTCGTCCTCGTCATCCATATCATCAAGGTCGGACCAGTCGGCATATCCATCGTAACGGCCCTTCTCTGGCTTCGGCTTGGACTTAGCGGCAGGTGTACTGCCCCTGCTAGATGAGCCAACAGCATTCTGCGGGCGAGCCGTTCCTTTGTACCCGACAGGCGCAGCAGTCTTGGCGGGGCGAGCAGTGCCCTGATACCCAACATCCGCTGGCTTCTTTTGAGTCTTCGAAGCTTCACCCCTCACATCTGCGGCCTTCGCTGCTGGCACTATACCTGGCTTCTTTCCTTTGGCCGCGAGTGCCTCTGCCTTGAGTGCCAAGCGCTCTTTCTTTGTTGGTATCAGCCCTTTGGGAGCGGCAGTGACCGGCGGCGCCGCAAGCTTGGTAGCATCCTTCTCTTTCGCTTTCTGAAGTAGGGCCAGATATCCTTTGGGTTTCGATGCCGGAGCTGCCGCGCTCGATGCGGTGGCTGCAGACGCAGGCTTGGGGACAGGCGGAGTTGCTTTCCGTGGAGGAGCTACTGTGTTGGCAGGCGCTGCGGGCTTCTTTGCGATAGAGTTTGCAGGTTTGGTGGACGAAGGTGCTGCTGTTCCACGGTATGATACGGTTGTTGCGGTGAGTTGACTCGGCTTTGCCGCTCCGGGAGCGGCAACTGGACGAGCAGTGCCGGTGTACTGCACAGGCTGTGCGGGACTGTCCTTGCGCTGGAGTTTTACTTGGCTGCTATCTACGGGTCCTGATGCCTTGCGCTTGAGCTGCGGTGCTGGTGTTGCTCCGTTTGTGCCAGCAGCTGGTCGCGGGGTAGGCCTCGAGGCTCCAGTAGGCTGCGTTTGCGCTGGTTTGGGAGATGCTGTTGTCTTCGCTCCTCCAGGTCCGACTATGGACATGATATCTCGGAATGCCTAAAGCAAAAGATCAGCGCAAGCTCGTGCGTACATCGCGAGGCCCAACTCACGCTCATGGTGGGCGATTTAGGCGCTTGACTCAGTGTTACCGGTCGTATCGGTTGGGCAAGTCGTACATGCTTTCCAGGCAGAGATATAAATGCGTGGATTTGAACCGAGGAAAACGGTCGCAGGCGCGCGGAGGGCGAGGAGGCGGAAGCGGAGGAACAGAAGGAGCGCAGGCAATTAGAGAACAGAACAAGGAGCAAGTGGCGCACGCTGGACGCAGTTTATAAGGCAAAGGACAATCGTCACGTGTCTTTGTCCTGCGTCCGTGCTTCGCGGCCAAAGGTCGGGCCGCTCAGCACACCAGGCTCGCCACAATTTCGCCAACTCGAACTTTTCGATCGCTACCTACGACGAGAACTTGAAGCTCCAGTCTCCGTTAGAACGGTACGTGATTGATTCGCGACTAGGCCACTGTCGCTTAATTTCTAATTCTTCTAGGTTAAATCGATTGCGCTCCTGTTCCTACCCAGAAACACACTTCGACAACCAAATTAAAAATGAAGCACCTCGCGGCCTACCTCCTTCTCGGACTCGGTGGTAACACCTCCCCCTCCGCTGCCGACGTCAAGGCTGTCCTTGAGTCCGTCGGTATTGAGGCCGATGACTCCCGTCTCGAGAAGCTCATCTCTGAGCTCGAGGGCAAGGACATCAACGAGGTATGCGCCCAGATATAATCGCGTCGCCGATCGGCATTGCTCGCACAGAGACTGACTTGTCGCAGCTGATCGCTTCCGGCTCTGAGAAGCTTGCTTCCGTTCCCTCCGGCGGTGCTGGTGGCTCTGCCGCCCCCGCTGCTGGTGGTGCCGCCGCCGGCGGTGCTGCTGACGCGCCCGCTGAGGAGGAGAAGGCTGAGGAGAAGGAGGAGTCCGATGACGACATGGGCTTCGGTCTCTTCGACTAAGCGCATTGCCAACCGGATACCCCACCAACGTCAACGAAGTATGATCACGCCAATCTCTCGCCAACAACGGGAATCATGCGGTATGAACATGAGCATTTGGACGGTGTCGAGCGTGCTGCGGGGAGGATATGATCAACCGACAGGCGGCAATCCTCCGATGTTTGTCTGCTAGATACCCTAAATGAAGTCATGCACCTCCAAACAGTTTTCATGAATCTACGAGTGATGTTGCGGCGCAGGAGATTGCTCAGTCGATAGCAGATTAATCGTCAGCTCGGACGTAATGCTACTTAACTCATTTGAATCTTGACATGTATTTCGAATCAATCCATGAATGCCTGATTTGGATCCCTCGAAACAGTTTTACAATGTTCATACCTACAATTAGTGTACTTGCAGAGATAGTTGCAATATTTGGGATCTGGGGAGCCCCGTGTTTCTGCGTCGTCTTCTGCAGCAGTAGCGGTCGGATATACTGCAGCGTTTCCACGAATACGTAGCCAAAAGTTATAGGCAACAATTCGACTTAACAGGCAATCGCTGCGTTAATGTTGATGTTCGTAGGGTATGGTGCTGATTGGTTGGGGCGCGCCAAGTCCGCTGGTCGTGGCTGCCACTCGCTTAGCGAATATCGAAAATCGAAAGAGCCACTGCCGACCTCCACGCTGTGAACATTGCCTTGCGAACCCATCGAGTCAACTTTCTAGCTTCTCGACCACCGCAACCATGGCTGATTCCGAATACGTAAGTAACGCCCGCGACGCTGATTATTGTATGCGCCTGCTAACAACGACTTAGAACGCCGAGGAGGCTGCCGGTACGCTCCCATCCCCATCCCTACTCCCACTCGCAAACCCTTTCCCGTATCGCCACGATTATTCCACTCTCAAGCACGAGACGGCAGAGGTTGCAGGTGGCGCTCGACGGACGAAGACGCAACACACAGACAGACGAAGCGATGATAGAGAAGGACACCGGCTGACAGGATCCCACAGCCCTTAAGGCCAAGCGCTCGTTCCGCAAGTTCTCCTACCGTGGAGTCGACCTCGACCAGCTCCTCGACCTCGGCTCTGAGGAGCTCCGCGACCTCGTCCACGCCCGCGCCCGCAGAAGGTTCAACCGCGGCCTCAAGCGCAAGCCCATGGGTCTGATCAAGAAGCTCCGCAAGTCCAAGCAGGAGGCCAAGCCCAACGAGAAGCCCGACCTCGTCAAGACCCACCTCCGTGACATGATCGTCGTCCCCGAGATGATCGGCTCCGTCATCGGTGTCTACTCCGGCAAGGAGTTCAACCAGGTCGAGATCAAGCCCGAGATGGTTGGCCACTACCTCGCTGAATTCTCCATCTCATAGTGCGTAGCCCCGAAGGACTCTCGAGCAGCAGTTCAGCCCCCTACGACTACAGGCTAGATGGCTAACAACTCTACAGCAAGCCCGTCAAGCACGGAAGGCCTGGTATTGGTGCCACTCACTCTTCCCGTTTCATTCCTCTCAAGTAAATGGTTTGGGTTACTGGTTGCATGGGTTACGTGGGGTGGATAGTGTGTACTTGACGACCTCACAACGAATACAGGTGTTAGGTGCATTACACTTTCTATGACTTGGTGACGCACGAAAAGCGGTCACGATGGACATGAAGACATGGTGTAGATAGCCTCTACATCCAAAGATACCTCCACACTCGAGCTCCGCGCAACGTGATGACTTGTGTTCATGTCGCTGGCAAGGTAGCCTGATGCCTTTGTCAGTCTTGCTGTTTAACACTATTTAGCGAAATAGGTATTCGTAACGACTGCGCATGGTCACAACTTGGCATCACGTCCCACTAATGCACATACGGACAACCAATCGGAGATTACTAAGTTGATTCACTGGCCACTGTAGCCGGGTATTGTAATAATAGGAGACCCTCAACACACTCACTACCTCCCCAAACGCATCTCAACCTTCGCAAAGTTAAACAGCGCCCTCAAAAAGACTTGGTAGTTGACGCCCTTGTTGTCTGGAAGATGGCTACATTCACGTTAGCTTCATTCACCTCAACGTAATATGACACACTTACAAGATCTCCGTCAATCTTAGCTGCCACGGCGGGTATCCCTTCAACTGCACAGTTGGGCTGAAGAGAACCAACAAATCAGGTTCACTGCTGACATGGTCGCTCAACTGCGCATCAATCAAGTCCATGTTGATCTGCTCCTGTCGGACATCGCCCTTCTGCGCCATCTCGGCCAGCGTCCTTGTCAAGTCCACAATTGTGTCGCGGCCGTCGTGCTCGGAGAGCAGCAGAACAGTGAGATGCTGGCGCTCTTCTTTGAGGTCGCCGTCTGCGGCCGCGGTCTGTAGTGGCGTGTTGGGCGGAGAGTAAGAGGGGAGGTGGGGTGCGCGCAGAGAGAGTGTGGGCTTGCGGCGGGGGCCAAAGTAGGCTTCGAGTGTGTTCCAGATGCTGGCGTGGGTTTGGGGTAGGTAGTTCTTAAGCGCACCTGGTCTGTCGTCAGTTCAAGATCGCATTGTATCTGTATGTCGTGAGGTGTTGCATACCAGTCCTCTCGTACACGCTCAGGAATGGGATTCCGGCTGCCGCAGTCCAAGCTGCGATTTCGCAGACATCGTTAACTAATCCCTCCAAACCGGCGTTTCCCTGATGCTCGTCGTCTTCTTGATAGTCGACTATTACGCTCAAATGCTTAGGCAGCTTCTGGAGCGTTTTGACGTCGTGTGCAATGAACTCTGGGGTGCGGTGGTGGTACTTGAGCAATTCGACGACCTTGCCCCTCACAAGCCTGTACGCGCGACGGAAGCGGAAGAAGACAGAGAATAGCAGCGAGACAATGTGGTATACGAGGAAATGTATGAATGCGCGTACTGGCCCTGTTCGCTTCTTATGGATGGACCTGCGGCGCCGGCTGGGTGCAGGCTTCTTGGTATCGCGGTCGGAGGATGATGTTGGCTCCGGTGGGAGAAAGGGTTCCATAAGTTCTTCTCGCTGTTGCGGCGTCAATTGCTTTCCCGCATATGTACCTCGGCGGAATGCCAATTCCTGCGTGGGCGTGATGCCCGTTGCGACGGCCATGGTTGATGATAGAAGAAATCAAAACGAGTAGGCGTGTGTCTTGAGAAGAAGGGTAGTGAGAAGAGAGTGACAGCAAAGAGAAAAGCTGCAAATGAAGGGGAGCTTGTTGGGCGCGATGCGTGTTAGCCTGGCGAGGGATGTGAGATCATATGAATCCGCAAAGTTGACAGGTTGAGCAGCCACGTTTTGTGGCGCGTCCGTTGCTGCCGACCAGGCCGGCCAAGCGCATCATCCTGGGGCTCAGCCCTGTCGAGGCGGTGTCATTGCGCGTCCATCGTCGCAAGTGCGAATTATGGCGAGAATCATGTTTGGCATGCATCCGGGTTCATGTCTTGAAGCAGAGGAGCTGCAGCAAGGCTGATTGACCTGCATGAGGTCAGTTGTTCGGCAGCAGCCACCCAGGGTCGAAACGCGGGACGCGGGGCGCAAGCCACACCTCGCTCGTCAGATCAACAACATTGAACAAACGTACCATAAGCAGTGAAGTGGAGCGCACTCTGACAAACCGCGAATCACGAGACTTCCCACGAATGTTTATGAGACCTTTCATCATTCGCAGCTGGCCCAAGGCGCCAGCTTGAGGAAGGCACCACCTGGCCAGACAGCCGCGGCAGGCCTGCACATTGTTCGTTGTTGCAGTTGTATATTAAGCTCTTGCGCAACTAGACAGAACTAGGCCGTCAACATGGCAAACCTCAATCCGGAGACGGCCTCGATCCTCACGCAGGCAACGTCGAGGACAGCATCTGGCGCCCGCGCGCCGCAATTCACACTGGAGACCTTCTCGGTTGGTTTACTCCAATGACACTCTCAGAAAACGCACTGAATCTTGCAGAGTAAAGACTTCATAGTCAAAGACTTCATTGAAGAACTCTCCGACAGCGCTGTACCCGTTTCCCGAAAGTCAGCACCCGCTTCAAGTCAGCAAGCGTTCGATCCCAAGCCCCTAATCCGTACTTTCGAACACGCATTGAATCGCCTGAATAGTCAATCTGAGGATCTGGAAGAGAGAGAGAATGAGCTCTCGGGGGCCGTTAGGCGCGCCGAGGCGCAACACAACCAGAATGTCGAGTCACTTGGGAGACGGCTGGAGCAGGCTATCGATCGATTCCAGAAGCTAGACAGCTCACTCAACGGCGGCGATGATGGCGGCTTAGACTCCGGTGGCAACATTGCCATGCGCATTGGAGAAAGACTGGAAGAGTTGGATCGACAGCGCAAAAGAGCAATGGACGCCAAGTTCCTGATCGAATGTTGGCAAGAGGTCAGCGAGCGAGGCGAGCTTAACATCCTGGAGGACCATCGCAGGAGTGGTGGCATCGTGCGTTGCGCCGATATCGCGCGCCAGCTGCTGAGAATCAGCGCGCGTCTTGATCCTGAGAACAACCAGCGTAGCAATGGCGTGGAACTGAACGGCAATAAGAGGAAGACATTGGCTCAGCAAAAACACAACACAAGAGAGGTGATCGAGAAGTTCCTGGAGAATCTGGAACAAGACCTACTTAGCAAGTTTGATGAGTGCTACAGAAGGCCAAACTACGATGGCATGCGTGACTGTGCAGTCGCACTAAGAGGCTTCAGTGACGGGTCCAGTGTTATCGCAACTTACATCAGTCAACACTCGTTCTTCATTGATCGCTACCAGCTTGTCTCGGAAGAGCTTGCATTGAACGACGAGGCATGGGAAGCCCTCCAAGACCCGGATTTGGAACCACCACCTGTCGAACCCACATTGCAGTCTTTGATCGACGAAGTCAAGATTGTTGTGCAAGAAGAGTCTGTAATCATCAAGCGAGCGTTTCCCTACTACGAAGAGGTGCTTATCAGATTCATCGAGCGCATCTTCCAACAGTCGATACAGCAACGGCTCGAAATGGTACTGGACAAAGCGAACGACCTTTCAAGTCTTGCATTCCTACGTGCATTGGCCGCTTCAAGAGCCTACGTCACACAGCTTGTGGAAGACTTGAAAGCACACGGGTTGACGGAGCATCCTGAACCCGTGACATCTCAGGTTGCTGCCACTCTGGACCAACAGCTTGAAGAGCTTTTCTCTCGATACTTCATTGGTTCCTCATACATTGAGCGAGAAAAGAAGAACCTGGAAGAGTTGTATTCCTCCCTCCTCCTCAAATTTACTATCTACCACTCCCGCCGAAGAAAGATGCCTACATCATACTTCGGCTCATTGGCACAGCGCGGTAAAGAGCTTGCTTCATCTGCAAGAGATGCATACATGGATCGATTGGAGAGTACCGATCTACCTGCGAGTCAAAAGGCAACCCTCCTTCGGATTGCAGGTGTTAAGGATGACCAGCAGTCCAAGCAGGACATCGAGGTCACCGATGAGGATGGGAAATTGTCCCTGACAACCGCGAAACGTATGCTGAAGTGGCTGGCCGAAGGTGTTGGAAGGGGTCTGGAACTGTCGCCTGGCAACGAAACACCCAAAGACGTGCAGAATCTACTCAATTTGTTGTTGCAGCAGATGGGTGAGATCTACCTTGAGACCGCTCTTGATGCGTAAGTTCCGCGTCGCTTTCCGTCTCAACTTCTGCTAACGATATTGAAGTGCTTCTGATCACGCTGCGTCGCAAGAGAATTCAAAAACACCACCCGACCTCATTCACCTTTCCTCGCTCCATGCCATTACCACGATTTTGCATCTGCTTCAGCAAACCATTACTACAATCCTGCTCCCGCTCTGTACGCCTAACCTAACCATTCGGCGCGAGATCGAAAAGGCAACCAATGCTACAATGGTGACATTGGAATCAAAACTGTCCAATATCTTGAACCTCACTCTAACTGCATCACTAAACTGGGTGAGCAAGTGTCTGGCACAACAAAAGAAGACTGATTTCCGGCCCAAGGACGATGCAGACCTCATGGTCACGAGCGAAACAGCAGCATGTCGCGAAGTTGCTGCTTTTCTGACTCGTGTCGCTCAGCAAGCAAGTGGCGCGCTCTCTGGGCGCAATTTGTCACTTTTCCTTGCGGAGCTCGCACGCGGCCTGCGTGCGCTTGTTTTGTCCAACTTGCTGAAGTTTACCGTATCTCAGGTCGGAGGCCTCAGTGTGTCTAAGGACATGAATCGATATGCAGAGCTCGTTCGTGGCTGGCCCACAGGCGAGGACTTGGAACCTGGTGCTATGGATGTGCTGAGCGATGTGAGTACGTTGTTCATCATTGGACCAGAGGCATTGAGAGATCGACTCAGAGGTGCGGGCCAAGATGCTCAGGAGCTGAAGTTGTTCATCGGCAGAAGGGAGGATGTGAGTAGTGTAGGCGTCCAAAGTGTGCTCAACGGCATGTGAGAGGATTGTGTTGGCCAAAACGATGCTTGTGCCATACCGTACCCAACTAGTTGGCCTGAGCATATTCTTCATGTTTACGAAGAAGCTCGTTTCTTTTGGCCGATCAGATTGACATGCCCGCTATAATCACTGCAGGATTCACTTTAGATTTATCTTTGATAGCATAGAGAAAAGAGAGTAGTAAACATTACATGTCTGCGCAAGAAAATCGAATGGACTCTTTGTAGAAGCTTTAGCCAACTTAAGAATCTAAGGTCCCCACCAACAATTGCTCAAGAGAAACGAGCTTCTTCGTAAATACACGATGAACTGAAGATGTGAAGTGCTGGACCAGGTTGCTATGATGTCACAAGGCATCCGACCAGCCGAGCGACGGCCCGATCCTCCTTCTGATGCCTATCACGAGCTCGGTCTTCCCCGCAAGACAACATGGAGGCGAGAAATCCCGAAAGTCTTTCACTTTACATCTCACATTCGTAATGGCTTCATTAAATACGAGGCTTGTTACATGCGACAAGTTTCCAATCGCAGACAATGACCAGCCCAAGCCATAAGCAACACGCCGTGGCGCTGCACGATTGCACGCGTCGCGTATCCCATCCAGACTCGGAAGAAGCCGTACGGGTCGAGCATCAACGTGTCGCGCAAGAGCTGGAACCTTTTGAGCGTCGGCGGTCGCGAACTTTAAGCAGACACGACCATGTCGCTCCTCAGTCGCGCCAGGCGTCAAACAGGACCTCAAACGCATCCAACGCGCCGTTCCAAGACCGTGAATCCTTAGAGAGCTATGTTACTACACAGCCTAGCGCATCACGGTCGCAGAGCAGCTCGATCAGAGAACAGCGCTGGTACGGCCCCGTCGTGCGATTCTGGACTACGCATATCAGGTACGAAACCGCCTGCATCCCACCTGACATACCGTTAACGTACAGTAGTCTCACCATCAACGAGGGAGCGCACAGGGACCATCTAGGTACACAGCTCTGTGCCCTACACCTCCAAAATCCCCATCATACTAACACTATACAGCACTCGAACGCACGTTCCTAGGCTACCTGCGGACGTCGTTGATTCTCGTCATGACGGGCGTCATCATTGCACAGCTCTTCCGCCTCCAACGCGCACCGAATCCTGACCCTGAGATAGGGTTCTATGTTGTTGGTGAGCCGCTTAGTGTGGCGTTCATCGGTATGGCAGTCTTTGTGGTGCTTGTCGGCGCGATTCGGTTTTGGAGACTGCAGAATGCGTTGGTCAGGGGAAAGGCGTTGACTGGCGGGTGGGAGCTGTTCGTGATTATGGGGTTGAGCGCTTTGGTGAGTAGTGGTTTGTGGATGGAACGAGTTGAAGATATTGTGTGTGCTGACTATTTCTAGTTATTGATGGCGACATTTGCATTGGTGTTGGCTATCAATATTGATAAAGCCAGATGACAGATTGATGGGTTTGAGGCGTCTCATATACGAATGACTTATAGTCGTATCAGAGACTTCAGTCCGCATCTGCACAGTAGTCCGACATCAGTGCATATGCATGATTGGAGGCGCTCACGAAGAAACTCGGGAAACGAGCCTACCCCAACGGATTGGAGACGCAGGTGCGATACTGCATGATATTAGAGTGCAGATAAGGCATACCAAGCACCTGTCACGACGTTACGCCACTCCTTATCTGTGTTTTGGTGCAGGCGTTTGGCCAGTACCTTGTCTGATCTGCACGACCTAGTATATATGCGGTAACCCGTACTCAACCCCGGACGTTCAGTGCGGAGATAGACAACTGCACCTACCACACCCTATCATCTTGCTTGCCGGCAGCAGTGGAGTAAGGCTATTCTCAAATTGACTTATCGCAATCTACTCCAACTCTACCCCAAACATGGATTCGAGATGGGTGTCAACCAGTCACAATGTCTTGCCAAACAGATGTGATCCCCGGACATCGATATTCAGATCACTGAAGCTCAATATAAGGATCTTCAAACCCCCTCGTACGATTTTCTAGATATGCTGCATATGTGATTCCACAAAATGGCAGACTCTGCAGCAGCAATACTGCCCGTCGGCGCCGGCTACGGTACGCGCCTCCTCAAGCAACTCCACCACAATGCTAACACCTCCCAGGCGTCGTGGTTGGCATCGGATTCTTCTTTGCCTTCCTGATGATGGGCATCTCTTGGATTCAGAATCGCTATACTGCGTATTCTACAAAGCAATCTGAGGAATTCAACACCGCTTCGCGGTCGGTAAAGCCGGGTCTCATCGCTTCTGGGATTGTGTCGGCGTGGACTTGGGCAGCTACGCTGTTGCAGTCGAGTACTGTAAGTCCTAAATTCTGTGAGCATTGAGCTAAGAGCTGATGTTTCCAAGGTTGCGTATACGTATGGCGTCGCCGGTCCATTTTGGTATGCAGCAGGAGCAACAGTGCAGATCCTTGTATTCTCCATCCTGGCCTGTAAGGTCAAGCAGAATGCACCGCGGTGCCATACGTACCTCGAGATTATCAATGCTAGATACGGGCGCCTAGCGCATCTGGTGTTCATGGTCTTTGCCTTCGTAACGAATATCCTCGTTGGCAGCCAGCTTTTGCTGGGAGGCAGTGCTGTCGTCACTGCGTTGACGGGCATGAATGTATATGCTGCAATCTTCCTGATCCCCATTGGTGAGAGTGTTGTTGTCTTCTTGAGAAACTCCAGCTGATACATCTAGGCGTGTGCGCGTACGTAATTCTCGGAGGCCTTCGAGCAACCTTCCTATGCGACTACTCCCACACCCTCATCCTGATGATAATTATCCTCTACTTCATGTTTCACGCCTACGCGACCAGCGACCTCATCGGCTCCCCCAGCGCTATGTATGACCTCCTTAAGAGCGCAGCTTCAACCCGCCCCATTGATGGCAACCACAACGGCTCCTACGTAACCCTCAAATCCAACCTCGGACTCATCTTCGGAGTTATCCAGCTCTGCTCTGGATCCGGCACTGTGTTTCTTGACCAGGCCTACTGGCAGCGCGCCATCGCATCTCAGCCTTCTACGGCAGTAAAAGCATACATCCTGGGCGGTATTGCGTGGTTTGCAATTCCATTTGGGTTCTCGACGACGCTGGGATTGGCGGCGGCGGCACTCACAGATCATCCCAGTTTCCCCACGTATCCGAATGTGCCAAGTGCGCACGAGATCTCCTCAGGTCTCGCCGCCCCTTACGCAGCTATCGCCCTCTTGGGGAAGAATGGCGCCGCTGCTTTACTCATCGTACTCTTTATGGCTGTCACTTCGTGTGCGTCAGCAGAGCTCATCGCGACGTCCAGTCTCCTCACATTCGACGTGTATAAAGCCTACTTCCAGCCCAAAGCCACCCCGAAACAGCTGATTTTCGTCTCGCACATCATGATCTGCGTGTTCGGCATCGTCATGGCAGTCTTCGCTTGCATTTGGAACCTGGCAACGATAGATTTAGGCTGGCTCTTCCTGTACGTCTCACCAATTTCTATCAGCCTTACATCCTCAACCACATCCACTACTGACACTCTTCAGGGTCATGGGTCTTTTGATCGGCGGCGCCGTCTTCCCCGCCGCATTCACGATCGTGTGGAAAAAACAATCCCGTGTTGGCGCCATCTCAGGCGCGATTTGTGGTCTTGCAGCGGGTCTGATCGCCTGGCTCACAACAGCGTACCATTACTACGGCGAGATCACCGTCGCCACAACAGGCACAGAATATGCCACGCTCGCAGGCAACTTGGCGGCGATCATGACGGGCCTCATCGTAACGACGACCATCTCGCTGCTCAAGCCGGACAACTTCGACTGGGAAGTGACGCGCGCGATCAACGCGCTCCCTGTCAGTGAAGGTGTCGCGCACACGGGAGCCTCGACGCCGAGCCGTCCTTCGTCGCCCGAGCCTCGTGAAAAAGGCGATACCAAACCCACCCCCTCATCACCCTCCCCTTCCGCCTCCACCACAGACGCGGAACCCGCCCTCCCCCTTCCCTCAACCACAAACTCCCCCTCCTCCCTCAACAGCGCCTTCAAACTCGCCTGCATCTCCTCGTTCACACTGACACTGATCCTGGACTTCATCCTCCCGATGCCCATGTTCTTCTCGCACTACGTGTTCAGCAAAGGCTTCTTCACCGCATGGGTGGTGGTGAGCTTTGCGTGGGTCTTTGTCAGTGCAGGAATAAGTTGTTTTCTGCCCGTATGGGAGACGAGGTCGTTTTGGGGGGAGTTGTGGGGGAGGATACGGGGGAGGGGGAGTGTATCTTGAATGGAATGGAGTGGGAGGGGGGGGGGGGGGGGCTGGATCTCGCTCGAGATGTGCGTTTCTTCTCAGCGAGGGTTGGTGAGAACAAGGGAAGGCCATCTTGGCTCGACTTACTGGTCCCTCATTCCTGCATATGACAGAGTTGGCACAACCTACCTCCGGGATTTGATGCTGGCCTTCTTTCTATAGAGTAACTTGTTTAGTGCCAGCGAACAATGGAAATTTGTATTCGCTACAACTTGCTATTGCCTAATGCCTAGATTTAGTTTCGTAGGCTATCTCGATCAGGGTTTACATGTGTTATACTAATACGCCAATCTGATTGGCCAATATCTTCAAGGTCCTTGGTAGGCGACGGGAATAGGCTGTCCCCACATTTCAACACTGACTACCTCAACCCTTCGCTCGCTGAACTAGCGAGGATCGGTAAAGCATCAACAAAGGATTGACTGCGTGGAAATTCGCTGTTCTCTCAACAACGTTATGTCACGCGGCGCGAATATGAGCTCTTCAGGCGTCCCTTCAATGTCTCGCTAATATTGACCGCTCGAAACCAGCCACAACAGTCATTAGCCCACCCGCAAAGGTGAGCAACTCTCCGCTAGATATCCAGAACCAAGTATCCTCATCACGGTCTGCGCCATCTGTACCCCTATGCTCATCAGACTTTTCCATTGAAACGCAACAATGTCGACCTCCCGTCCATCAGCCACGACGACCTATCCATTCTACGCAACAACCTACACCAACCCCTCCCCTACCAGCGCCTCATCCTATCCTACTACCTATACTGACAACACCTGGCTCCCTTTCGTCAGCGCAGACACACACTGCGCCTCCGCAACCGCCTACCCCAGTGTGCACGGCCCGCAAGGCCTGCAAGCCGCATGCGTGATCAGCAACGCCGCAGACCTCAACCCCAACGCGTTCTGGGATGTATATGAGTGCTGTCCCGGCCACGACATGTCGGCGTACGGCTACTCGGTTACGGGCGGCGAGATCGTCAACCCGGGTATCTGTATGGTGCAGTGTACGGTCGGTCAGGGGACGACATGGCAGCAGGTGGGCGAGTGCCTGCAGAAACGGGCGAAGGAGGTTGTATGTTCGCCGAGGTTTGAGGAACGGAGTTACAACGACACTTCTGCATCTGGGAGGAGCACGAAAGCCGGGGTGACGGTGTCGGCTACTAGGCCTGGTGGAGATGGCTCGTCGAGTGCGACTGGGGCCGCTTCCACAGGAGCGGCTGCGTCAGTCGATGTTGTGCATGCGAGATCTTCGAGGCTGGTGCTGTTTGCGTTTGGGTTGCTTGCTTTGGGTTCGGCAGCAGGAATGCTTCTGTGAACAGGTAGATCTTTACCAGTTCAGCATGTGCGTAAGTGCTCCTTTCCAGGCGACATGCTCTTGATTTCAGATACCGGTCATCTTCATATGACCTTTGGACGAGAATCTTCGAGAACACCGCTGTGTAACGTTTGGTTGTTATCATATTGCATTGTCAATCTGTATAGTTCCTCCTCCACGTTATAACGCTGCGTTTGACGGACTGTCCGATTCACAAATCGCGCAAATAACGTCCAACATGCTTGTGCTCGTTCCGGGGATCACTGGCAATGTCGATCGGCACCTGCTAGATAGCCTTGTATCTCATAGCCTCCGAGTCCGCGGCCTTGATCACTTTACGATAGGGTGGTAAAAAGATCTAGGTTGGGTCGGGGTTGGGTTAACGGTACCTCACTGTTGGGTTGGGGTTGAAATTAGGTTCCTCTGACGTTGCCTCTCTGAATCTTCACGCAATCAAAAGGTATTCTATTGAAATAGTATAGAACCATAAATTTCTCTCAGATGAACTACCGAGCTCCTGTATCCAAGCAGAATTCGGAAAGCTATGGGATTCCCGTGGAGGGCAACCCAACCCCAACCCCAACCCAACAGTGAGGTACCGTCAACCTGACCCCAACCTAAACTATACCTCTTTACCATCCTACGAGTCTACGAGCAACTCAAGGACCCACAACATCCAAAGCTCGAGTCCTTCGTCCCAATGCAGAACTACTACGCCATCCCAGCACTCGAACAAAACGTGTGCGAGAGCCTATACCATCATCTGCGCACACACAGAAACGCCCATCATGCGACTAGACGCCCAGCTCCTCCTGCTTTGCGCCGCCGAGTGAGTCGGCATCACACGGTTCCTCGGCGCCAGCTAGAATCGCGACTGAAGACGACGACCACAGCTCGGCCAACACCAGAGCTACGACGCCATTATGGCCTTCCCCCAGCAAGCCCAGCTCACCTCGACAGTCAAACCCATCTATCTACCTACATCCTGACCGGCGCCTCTACCGCAGTCTACTTCTTCGTCGCCATGCAGAGGGAGTTGTGATTCAGAATTGCTTGCGACCGTGGAAGCCAGTACTATGCCTCTTTGCACAGCTTGCACCCCCCTGGTTTTCCGTGCAACTGCGTCCCGTTCCGTTACTGCTGATAGACGGGTGGTGTGGTGCTGCTGCTTCCCACTTAGGATCGGGGGCTGCTCCCGTTAGCGTGCCGCCCGTTTGCTAAGCCGCGAAAAGGTTAGCTCATCATGGGGCGGGGATTACGATTGGCTGTCTGCATCCAGCATCGCGAGCATGTATGCGGGCTGACGAGAGCGAAGGAGATTGAACGGCGTTGGATTGGGCTGGGCAGGACTGAATTGGGGGGGATTGGAGGCAGGACTTAGGGCGTGTTTTCGTACTTCTTAGTTTTTACTTCTTCTTCTTCTCCTCCCTCAGAACTTCTGTTTTTTGTGATTTGCGTGCGCGTGGTTATGCTCGAGCGCGTGCAGAATTGCTGTTGTGTGCAAGATTGTACGTTCGCACAGTGACGCTCGACGTTGGGCCAGTACATAGGCTACAGAAAACTACTGCATACACACACATACCCCGTCGCAAGACGTCGACTCGAAACAACATCGCTGCGCTCGTAGCCCATCCGCCCGCCCAACATGTCACCACACCTCTTCGCGCGCCAAACGCCGCAACCGCTCTCCGCCCCGCTCGCGCAACCCTCCACCACCCTCGCGCTCAGCACAACCTTCACGCCGCCCGCCTCCTGCCTGCTCCCGTCTCAAATCACTATCCTGCCCTCGCCCGGCTACCTGATCTGGCACAACGAACCCGTTCCCCACCCCAACAGCACGCAGAGCGCATGCTACCCATCCCAATTCCTCGCGTCCTACACGTCCATTGCGCCTACCACCTCGCTCGCGCTGGGCTCCTCAGTTGTGCCGGCGCTGAGCCCGCTCGCGTGCCCCGTGGGCTACTGCACGGCGTACGTAGGCGCGGGGAACTACTTAGCGTGCTGTCCGCGAGGGTACCAGTTTGCGAGTACGGGGGCGGCGGGGGCGGGGGCTGTGGCATCACGGCCTGCGTACGGGGGGGTGTGCTATTCGGATATTGCGCGGGGCCAGGAGATGACGGCCGTGGTGTATGATGCACTAGGCAGCGCGAGAGAGGAGCTGTGGAAGCCCAGCACGACGGGGGCGCAGGCGTGGGCGCATCCGATTGATGGATGGGCGGCTGGGAGGCCGTCGGTGGCGTGTGCAGCGATAGAGACGTCGTCGAGTGCGTCGTCGAGTGCATCGGGGACGTCCAGGTCGGCGGCGGCGGGGGATGCGACCACGCGACCGCTGGCGAGTGCGCAGGCGAAGGCGAAGAAGAAGAAAGCAGGGGGTGGTGTGATCGCGGGCGCGGTGCTGGGCGCGCTGGTGGGGCTCGCGGCGATTCTGGGGGTGGTGCTGTTGCTGTTGCGCAGGAAGAGGCAGGGCAAAGCTGTTGAGGAGAAGAGCCCCAAGGGTGATGATGGGGCGCTGTATCAGCTGGATGGCAGTGAGGTCCACCAGAAGGATGGGAACGGTCCTGGTGTGGAGGTGCACGCTGTAGCTGCTCCGATCGAGATGGGTGCTGCGACTGCTCAGACAGAGCTAGACTCGCGTAACAGAGCGATTACTCATGAATTGAGGACTGAGCGGGTGGCTGAGCTGCCAGCTGGGAGCGATGGACGGACAGGCCGAAGAGAGAACTCGTAGTCTTTTGAGCGATCGTTCTTGACAACAACAGACCCCCAAAGTTGGCTACAACACCCACAACGGATGCATCGAATTTATTGGCGCGGTGATGTAGTGCTTGCTACTCTCTACACTTTAGGTTGTTAAATTTGAATTTAGATTGTATTCAGCCGTGATTGTGGCGCACAGAAGAGGTTGTTGGGGTAGCATGAATCGGATTAGCCAAAAGACAAGAGCTCCATTGTAGGAAGACAAAATAGAAGTTCTTTTCCTGCCGAGAAGAGTAATGTGGGTATCATCGCTGCAGAGTAAACATAAAGGGAGGTTTAAGTTGTCGAAAAGACAAAAGAATCACCTCAGTGGCTTCCTGCCGTACACAACCGTGCCCGGCAAATAAGCATGCGTCCTATAGCTCCTCAACTCTTTGCGCATCTGCGCGAGATGGACCTGGGCCCTCGATATGCTCCAGCCGCCCACCTGCGTCAGCAGGCGCAGCATGAAACCCTCAATCCCGTCGTGCAGCCGCAGCTGATTCCATCGTCCGATATTCTTCATCTTCTTGTCTGTCGACCACCCATTCATGGGCCATTTGTACTCGACCTCGACGACATCTACGAACCCAGCTCGCTCCATTCGCAGCTTCGCCTCCTCCCAGATGGTGAAGCTCTTACCGAAGCGGTCGCCCATCTCGATGACCGTCTTGCCCCAGGTGTGGTAGAAGTGGTCGGGCCCCATGGTCCCGTCGTCTGCAACGGGCTGCACAGAATGCTCGACAATCTCGACCCAGCCGCCAGGCTTGGTGTGCTTGTATGCTTCGTGGAAGAAAAAGTCCCAGTCGGGTATGCAGCCGAACAGCTCGCGGATGTGAATGAAGTCGAAGTGGTCCTCAGGGAAGGTCCAGTCGAGTGTCACGTCGTCGATCTCGAAGCGGCAGTTTGGCGGCACCCACTCGGGCTGGATGGGCGAGAGATCGGTGCCGGTGACGGCTGCTGAGGGGTACTGGTCGGCCATGTCTATGGCCCATATGCCAGTGCCGGTGCCCACGTCGAGAATGCGCTGCGGATGCGAGATGGGCGCCAGGTGCAGCTTCTGGTCGAGGGTGAGCAGGTACATGTGGTGTGCAAAGTCGAGGATCTCCTTGGCAGGCTCGTCGTTGGGGCCCCAGTAGGCGCCGTCGCGGTATGCGTGGTACTGGCGGCCGTTCTCGATGCGGTGGTTGAGGATGTCGGAGGCGAGCGAGTCGGTCTCGTCGCCCACGAGGCTGCCGCTGTCGAAGCCCGAGTCGGAGGCAAAGTCGTCGCCCAGGCCCTCGTCGTGGGCCCTCGCGTGCTCGTCGACGGCAGCAGGCAGGCCGAGTCCGCTGTCCGGGCTGCTGTAGTGCTGCCCCGGGCTGAGTGTCGCGGCCATGGTGGTCAGGTCTGGGTCTGGGTCCAAGGTGCTGGGAGCGGTCGTGGTAGTCTGCGGCAGTCTGCGGCAGTCTGCGGCAGTCTGTGACGGGTCGAGAAGGCCTTCACAGCACCGACAGCCGACCAGCCGGGCTCGTATCGACGTTCAATCCGTGGGCGTCGCTGGCTATGTATATTAACGGCAGTCGCTGGCCGCGCCGTGGTTAGGGCATGTCGCTGGCGGGAACTAGACGAGGCGTCTCCGCTTCGCCAGGCGCTGTCGCCCAGTCGGCGGTGTGCTGCAGCGTCGTCATCTCGCTAGAGGGCGGCCGGCGCGAGCTTGTGTGCTTGCTGCGAATTGGCGTCCCGTCCGGTGCTGAGAGGCAGAGGAGCGCGCGCTGTTGATCAACGTCAGGCGAGGACTCCCCCGAAAGAAGGGCCGAGTTGGCCGCTTGCTGCCATGGTCGGCCGAGCTGTGTGTATGCCAGGCGCCTGCAAAGCTTCTAACAACGACACGGACTTCTAGCACGAGAGCTTTGGTTCATAGCGTATTTCTGTCGTCGCCGACTACAGCCAGGCAGACGCACAATAATGGCAGAGAAATCGCTGAATGGCCGCGCCCCACACGAGCTGCCCGTGCTGATCATAGGGTCCGGTGTGTGCATCAAAGCTTGTTGGTAATGCTGTGTAACACCAACTGACTTTGACCTGCAGGTAGCACAGGGCTTGCTCTTGCGCAGGGGCTGCATAAGGTAGGTCAGACGAGCGTTGTGGCACGTTGATCACGGTTGTGGCTTTCGCCGTCCACTCCACCACCAGCACACTCTGATCCCTCCAGGCCGGCATCCCATGCACCGTCTTCGAGAAGAATGCGCACCACCATGGAGAAAGAGACTGGAATATGGGTCTCCACTGGGGCGCTCCAGTACTCAAGAGCCTGCTCCCGGACGGCCTCTTCGACGCCAAAGTCCAGTCCCTCCAAGTCGACCCTCACGTGCCCACAAAGGACCTCGACGACCTCATCTGGCTGAAAGGCGACACGGGCGAGCGCCTCGCAACCATCACATTCGGCCCCTTCTACCGCCTGCGCCGGAGTAAACTGCGTGACCTGCTCTCCCAGGGCCTTGGCATCCAGTACAACAAACACCTCGCCGACATCACCTACTCCACCGACGGCCAATCCGTCACCGCACACTTCACCGACTCCACAACCGCCACGGGCTCCCTCCTCGTCGGCGCAGACGGCGCCCGCTCCACCACGCGCTCGCTCCTGCTCGGTCCCACCCTCGGAGCCATAAACCCCCTCCCCTACTGCGCAACCTTCATCCAAACGCGCTTCAGCGCCGAGCAAGCCCTCTTCCTCCGCTCCTTCCACCCGCTCTACCTCGCCTCGGCGCACCCAAACAACACATTCGCCTTCTTCGGCCTGCACGACGTGCCCGACCCCGCCGACCCCTCGAGCTGGACCTTCTTCTTCTACGTCTCGTGGCGCAGCAGCCTGGACGAGCAGGCGCGCACGCGGGCATGGACCGAGCGCGAGCGCGTGCAGCAGCAGAAACAGCTGGCGCGCGCGTTCTGCGAGCCCTGGCGGAGCGCGCTGGAGTGGACCGCCGACGACGCCCCTGCGTGGTATCTCGGGCTGACGGACTGGGATCCCGGCGCCGAGGGACACGCGTGGGATGGGCGCGCAGGCAGAGTCACGCTCGTGGGCGACGCGTGTCACCCCATGACGTACCAGCGCGGGCAGGGGCTCAACCACAGCGTGACGGATGCGGGGAAGCTGCGGGATGCGCTGGTGGAGGTTCAGCAGGGGATGGATCGGGCGCAGGCGCTGGGGCAGTTTGAGGCTGAGATGGTGAAGAGGGGCGGCACGGAGGTGAGGGATGGCACGGCGAACACGGGCATGTTGCATGATTGGGAGAGGATCAAGGAGAGTCCGCTGTTCAGGAAGGGGATGCAGAAGACGGATGCTTAGAAGATGTTTGCTTCGGCCTACGAAGGGAGCTCGCTTTCTTCTGAGAGATCGTTGGCCAGCTCCATGGAGCCCTCTGTGTTGGTTGCAATTGCTGCATACGATTACTCAGGGAAATCACAGCTACATCCGACTCTAATAAACTACAACATGAGATTTGTGCATTATGTCGCAAGTCGACGGCAAGTCACACCTAACACAGTGTCCTATCCCTTCACACAAACAACCACTCGAAAGAAACGCTCTCCTCTATAGAAAAACATGTACCCAAAAGACGAGCACCCACAAAAACCAACGCGACGCTACTTCCTCCTCCCCTCGTCTCGCACTCTCGCACCTCCTGAACCACTCAAGTGGCTTATGGGAGCAGCAGCAGAGTTTTGCCGTTTGACGATGTTTAAGAGAAAACAAGACTCTCTGATCTGATTCTTCGAAGAAGAAGCAAAATGCGTGTCATCACAGGCGTTCCATTCGTGAGTATTTATCCTATCTTATCTCTCTCTCTCTCTCTCTCGTCACTGACGAGCTGATCAGCGGCGGTGCGCGGCGTCTACTTCATAAGCTTGCTGGCAATGTTCAGCAGGCCGCCGAGGCCGCCTCCCGAGGATCCGCCACCGGACGCGCCGCCTCCGCCCGCCTCGCTCTTCATGTAGAACTTGAGTGCCATCTGGGCGGCCTGGGCAACGGCGTCTTGCTTGGTGGCACTCGGGTCCTGGTAATCTGTCAGCTGAAGTTCATACTCTTATGTCATGTGGTGGACCGCTCTTACCGTCTTGCCCTGGCTCTGCTGCTTGTCGAAAAGCTGAGCAGCCTGCGACATGGCCAGCCCGATGAACTTGTTCTGACCACCCGAGGCCTGCTGGTTGCTGCCGCCGTTGAACATCTTCAGCGCTTGCATGGCGGCCGCGGCGCCGACGTTGTTCGACGTGGCCTGGTGGTCGCCGCCCTGGTTGCTGTAGAACTTCTGGTGCTGCTGCACCGCGTCGTCTTCGTCGACGTCTTCGTTCTGGAGCTTCTGCTTGTTGCCGGACAGCAGGCCAAGGGCAGCACTGAAGAGATTGGAGTCTCCTGAGGAGCCAGAGTCTTGCTGAGCGTGCTGGGCCGCCTCGCCGAACTCGTCGGAGCTGCCGCCGTGGCCACCGCCGTAGGAAGTACCAGAAGAGTGCTGGCCGCCATGGTTACCAGAACCACTGCCATAACCTCCTGATGAACTCTGACCGTACCCTCCTGATGAGCTCTGGTTGTGGCCGCTGTTGCCTCCGCCGTAGCCTCCAGAGGATTGGTTGTTACCGCCATAACTGTTTCCGCCGTAGGATTCGTCCTGGCGACCTCCGCTGTGGCCACCGGAGGGTCGGTCGTTGTCACCGTAGTTGTTCCCGCCGCTTGGACGGCCGCCGTACGAGTCATCCTGGCGGCCTCCACCGTAGCCACCTCCTTCGTTGCGACGTTCATCCTGGCCGTAGCCACCGCTGGGCCGATCGTTTCCGTAGCCTCCGCTTCCACCACCGCTGCCACCGTACCCTTCTTGACGGCCACCGCCATAGCCGCTCTCCTGGCGCCTGTCGTCACCATAGCCTTGTCCGGAAGACCCGCCACCACCGTATCCTCCCTCCTGACGGCCGCCACCATAACTTCCTTCCTGGCGGCTACCGCCATACCCTCCTTCCTGGCGTCCGCTACCGTGGCCTTCTTGGCGGCGCTCATCATCGCCTCCGTATCCGCCGTTTCCTCCCCCGCCGTAGCCTTCATTGCGGCGCTCGCCACCACCGTAGGAGTCGTTGTAGGACATTGTAGGTACTTGTGTGCTAGACGCTATCAGCCGGTCACTCGTGAAAGAGATCTCGGGACTACAGTTATCGAGCGCTGTGGTGAGGTATGTTGGAGGGGTAGGGATAGCGGGGTACTCTTGTTCAGACTTGAACGCATTGACCCTTGACTTGCTGCTGTTGGGTTTGCGATAGCGGGAGTTCACTTACTTTATGAGATATGCAGTTGGGTTCGTGAACTGTGGGTTCGATTTCAAGATTAATTGAGCTGCAAGAACGTATGTCTTTAACGCTTGCACGAGGATGATGTGTCGACCCCACATGAGCTTAAGCCCCTAGTGACGTAAACCCTGGCACCCGGTGCGTCGATTGGTTCCAGAACGATCGACTGCTGCGAAGAGGCTCGTTCTTATTAGCCGATCAGATTTACATGATGCCCTCACTCACTTTTTGGTGCGCGCTACAGCTACTACAGAATACAGTTGAAATTCAGCGTTAGTTGCTGAGAGAACAGAGAGTAGCAGATACTACATGTCTGCCCAGAGAGATTTAGCGCATTTGGTGTGGGAGTTGTAGCCAACTTAGTGATCAATTGTTCCCCCAAACGATCGCTCAAAAGAAACGAGCTTCTTCGTACAATGCCTTGCTGTGCTCCTCGGTTTGTCAAATCAGAAACTCACATCGGAGCTTGACGGTTGAAGCTGTCGTGGATTGGGCGAAGCTCGTGCTGAAAAGAAATCTACAGTCCGTTGAGGCTGGGAGAAGATGCTATGCCATTGAGCAGAGCGTTGTCGAAGGCGGAGGATATTAATTCGTAACACTTTCAGAGCAATCTAAAATTCACGAACGTAGGCAATGAAAGTTTTAAAAGTTCGAAATTATATTCATTCAAGCAGCCCTGACAGGCGCATTCACTACATTATCATATTACATCATGTACCCATCATACGCATTTAAGCGAACTGAATCTGCTTCTCATCCGCGTGTTGGGAGTGAAGGCCAACAGTGCGGTCGTCGTGAACACTCTCTCTGCGCAGAGTAGGGTCCTTGTCGTAATCCTGGTCGAGTGCATTCATCTCATCCTCAGTCTCGTTGAGGTGGTGGAACAAAATCCAAATCAAGCAACCGGCAATGAAGGAAGCGACAGCCAGACCGCAGAACATCCACATGATCGCGGGGTCGTACAGAAGGGGGTTGAGCGCCTCGGAGATGGCGGATCCGAACGCGTTGGTGAGCAGGTACATGGACTGGACGAAGGACTTCATGCTGGGCGGCGCCTTGGTGTAGGCGTACTCGAGACCAGTGACCGAAGCGAAAATCTCGGAGATACCAATGAGCATGTAGGCCCCGGTCTGGGTGGCAATGTGGATATTGTTACCCTGGGCAACACCATTGACCTCGCTGGCTGTGCAGAGCGGGTGACCGTAGCAAGGACCAGCTTCATAAATGTAGTGCTGGATGACAGCGGCGTAGACCATGGCAAGAGAGCCGATCCAAAACCCGGCGGTGATACGGTTGATGGGAGGGAAGTTGATCTTGTGCTTGCGGAGGAATGGGAAGAGGAGTTGATCCATGACAGGCAGGAAGACGATGATGGAGATGGCATCGAAGTTCTGCATCAAATCATTCGGGATGCCATGACCACTCATCTGACCAGCCTGTGTGACGAAATTGTTGGAGAAATTTCCGTATACGACCCAGTAGATGGGGTAAAAGCAGAAGACTTTGCAAGCGATGAGGGCCCTCTTGACTTCGTCAACGAAGTGATCGTCCCAGAGAGTTGTGGGTGTCTTGCCGAGTCCAGCCTGGTGAGAAGGCTTCGCGCCATCCATGTTGCGAGCTTTGATCATCTGGCCGATGACACGGAAAGCGTTGGTGATGACAGAACCCTGCGGTGGGCGAACGATGTAGACCTTGCGACCGAGGACAAGGACGAGCGTACCGACGAAGAAGATGCACAAACACAGCAGGTAAGCGGACCAGAAGTCGGTATCGCGCTCCATGTAGGGAGTTGCAAGCAGAGACAGAGAACCAATATTGATACACTGAGTTTATTAGCATGGGAAATGAAACCTGACAGTGCGCAGACTTACCCAGTAGAAAATCATGTAGATGCGAGAGATGGTGATGGCAGGGTCAATGATGACGCGCTCGCCAGTCTTCTCGTCAGTACCAATGACCATTTGGCGACGCTTGTACTGATCGGCAATCAGGGGAGCGACATTAGACTTGATACCACCAGTTCCAAGACCAATGACAATGATAGCAGCGATGAAACCACCGAGACCAGCGCCTCCCTGAAGAGCAGCAGGGATCGAAGTCAAGGTGAGAATGAGAAGACCGACCATGTAGACACCGCAGAAGATGACGATGGTGTTGTACTTTCCGAGGTACTGATCAGCAATGATAGCACCAAGAATGGGTGTGACATAGCACCAGAACTGGAAGAAAGTGGAGAGACCAGTGGCTCCCTGGTGTCCCATGCCGAGAGCACCACGTCCTTCGCTGCCATCGAGAGGGCGCTGGATGTAGTTCTGGAAGATACCAGAGGCACCGTAGTAGGTGAAACGCTCGCACAGTTCGACAATGGCAACCAAGAAGGCGGACTTGGGTAGAGGCTCGCCGACCTTGCGCAGAGTGCGGAGCTCCTCAGCAGTGGGCCTGACGCCTCCGAGACCGTCGTCAACCTCGATATCACGGACCGATGGACCAGAGCTGACGCTCAGAGGCTTTTCGACGAAGTCCTTCTCGGTAATACCAGCGCCAGCGACATTGTCGTTGTTCAAAGACAAGCCATTCAAGTGTGGGTGCTGGTCAGCCTCAGCCTGCTCGCGCTGCAGTTGGTGTGCACTGAGAGATCGTTAGCACACGCTCCTCGGAGGCGTGTCTGCGAAACATACGGGGTTTCCTGTGCAGTGGCCATGGCTGTGACGCTGTGTGATACAACCAAAGATCAAGTCGATCGATGGAGGAACAGAGTGAAGTTAGAAAAGACCGGACACCTGAGATCCAGCAAGCGGCTGCCCCCTCCATTTAACTCAGCGCATATCCTCTAGCATCCAGCCGGTATCCAGTTACCGACTACGCCGCAGACATTCGCTTCAGACCGAGGCCAAGGTCCCAAGCTCGGACAAGCACCGATGTAACGTCTTGATAGTGTCTGCACTAACCAATTCCGCGCAAACGTCCGGGGGTAAGAAAATCGAAGCCTTCGCGAAAGGCTTGAGCGCGCCACGATCCGCACCACTTCCGCTGTTCGATTCGCCACGTCTGCGAGCACCTTCCCGAAGCAGCTCGCGCGCCTGTCGATCTTACGTTCATGATTTCGAATGGCGTCGCTGCCGAAGTGCCGGGTCGACAGTGAGACCAAAGAGCGAGCGGCTTGATTATCTGCACGAAACCCCAGAATCCGTAATGGGTGAACGCGCATGTAACCAGCCATCATTGCGGCATGGATAGACGAGCAGTCACCATACCACGCCACAAGTTGATAGATAGGAACACCCGGAGGAGAAGTCGCCTCCAATACCACACAGCGCCTGTGATACCCGCGGCGAGCCTCTGACTCCCCAACGCAGCATCCAGAGCCTCTTGCCGAGAAGAAATTTGCTTTGCCGAATCCACTCCGGGTATCCCTCGGAGCCAGTAATCTCCCAGCCCGAGTGTCTGCAATTGCTGATGCAGGGGATTGCAGTCTCGGGCGCGCCCGAAGACAGTTCTCATCTCGCCATGAAACTACACACCGGCGCTCGCTGACCGCGCATGTGTAGGGTGGTGTACAGGCACCGTTCCACTGCCGGTCAGCTCACCGTCGACAGCACTCCACCGTCGCATCCCCGTCGCCACGTGCTTTGTCATACATATCACTCCACCAGGGCCCTACACTGCGCCGCGCACTGTGACTCCCAGAGCAGAGATTTGTATGTTTTGTAGACTATCCAGCGATGTCGGCGTGTAGTGCACCCATTGTACGAGAAGAAATCTGGAGACAGCTGGTCTCGATTGCAATACAAAATGTGCACACGCCTCTACCGAAAAATAGTCGTGCCCGTGCCATGTCCATCAAGCATCGTATACCCATACGCAGTCATACCGTCGCCTCTCCGCGCCCTCCTCGTCGTGCTTTCCCTCACGCCCGCAGCCTTACACCCCAGCCGCCCGCCGCCGTCTTCCCCCACCATCTACTGCCACCCCCTCGCACCCGGCCTCACGCCAGACACTTGTTCGTACCACACGACCATGCTCGCTCCGGGCCCACAAAACCTCAACGCATATGGTAATGCCAAGCTCCTTCCTTTAACGGAAGGCTTACACAAGCTTTCTGGGCCCACGACATTTGTCGCTAGCGTGCATTGAAACGCGCGGGCCCCGCTTGTCCCCGGCCTAATCCCGGCTGCCCTCCAGTGGCGTGGATTGGATATCCAGGTTTGGTGCATGTTCAGCGCGATGCCGTGTGGATGCGAGATTGGGTCGAGGGTGGAGACGGCGGTCGCCCTGCATGGCGAGATAAGCAAATGGGCTTCTGGAAGCAAAGGGGGCGAGGTGTTTGTGGCTTCCTCTACCTATCTCGAGGTTACGCAGTCAGCTCGACCGAAATGCCGCAGGCGCGAATATTGGCAGATCACAAGCCTTCGCTTACGCATCCGTGCCGGCGCGTGAGCTTAACTGGTAGCTGGTAAGCATTGACTCTGTACCGCGGCAGGAATCCACGAATGGTAGTGAGGTGTCAAGCTTGGAGACGCGAGATTGCGGACGGACATCAGCTTGTGGGGAACAGAGATAAGGACACGAAGAGAAAGAGTTGGAGGCTTATTATTAGGCGTGCCGTCTAATATCAAGGTCGCGTGTCCACAATGACATGCAAATAATCTGCCACTCCCTAACTTTGAGGGAGTACCTCACGGTAAGTTTTCAAAAGCTTCTTAAAATAATCGCCTATCAAGAAGACCACATTTCTCTTACCGTACGATGAGCTCGATCTGCACTCACCTGTATACCTTCTGCCTACTACAGGCAGCGGAGACGGTGCATCGCCTTTTCAGCGACACGAGCGGCCGGCCGTGTGTTTGGATCAGATGATCCATGCGCTGTACGATCAGTGCTCAACGTGCTCATCTGGGCGCACCGCATGTGTGACGTAGGCGCATTTCACAAACGGCAAGCATAGTTACACTCACGACACCAGTTGTACAAAAGATGGCATTGTGCCTCTCGAGCTCGTTTCATCTACACTGCTACGGCCTTTGGTAACGCAGATGCCGTACACTCCCACAGCCCGCAACCTGTCTTCAGACGCCATAAAATCAGGATACCACCCACATGATCTAAAATGTACAGACGGTAGGAAATGACACGCTAAGTTGTGTAAGGGTAATCATGTTGGGACCAGGTATTATCGTACAAAATTCAAAAACAACGAAAGAAGGAGTGAAGGGAACATGGGAGAAGTCTAAGCTGACGAGCCGTTGCTACCCTTGCAGGCCTTTTGTCCTGGCTCGCAGCACTGCTTTGCGCTGCCGCAGCTGTCTGGGCACTCAAGCAGACAAGCCTCCGGCTTGCCCTTGACACTGGGTGCCTTGGGGTTTGTGGCTTCGTCTTCTGAACCAGCGGCTGAGTGGTCGTGAGTCGCATCAAGACAGAACTCGGGCTGGATCGTAGAGGAGTGGATGCCGTACTCATGGAGACACTCGCGGATCTGGCGGGCAAGAGTCATGTAGCGCGCGGAGCCCTGACCTTTGAAGTCAAAGTCAACCTGGACGTGGAGCGAAGCGATAAGCTTGGTGTCTGAGAGCTGCCAGACATGGAGGTGGTGGCATGAGATGATGCCGTCAAGATCCGTGATGTCCTCCTTGATCTCGTCGATAGAAAGATTCTCAGGAACAGCTTGGAGCAGAATGCGTGATGCTGCCTTGCAAAGCGGAATAGCCGACAGGAGAATGATGACGGTAATGACGAGAGAAACAAAAGGATCGGCATAAAACCTCCACGAGAAGTCGGTAAGCCAGATGAAGAGAGCAGTCGCAATAACACCGACGTTGCCAAGAGCGTCACCCAGTACGTGGAGGAAGACACCACGCATGTTTAAGTCACCGTGAGAGTGTCCGTGTCCACCACCAGCCTTCTGGTCCTTAGGCTTCGCATGATTGTGGCTCTCATGGTAATTCTTCTTAGGGGCGTGCGAGTGCGAGTGCGTATGACCGTTGCTCTTGCCTAGAAGCGCCGTCTGTTCGTCTGGCTGCTCATCACCGCTCTCGCTGACGTCGGAGTCGTTGACATCAATACGAGAAGACTCAATGATGCTGTTCCTGAAAGACGAGGGGTGCACATAGATCTCGTCGAGGGTGGAGTAGCCTTGAGATCCGGAACGAGCATGGCGGTGGCCGCGCTTGCCAGACGCCGACTTGCGGCGTGGTCGTGGAGTATGCTCGGAGCTGTTGTGTTCGTGGCCGTGCTCGTGTGTGTGATCGTGCACCTCGGTTCCATGCGCATGTCCCTCTTCAGCGTGAGAATGTTCGTCGCCAGGGCCGTGAGAGTGACCGCCTGGCCCATGGCTATGTCCGACATCGTGGAAGAGCACGAGACCGACGAGATTCGAAGCGAGACCAAGGGAACCGACAATGAGAACCAGCTTAGGCTGCGATACTTCTTGGGGTTCAACGAATCGCTGGATAGCCTCGAGGAAGATGGAGAGACACAGTGCGACTAGGAAGACACCATTTACGAGAGCACCAAGGGTTTCTGCGCGTTGCCACTGCACGCTGTTAGTAGTGTTTCAGCGCCAACACCACGTTGCTGCTCACCCCATAAGTGTATTTTTTCGAGTTTGTCTTTTCGTTTGCGACCTTAACTGCCCAGAGTCCGACAAGCAGTGATATAACATCGTTCAACTGCGCCAGATTTAGTAACAGCCCCTCTCAGTAGGTAGCCGAGTTGCCATACCATGTGGAACGAGTCGGCGACCAGGGCCAGCGAGTGCACCGCATATCCCACCACAAGCTCCAGTAGGAAGAAAGCCGAGTCAATACCCAGCAGGATCATGATGCGCGTCGACTTGGAGAGACCCATGTTTGCGGTATCGTAGCGCGCTGGCTCGTGTGACGGTACTGTGAGGGTGTATGCAGGGCCGCTGTGGCCAGTGTCCTCGTGGAGGGCTCAGAAAAAGTAGCGACGAGGCTCTTCGGGTCGTCGTGGGCGTGATGTGGCGGGATGTCAGATGTTGAGACAATTCGCATCCGAGGCGCGATGCACTGATGAGCGATCGCCCATAAATGAGTGCTGGGCTAGCGCCACTTTCTGCCCGATTGCGTCAAGCTTCACGCCTTCCCCAATCCGCACTCACCCATGCCCCGTCCAGCGGCGCACGCATCAGCCTCGAATAATGCACAGCGAGTCAGCCAAGATCATGGCCTGGCATTCCATCCAGACTCGGTCATCTAACAAACTGTCCAACATGACCTCGCACCTGCCAAACTTCTCATGCCAACCGCTTCACAAGCTTGGTCAGCAGCGCGAGCAGCTCGCTCAGGCGTCCCTCACACAAAAAATCATTTTCTGCCGTCCAACGCTATCAAGTGGAGGTCGCCAGTCGTGTTATTAGGGGCCATTTTGATCCATCAATAATCCAAGCTGGAGCCGCATCCGCGAGCAGATCCACAGGTTTGCTTTGCCAATTGCGGGCCTTTACCGTGTCCAACGTCCAACGTCGTACAAATTGCTCTTTGCGGCCAAGACTTCACACAATATGTTTTTGAGGAGAGGGCTTGTTGTTTGACAAAACAAATTGTCATCAAGTTAGGGTTTTGCTTTGCAGGTCCTATTGGGGACGAACACTCGGAGATTCATCGACACAGATGCATACGCGATCCGGAAACAAATTCGATTCAAAACATCAGAGCCGACGAGCTTCCCAGAATACCGTTCAGGATTCCTTTTCTTCTGCTGTGAACCCGGAGCAATCTCACTTGCAGTATGAAATCCTGTAGAGAAAGCCTGGACCGAGGCTCATCGCATGGCAAGCCATTGCTCCGCACCATCGTGATGGCAAAATAGTTGCCACCACAGATAGAACGTTCGGGCATCTTTGTGGCAGGCAGCCTGGAATCTGACAACACAGCCGACGCTTTACAGCCCATTGGTAGGACAACTTCATCTGCACTCATTACCCATCAGGACCGTACACGAGTACACATCGCCTTCAAACCCATCACCACAAGCCCAGCCTTCTCCTCGCAGAAACATCCCAAGCCCCTCGCCTAGAGCGAAAACCCACAGTAAAACTTCAATTTACCCACTTCCGCATCTCAAACAGGCAGTTCGAGGATTCACGTCCATCAAGGTGCTCAACTATTCGATCCTGAGGGGCGAAACAGCGGTCATAGATCGAGATACCAGATGGAAGAGGTGGGTTGTAAGGAGGAGCTCGTTTCTCCGCGCGATCGTTATGAAACATTATAAAACCCCATGTTGGTTATACCATTATTGCAGAACACAGCTCAATCTGACTCTGTCAGACTGATGCACATGTAGTATCGTGCGCTTTGTTTCTGCGAAAACAGCTTTGTTCGTTACGCGAGTTGTAGCCAACATAGGATTCTGTCATTCTTGGAGATGATTGCTCAAAAAAAGCGAGCTCCTTCGTAAGCCCCCGAATAGCTAGCATACTTCTTTCGTCTTGCACGATCTTGACCTAGCCGGAGATACTGTACACATTAGGTGTTAACGCCCACGTGTCTGTGCATACCCGCAAGCCGGGGGACAGAGCGCCGGGTCCCAGTGATACGTGGAGGAAGATTGCGTTTGTGCCGCGCGATCATGTTCTGCATTTCTCCGCTTCGATCTCGCTACGACCTGCTCAGCTTCATGTCACAGGAACAGTGTGTAGTACGTTCAGCCCCATTTGGTAATAGGGGTATGCAATGATTCGCACGTGCACCGTTTCGCCATGTGAGCCGTGCAAGTCTTCGAGATGATCAACTGGGTAAAGGTATAGATGGTAGTAGGTGTAAGAGCTCTGGGACTTTACTACTACATGTCTGTGAATGTAATGCCGACTTGTGACGTGGATTTGCATGGCTAGGCTAACGTAGACTATCACTAAGCTCAGGAGGCTCACGATCAGGCATGCAATAAGGAAGCCACCATCTCCATCTGCTCCGCAAGGCAAGCGTTGCTCGTCCAAGAAGCACAAATTTCGAGGGCGACTCGGCGTGGGGACCGATAACAAGACAGCCATCGCACGCCCCTCCTCCGCACCTATCGGTCAAACCCCTAGTAGTCATTGTCGCGCCTCGAGCCACCGTAGCCAGACTCCTCACGCTCGTTCCTGCTGGATCCGTACGAGTCCTGGTTGTCGTTGTTGTAGCCCGACTTCTTCGAGCCGTAAGAGTCCTCGTTGTCATTGCTTCCGTAACTTGACTTCTTCGAGCCATAAGAGTCCTCGTTGTCGTTGTTTCCGTAGCTCGATTTCTTCGAGCCGTACGAAGTCTCGTTTGAGTCATTGCCGTAGCCGGATGAGGACTGCTTGGAGTTGTAGGAGTTGTCGTTGTCATTGTCATTGCTGCCGTAGCTCGACTTCTTTGAGCCATAAGAATCTTCGTTGTCGTTGCTGCCGTAGCTCGACTTCTTTGAGCCATAAGAGTCCTCATTGTCATTGCTTCCATAGCTCGACTTCTTCGAGCCGTAAGAGTCATCGTTATCGTTGTTTCCGTAGCTCGACTTCTTCGAGCCATTAGAATCCTCGTCGTTACCGCTGTTGCCGTACCCACTGCTCTTCTTGGACCCATACGAGTCCTCATTGGACTCCTCTCCATAGCCGCTCTTCTTCTTCGATCCATACGAATCCTCTCCATCCTCGTAGCTGCTCGACTTCTTTACCCCGCCAGACGAAAGATCCTCGCCGCTTCCGAAGCGGCTCACTTTCTCGGCGCTAAACGAGATGTTCTCGTCACCGCCGTAGCCGGAGGTCTTCTTGCTCGAGTAGCTGTCGTTTTGGCTATCGTTCTTGGATCCGAACGCGCCAGACTGGTCGCCGAAACTCTTGTGCCTCGAGCTGTCGCTGGAGTCGAGAGTGTCGTTGCTGTCGACGCCGAAGCCGGATTCTCTCCTCTGGCGGCCGTAGGAGTCGTCATCGTCTTTGCTGCGACCTACGCCGCTAGAGAAAGTGCTGGAGTCATTGCCGTAGCTAGACTTGCTGTTTGAGTAGGAGTCGTTGTTATCGTCTCCATAGCTGCTGGACTTTTTGTTTGAGTAGGAGTTGTCGTTGCGGCTGGAGGAGTTGTCTTCATCGCGGTCACGGTTGCCATAGCTGGAGCTGCGGTCCTCGCCATAGGAGCTGTCGCGGTCGTTGTTGTAAGACATTCTGGATTGGATGCAGTATCTGCAAGGAAGAGTGGATACTTGGAGATTCCTGGTTGATTGAGATGAAAACTTGTGTCTTGGGATGTCCTGATACCACGGACAATGCCCCCTTCTTATAGCTCTTTTTAAAACGGGCAAGCTACAAAGAAGCAGAATCAACTCCTATCCCGATCAAGTCTGTACTGCATCAGACCCCGCAGTTGGTGGAGTTGGACCCTATCTGCTAGACCCCTGTCAAGCTGAGCGTCATGTGTACTGCGCCACAGATTGCTCCAGAAGCACGGGGCGTCCTCCAGATTCGCGATGGTGCACCACGGCTTCGGCCATAGTCACTACTAGAAACAGCGCTGGCGAGTACTTATGCGTGCTGCGCCACAAGGCTCTACAACTTTTCACTCAAGCTTGACCATTTCTCGTAGCGAAGACCACGGCTTCATTACTCGGTTGCCGAAAGAAGACAGAATGTGCTCGCCATCATATCGAATCTGTCGCAATCTGTCGCGAGGCTGAGAGATCTACAAGCCTTGAATCGGTGCGATATCGCGATGTTGGTGGGGTAGATTCTCGCTCTCTCCGAGGAGCGAATGATGCCGTTGCGATCGAACACGGGACGGACGGGTTGGCCGGTACCTGTTACCCTCTGCGCGAGCACGCAATGAACAGCGGTGACATGCGGGCTTGCATCGAGGTCGAGAGATTTTACAGTGTTGAATGCGATAGGATGGTTGGAAGTGACTGTTGCAGACGAAGTGGAACGTGTAACGGTCGAAACAAGCGCAGAGCCAAGCCTGATGAGCACAAGGATGCATCGACCTGGTCGGCACCGTTTTTCTGTACAACACAGCTAAGAGTAAGCCAACATATTGTCAGCCAGCTTCAGATAAGAGTCAGAAGTATAGCAGGCCTGTAATCCATTCGGCACTGGTGAGACCACGTCGACACTGTTTCCCAAGAGTAACCATGCCAGCAACGTGCACGACGTCGATAACAACAACATGGCCCGTGAAGACATGAGTGGCGCTCATGGGGACTGATGTCTTATATCTTTGTGTTGTTTTCCGTGGGGATGACAGAAAGGTTTGAAGTATTTCAATTTTGACGAAGTAAAATGTTGGAATGAACAAAGTGTACCAAAAGAGAGCGTAAAAGCTCGTCGACTATCCTGAAGATGCCCATAAAACCGCACCGATATTGATTTCCAAGCATTAAGCCAGAGAAAAACGAAGGCGTCTCGAGTTCGACAACCCAACACGCACTTCTACACCTTGCTTTTACCCCCCCCCCCCCCCCCCCCCCCCCCCCCCCCCCCCCCCCACCCCCCCCCCCCCACCCCCCCCCCCCCCCCCCCCCCCCCCCCCCCCCCCCCCCCCCCCCCCCCTGACCAAACACTGCGATCGGGGGAGAAATGTTGGGAACCTCGACTGTCGGTACGATATTGCTTTCTGTTAGTTTTTTCGGCGAGTGCGGATGTGTGTCCTTGATGTGCGAAGGGGGGGGGATCAAAGGAAGCGTGTTTCCTTGGGCATGTGCTGGGCTTTTATCCTTATCCCTGTCTTCTATCTTCTATCTTCTATCTCTGTTTCAAACTGCAAATTTGAGTTGTGTGTGTGTTTGTGTGTCTGTGTGTGTATATATGATATCAGTACGTGTCTACTTAGGGCCGGCACTTACACTTACACTTACACTTACACTACCATTGCCTCGTGTATATATATGTGTATATATATATCCTTCCCCGCTCGCGAAAAGAAAGAAAAGAAGTTAAAAGAGTCGTTCTTGTTTGTACTACTGCATAGAGAGATTCGTTGTGCTGTTACGGACAGGGAGATGTGGATGTGTTGCGAAGACAGCTATACATCTACTTCTACTTGCATAGCTAACGACCTTTCTGCAGAGCCAGGTGACAAAGTACATCCAGATTAACTTTGCATTAAGCCTTGCACCTGCATGCCCTACCGCCTTTCCGCACAGCTAGATAGTAAGACCTGCACATCAACTCCACGCTGAACTCTGCGCTGGCATAACATCAAACCCACACCCCTTTCCATGCAGCCACGTAGCAAGACATCTCCACATCAAGCTTTGCACCGAAGCCCCACCACATACCGCAGCAAGGTATCCAGCCTCCACGCCGCCTTCGTCTCACCCCTTACACCTGCATGCCTCGCAACTTCAGCCGCACGATGCATCCACGCCGCGCACCGCCGGTGTTTGTCAGCCCCGGGTCTGAATACCCGGGGCTAGCTCCACAACACCACCTCCGCTCGGCCGCGCTGTTCTCGGCCGTCTTCCTTGGTGTACGGAACGCCTGATGGTCGACTTTTATGGGGGCTTGGTTGCTCCACGCCGTGCTTTCGTTGACTGGTCTGCTGTTGATGTCGAACTGCTCGGCCGCTCGGCGATCATGATGTCGTGCAAGTACAGCTGGGTTGGGTGAAGGGGCGGTGTGTGGGACGATGAGGAGAGGGTTGTGGAGAGTTGAGGCGCTGCCGGTGCGGAGGAGCGGGGCGTAAGGGTAGGGATATCACTAGTTGTTCAACATCTTGGGAGGAGAAATACGGGTTCAGCTGCTGTTGTTTGCTCCGGGGGGTTGTGTGCACATCTCTTGTGCAGTAACATGGTCGCTCGTAATGTTGACTCTATTTGGTGCTCGCGATGTTGTGCACTGGTGAAACTCTTTTGAGGAGTTCGAGAACAGATGTCTTTGGGCGCTCGCGGTTTGATAGTGTCGCTGGAGCGAGAGACCGGAGAAAGATGTTTCTCGTATTTCTGAAAGAGTTTGGTCAATGAAATTCCCTGGACCGGATCTTCGCTGGAGTAAACCTTCTGAGCTTATCAGCGCTGCTAACGATGCTCACTTGCGCCTTGCCTCCCTTTCCACTGTCCCCATGTACCAAGAACTACGCTTGTTTATAGCAACAATGTTCGAGAGTTTTGGCTACTGCGTAGAGCTGCGCCAATCTACCAGCTGGCAACTCGGAAGCGTCCTTTGCTGGGTGCAAGCGACCGATACAACGTGACTAACGAGACTGCAGTCGCCATAGTCGAAGACAGAATGTCAAAAGAGAACTACATGTCATACTCATATAAGTTTTTGGAGTGTCGAAATTCGTCTTGCATAGGAAGATAGATGATCAGGCGCGCCAATCCAGATAGAGACTAGCGCAAAATTGATACGTTCATACCCACAACCAGGTGCCAGGTCGCGTCAAAGCTCACACAAACACAGGACAGTCCGATCGGACGTTCCTATGCGCTCATGCATCTTATCCTGGAATATATGTCGATCACTCGCTCTCGGTCATTGCGCTCGCGGCTCGAGAGTCGCGCGGCTCGGTGGCATGCGACCGACAGCTCTGCAGACCACACTAAACTCACGAGAGCAGCCCCACGGGCCAACGCCCCAGCGTATCACGTGTCAGGATCACTTCAAGGACGAGCATCAAAGAGCTAGGCGGACGAGATAGGATTGAAATAATGGTCAAATTGCAAGACTATGTACAAGAAGAATATGGCCATGGAGGACAACGACACGCCTATTGTCTGCTCTTGATGACAGCGGCGGCCTTCTCGCCAATGCCGTATGCGGTAGCCTGCAAGTGGCACGAAGGGATGATGGGAATAATCGAAGCGTCGACAACAGAGAGTTGCTTGGTGCCGTAGACAAGGAGCTTGTCGCTGACGCAGCCACCAGCGTTCTCAGGCATCATGGGACACGAACCGGAAGGATGGGCGAGAGTAGGCGAGAGAGAAGCCTGAGCAAGGAGAGCGGAGTAGATCTCCTCGTCGGAGGTATACTGAGCACCAGGAACCATCTCGCTGATCTTGTACTCCTTGAGCTCGGGGCGAGCCCAGACAGTGCGGAAGAAGCGAAGACCAATAGCCATGACGCTCCTGTCGATCGGGTTGACAAAGGCGTTGTGGATGATGTCGGGAGATCCGGTGGGGTTCTCGGCGTTGATGTGTACGAAACCGCGGGAGAGGGGCTTTTCGACACCGACGAGACCGTAGGAACCGTCAGCAGGGACAGGAAACTCGGCAACGGCGACATCTTTGCGCTGGAAGAGCCCAGCAATGACCTTCTTCTGCGCAGCAAATCCCTTCAGCAGCTTTTTGTTTCCCTTGTAGAAACTGGGGAGGTAAGACGCATCCTGCTGGCTGTTCAGGCTAGCAACAACTGACTTGACGTCCGTAGTCATGTCGGGCAGAGAGATGAAGGCGAGTGCATTACCACGAGCAACCGTGTATGGGCCGGTCTTGTTGGCCTCGTACTGCGCCCAAGCTGTGGCGTTGAATGCCGGGTCGGTCATGAGGGAGTTAGGGCTGGGCTTATGGACCGATGTAGTGTTGAAGATTACAGTGGCGTATGGGTGATCCTGGAAGTTGCTACCAACAGCATCAAGCTCGACTTGGACCTTGACGCCGGCAGCCTCTAGGACTGACCGCGGGCCCACTCCACTGAGCTGCAGCAGCTTCGGGGTCTGGATAGCACCAGCAGCAAGAACAACCTCCTTCTTGGCGTTCACCACAGAGGTCTTGCCAGTCGCATCTGTGATCTCGACACCGGTGGCCGTCAGGTTCTTGCTGAAGATGACCCTCTGAGCAGTGGTCTTGGTTAAGATCTTCAGGTTGGTGCGCTGAGCGATAGGGTCGATGTACGCGTAGCGTGCGTGCGCCCGGCGGCCGGTCTTCTTGTCCATGGTGTTGGCGTACCAGGAGGGGCCATATGCCTCACCGTTGTTACCGTCCTTGGGGACGTGGACACCCGTTGCCTTCCACGCTGCCCAGTAGTCCTTGAGATCGGGGTACTGGGTGTCAGTGATACTGACAGCCAGGGGGCCGTTGCCGTATGTGTCAGGATCCCAGGTGATGTTGTACGCCTCGGCGACAGCTGCTGACGGCGGCTGGAAGGTTGTTCCCTTCTTGAAGTAAGGCTCCATGCCTGCCCAGCCCCAGCCTTTGTTTCCCAAAGCCTCCCAGGCATCGTAGTCAGCAGCAGAACCACGGTCGTAAACCATTCCGTTCACGACTGAACCACCCCCAAGGACCTTCGCAACCAAAACACTGTATGTCGCGTTACCTAGACCGGGCTCGGGAAGGGACGTGAGGCCATCCCACATCAAGCCATTGGCACTGGTAAAGTCGTTGGCCTTGTACGGGATCATGTTGCCTGGGCTGTCTACCGATTCTCCACTCTCAATGACCAAGACAGATACTGCATTTTCGTATTAGCAGCTGAGCAGAAGGCATTCGGAATCGTTCATTACTTACCACGCTTGTCTTCGGTCAGGCGGTTAGCAACAACTAACCCGGTAACACCTCCACCAACAATGACATAGTCATAGTCCTTCGAGGTCGCAGCAGCAAGAGCCGGAGTGAAGATGACGCTGAAGAGCTGGACGGCCACAGCCAGACGAGAGAGTACCGGCATCTTGGGACCCAGTTACAATTAACAATTTAGCGAATGTGGTCCAGATACTTGTGGGTGGAGTCTAAAGAGCTGCGCATCTAGCGCTCTTATATGGCTGCATCGAGCGTTGACATTGATCGAAGACTCCCGCGCCACGTGGGACTGTCGGCAATTCGCTATATTCCGAATACCCCTTACATCAACGAGTCCCACAGTAAGGCGGAGGGCGAACAATTTGAACGGATGGAAGCAAGCAGTGGCGGCTTGCAATCCTTCTCTGGGCTAGGGACCTCGACACCCGTGTTTCTCACACTAAAAATGTCTCCATCGAAATTGCACATCAGCAGACGAGTCCATGCGTTCCAGGGTCCGCCACTCAGTCCAACATCGCTGTCAGAACGGCGCGGCGCGTTACCCGACGCCAGATCCAGTATCATGCGATGCCGGAGAGGATTGTACAGAATATCAACCACAAGCCCTATCGAAGGCCCACATGGCAAAAAGCTTGAATGACACCGGAAGTTTGCCCCACAGCTTAGCGCTTCCAGAAGCCAGACTCGACAGGAATCCATGCTCAAACACTACTGCTATGACCAGGATCAGTATTAATGTTGCGCAATCGGCGCCTGGACGTTCAAGACGAATCAGGCTGGAAACAACCTCTGGCCCTCCACATAAAATGCGCCTCCGGTCTGGTTGAGCGAAAACGGACGGCTGCGAAATTGTGAGGATTCCTGATGCGAACGACCCACAATAAAGACAGAGGTCCACGACTCAAGTCAGTCCCACCACGGCTCGGTCTTGCTCCCCCGTCACACCAGCTCGGATGCATGTCTGATTGTAGCAGCGCCTCTGATAGCGCAGAATCCTGCGCTTGGGAGCGCTTTTCGCTTTGCACGACACAAAAAGATCTTGTAGGTGACTTTATTGACATCGGAATCAACAGTAAAGTTACCGTTTTCCCCACACACTGCGCCGCATCCATGCGTCGGGATGTTACCAAACAATCGAACCGTTCATACTCCATGCAGAAGGATGATAAGCCTGCACATGGAACACGAATCGTGGTTAGGAGTAGCTTCAGGATTGGCCTAGCACTATCGTTATCATTGGTCAAGCTCGTACTTCACCAATTAGAGCTCTTCTTTCCGCAATCTTGATGCATTTCCTACCGCTGCGGCCGGTCCGTGACTGAGGTCCTAGACTTCGGGATGCACGTGGGCGGCAACTATGGCGGAGGTGTCCATGCGCCCCGGTCGCGCGCCATCATGCATCAGGCCCTCAACATCGATCTCATCCAGAAGCAGAACCGGTGGTAGATAACTGCCGGCGTCCCCGTTCTCCGACTGAAACTGCCGGGATTTGGTCAACGGCGACTTTTGATGAGCTTGTTTCGCATGGCCAACCAGGCGCACTTTCAATTGCGAGCAAGTAGGCGACCGTAAACACACTGCAACAAGCTCTTGTAAAATCGAAAAGATCCTCCCGTGGTCGTGTAACCTCAGGGACGTACGTAGCGTAGGTCTGAAGTCTAACAGTGGGCCAATTTACTTGAGTAGGTAAGGATGGTAGTTCGATCCCAGTGACCTAAAATTTATGATGGAAAACTCAGGTAACCGCGCTCGACTCGCTAGCTTTAATCCACGACTCAAGCCTGAGAGTGGCACCGCCTTCCACTCTATAGAGTGCTGTCACTTTGGAGCCGTTGTTCTCCCCACATAACGCAGAAAGTTTCGAAGATGGTCTCAATGAAATAGACATGCGTAGGGCTGTGTCTGTATCTGTAACATTGACTGGACGTCAACGTGTATCGGACCGGTCCTGACACTTCCAGAGTCAAGTACGTGACGACTCCACATGGTTTCAGAGCACCCCTCCCCACTCTTCACCATACCTTCTCCAATCGGCGTCGGAGATCCTTGCAGACTCTCGCTCATAGTCAGGTCGGACCACGATCAGTTCAGTACATGGATTAATACCCCTGTGGCAAGAAACGTCCCTGAAATGCGGTCTGGAAGCCCGTGTTCTTGTGTTCAGATTTGTGGTCATGTCCGTGAATTCTAGCCAAATCGCGGGTCCTGCATTTCCACGTGCGACCGCGCTTGTTGCTGCAGATTAGGATAGTCGGACCCGTCCGCCTACATATCGACGCCGTCCACTGCCGTTCACGGCCGACCTCTTCCCCTTCGCTTCTGAAGAGGGGGCCCGTCGATACCTATGGATCCCACGAGCTCAGCTCAGCAGGACTGGCCCAATGAACGACTCAAGATTCTCGTCCCAGCGTGGACTCTTATGATCATCAGTACTGGCTTCCTTGTGTGGAGGGTTGTCTATGGGTTCCTGAATGGACGCAAGTTCATGATTTGCGATTACCTGTTGATCATTGCAACTGTAGGTGCTGTACCCACTTCAGATCGACCGACGGTCTAATGTATTTCGATGTAGCTACTCAATGTCAGCGCGACTGCTGTCAATCAGATAGTCGTAGATGCTGGGCTAGGACGACACATCTTCGACCCTTCCATCGATATCATGCGCTACTCCTACTATCTCTGGATAGTACAAATCATCAACCTCGTTGGCGTCGCAGTTCTGAAGTGGTCTATCTGCGCATGGCTCTTGGTCCTTAACTTCTCCAAGATATACCAGGCCATTGTATGGTTTTCCATAGCACTGGTCACGGCCTTCAACTTCCTTGCACCAATATTGACGCTGTTTGGATGCGCACCTCTGGAGGCAAACTGGAACTATGGCTACCAGCCCAGGAAATGCTGGGCCAAAGGTGCACTGTGGCTGTCGTACACGCAGGGTATCTGCAATATCCTCACCGACGTGATCTACATGGCTGCGCCACTCATCTACCTGTCGCAAGTGCAGCTGTCGCGCAAAACGCAATGGGGCATTCGCATAGTCTTCTTATTGAGCATCCCGTAAGTGGCCCCTTCCTTGACTACAGGGGGTAGCACAGCTAACGTTAGACAGTGCTACTATTTGCTCCATCTTCAAGACTGTCGAGCTGAAGGCAATCACACAGGTACGTCTGTCGTCCCTGTCTCCTCAACAACGGCTGACGCGCTTTCCAGACTACAGACCCAACTTGGTCAGGTGTCAACCTTGGGATTTGGAGTTCCGCTGAGCTGTCTATTGGGATTCTGATCGCATCTCTGCCTCCCTTGCGCAAGGCGTTTGATAGTCTCTTCCACAAGATCCTTCCGTCCACACTCACGCCATCCAAGACACCAAATTCACAATATGAACGCTCGACAAATGGCCATCACATCAGACTTGATACGTACGAGCAAAACAAGCGCTCACACCGAAGCACGCATAAGAGTGTACATCCCGGAGAGTCTGCGCTTGACAGCGACTCCGAAAGCGAACGCGCGATCTTGGAGGACGAAGAGGGCAAGGGCGCGGGAATCATGAAAACCACAAAAGTCACTGTGCTTGAGGAAGCAGAAGGGTCAAGTCAGAAGACGTCGCAAGAGTCGCTGCAGAAGCAGAGCCAAGACTGGGCCTCACCAGATATCGAAAGAGGCATTGCGCGTGTAAGGTGATGACATCAATTATCTCCTTATTTGTTGAGAACCACTTGCTCATGCATGATGCATACTATCTCAGTATTTCCACGGTTTGCGCGTGCTGGACTCGCTCCTACTGTAAAACTACTATTCGTGTGTAGATTCCTCGCAGAGGCCGTGCAGTTCTTGGTATGAACTCACTGCAAAACTTAATGGACTCATGGCCTAAGATGTCAAAAACTCAAGCCGCTTGAGCTCAAGATCCAGGAGCTCAACAAGCCCAGTCAACAAGCCCAGTCAACAAGCCCAGTCAACAAGCCCGTCTGCCGAGACATCTCTTAAGCTCGAACAACACGTCATCTGAGCCATTCCACGAGCCCACAATCGTCCCATGGACTGGATTCTGCGGCCTCGCCACAACTACCAGTGCTGACCAGCGCCGCGAACTAGTTTGCACATTTTCCTATCAAACATGGCCTCTCCGTTACTCATAATCAAGTACATAGGCGAACCGCCTTGGATCTATCGTGATGCACAGTCTGTCGCGCGACTCGGTTGTCTAACTTGCTGCTTGGCCATCCACTCGACCCGACAGATATCACAGTGCATAGCTAAGCAGAGCATACTGACTATAGTCAATGTTTACGATTGGCCAGTTTCGGACCCTGAGCTCTAGGAGACAGCGGCACAGTCACTCACTAGATTCGTGGCGTTTCCTAGGCATGGGAGTGAAGTGCTCAGCAGCCAAAGTTCCCCACTCATATAAGCATGGAGACTGAGCTGTAACCGCAACTCACCTGCAATCGCCTCAAGTTTTGGAATCAACACCAGGCTACCCAATCTCTTGCGACGATGGCTTCCCGTCCGCATGCACGCATAGGAACCTACGATGGACCTATCGACTTGACCGAAGACGCATTCGTATTCAAGCAGGAACCTCATGACGATGATAGCCTCTTGCAGCAGATACCGCAGGCTGCGCCATATCCACCGGAATCCAACGCAAACACTGCTCACAATGGTGGAAAGGCAGCGCAAACACTGAAGACCATGGGGTTTGGGCGCAAACAATCGGCGCAGCGTGAAGAGCATCTTGAGCATCACCAAGCAATCCACCCGTACGTCCAACCCCTTCAATGCGCAAACATGTGCTAAGAAAATCCAGTCAAGGCCATTCTACATCTTCCAGGATCCAGCAGTCGTCTCGGCGCGCTCAAAGTACGCGCCTCGATGACACAGATCAAACTGCATTCTCCGATGCGCAGCTCCAAGCTTCGGACAAGACGCCCAAAGCCAAAGCAAAGACTGGTCCACTGACCACCCGCGGCAAGAACTACGAACATGTGACAAACTTGAAACTTCCGGATACGGTTCAGTCGCCAGGTCCAGAGCTAACTCTCAGGTACCCAAACCTTGCAGCAGTGCAGACAGCTTTAGCAAACGTCGCCTCGGGTTGGACCGCGCCGCAGCCCGACGATACTCTCCCCAAAGATGAGAAAGAGCGACAGGTATGGGTTAGTCGTGTCAAAGCCGCTTTCAAGAACAGCGAGAACATGCATGGCAAGAGGGGTTTCAAGCCATGGTTGGGGAAAGTCAACATCAACGAGGTCTACTCCGAGGAAGCAATAGAATATGCCTCACATCGTATTGTCGTAAGTACAAGCTGTATCTGCAGCGCATAGCATGGAAAAACACTAATCGACGCAGAACGTAGCCGAGAAACTACACATCGAGGGGCCATCTTCACTACATATCTGGAGACCTGAAACGCTGGCCGACATTGAGAAGACATCGCACTTCACATTCAAATACCGTATGGAGAACGTGCTCAAGCTCCTTTGTTACTGGAAGACTCGTTGCGAGGATATGATGCAGAACAACGGCTTCGAAGAGATTGTTGGCATGCCTGTCAAGAAGATGATTGACGCGGTGAATAACGCCGATATGAACAAGAGTCGTCAGACCATCATTGAGAAAGGTCGCCAAGTCATGAGCCCGCAAGCCGGACCATCTGATGTCGTACCTGCAAGTGCATCGGAGACTAGAAGTGAAGCGACTGTTCAGCCTATCATTGAGGGTATGTATGTCTAAGAACAATTGATCATGGTTACAAACTAACAGGCACGTAACAGAGATCCTGAGTAGCTCCGGAACTCCTGGAGACCAGTCACCAAACGGCAAGTTGAACGATGCTACCATCGCACAAGATGAAGTTGATGTCACCCCAGCTCCAGGTAAGAAACGAGTTCCAGCACGCTTGGTACCTTTGATCTTCACAAACTAACCTATAGTAGCCACTGCCTCTACCAGAACTCCAGAAGAGTTAGGCAACACTGATGCAGATCTTTCGCGTAGCCCAGGAGCTGCTTCAACTACTAAGCATCTTCATCGACGAGCCTCAGCACCGACAACCACTCCTGGCAAGCATAGCTACGGGGCTGCTCATCCTGAGGAGCGAGCCCCCAAGCGCTCTCGCTCTGCTGCATCGGAGTAGATTGTTCTACGGGGCAACAATTTGGCAGAATCTAAAGGTCACACTCGATGATCGCGTCCAGTCCCGGGGCAATCTTTTCAAGCGGTACCTAGGGAACGACATGAAGGGTCTGCCGACAAATCGGAAAGCGCGTAGCTGGATACAATTGAACAAGCGTTTTATCGATGCGGGATTGAAAGCGTTTAGATGACAAATTAGTGGGGCTATTAACGGCTTGCTGATCAGTTTTCATTTTTATGATACAAGCTTAAGAAAACAACATCTACAACAATCTATGATTTGGCGTAGAAACTCGAAGTAGTCTCTATCTTCTTGCTTTGAAGACCCCCTCAAATGTCTATTCATAATACTCCTAAGTCCGCAGTCCATAGCTGTGATGGACTCATTCAAGCTATCATACCAGCTTTCCTGAACATTGCAAACGTGTCCCACCATGCTTCCTCCGACCTGCTCTCTATATTAAAGCCCGCACTTCTTACCCTGTCCAGGTTCAAATGTCGATCGAACGTCAACCAGTATCCTACGCTGTCCAACTGTCCCGCGTTCCAGATGTCCACCCCCTTGACACCCGCTTCTCTTATTTTATCCTGATGCCCTTCGATAAATTCACTTGGCTTCGTATCTCCTACACTTGCTGTTCGAGGCGGCGGTACACCCTTCAACCCAAACCAGGCTGCGATTTGCGGCCAGCGCTGACGGAAGGTACTGGGAGTAGAGCTATCTGCAACATTGAATATGCGTTCTCGGAAGCTATTGGGATGCATAGATGCATAGATGGAGAGCTTCGCGAGCGTTGTCGCGCTGACCTCTGTGAATTTGGCGTCGTAGCCGGCCTGCACTCCTGGAAAGGGCACTTCGGCGCCTTCGCCATAGACAAGTTTGTAAGCAAAGAGATACACTGCCCAGTGGCCTGCAAGAGAGAATCCAGATCCGTTGGGCGTGAAGCCAATTATGGCGTCGGGGACCAGCTCGCACCACGTCCACTGCGCACCGACAGCTTCTTGGGTCAGCATGCTTCGGTAGTGCGGGTAGGCGACAGTTCTGGCGTAGTCGGCCGGTAGTCTTTCAGCTAAGTCTTCCGTGAGCGGTGCGGTGAAGATGCCATCAGGGCGATAGATGCCATATCCCTGTGGTAGTCAGTGGGCTGCACATCACTTTGCGACAGTACGTACTCTTGTTCCTCCGGGATAGACGACGAATTGAAGCTGTTTTGACACACGTTTGACTGCGCGGACGACGTGACGCATCATACTGACATTGGTCTTGACTTCTTTCTCGGAATCGTCGTCACTTTTGAATGCTGCGCTCTTATTAGACAACTCATCTCGCATGAAAAAGGTAATAGTTACCAAAATAGTATACATGGCTGATGGAAGCCACGTCTTGAACGTTATCCTGCAAAAAGCTCTCGAACTCATCTTCTTCACATAGTAGATTTGCACCTGATACAAGCTGTAGCTCTGGACGGTCCGGTGAAGGCTTTGGCCAGAAAGAGTCTTTCAAGTCCAATTTCCTATTCAACAAAGCCGATACTTTGCAAAATGGCTGTCGTGGAGAATCTTGCATGAGCTGGTTGACGACTGACCAGCCGATCAATCCAGAAGCACCAATTACGAGGGCATGGTAGCTAGGCTCAGTCATGTTTGCTGGCTTCTGAGTTGCTCAAAGTTGTACTGACGGGTAGGAATTGAGTCTTGAAGAGCATCTCTGCCGTCTTGTATAATCTTAGTAAACGGTCTAGCGCTGGTGACTGTGAATGAGTCGAGGTGGTAGTCTCCACTTAGACGAAGCGGAAGTTGCAACCGGCGGACTGTGACGTCACTAGCGCGAATCGACCAGACAAACTGCTTCTCTAGATCAAGACGAAGATGAGATTATCTGGCAGGACAATATATCGCGATAGCCCTGGCTTTGGATTCGACACTAGAAGAGACCTTTCTGATAACTTGTGCTTAGCTCGCCGAAATGCTCTATACGGATGCACCATGCATTTGCGATCAATCTTCCCCCTGGAAGCATAAGCTATCCGAGAACTCAACGATGGAACATGAATTAGCTGAGCGTAACGTTGAAATGCTAAGTTTCAACAAGACCATGAGCATGTTTGCTCCTACTTGGGCTTCAGTGTTTGCGTACGAAGGGTTTCTGAATGTAAGATAAGTCGGGTAAGATTGGTTTCGATAGCATTTGTCACATTCTCAGACTTCACCGTGATAAAAAGAATTATGTCGCTCTTTCTTCACCTTCACTGGGTTCTCGAACTCCACGTCTCGGGCCCTTAATAACCATCAACCACTACAGCCACCACCGCACTTATACCATTATCGACAGCTAAAGCCACATCACAGCCATGGCCGTACATAAGCATGCAATTGCGCACCACTGGATCAAACAAACCCTTGTACCGTTTCTCCTTTACGCCTTCGCACATAAACTTTCATACTCTGCCGACATCTCAGCACACATTCAGCGGTCTATCGACTTCTGCCTTCAGAAGGCAGATCACCCCAGCGATGGCGACGACCTGACCTTCGAACGCATCTTCATGGCCATAATGCACAGGCATAAGAACCTTGCACCCGACCTTGAAATGGTACTCGATCATCTTGAGCCTCTCGCAAAGTACCTGATACGACGAGCTCAGCTTAAGGGTCCGTATGAACTTTTGGAGAGGGAGGATGTTGGAAGTGCTGCTTGGACAGCGTACGAGCAGCGAAGGCTCGCAAATTTCATAAGCGAGCCAGAAAACATTGAGCAAGGTAAGTTGTATGTCGAGAAATGTTATTATTCTCGTCCTAACTGTGTGCTAGCACTTGTCACACCAACGCAGCTGCCTACATCGCCTGCAAAAGTGCCTCCATCTGAGGACTTTATCGATCCCAGGCTTTTGTACGCACAGCAAGGAAGCTTTACAGCAGCCAATGTTCCAGCGCAACTCACTACAGGCGAAGATAGCTATTATCGACGCCGCAACCGTGAGTTTGAGGATTACAACTCGCGCAGACAACATCCCCCTGCAATGCGGGCATACGACAGCAGTCCGTACTACAACACCTCTGGAAGAGTGCATACAAATAACCCCCTTGCATACGGGTATACTCAACAGCAGGAGTCGCAGCCGCAGCCGCAGCAGTTGCCTACAGCGCCGTACATAATGCATCAGTACGCAGGACGACAAGCGTTGCCAAACACACATTGGCTTCCACAACAGCAGTATTCACAGCGCCAGCTCGCCCTTCCGAACCCGCTCCCGGATAATACATTCAACCAGCCTTCTTTCACACAACAGGCAATATTCCCAACACAGGAAGCTTTATATCAGACAGCTCAACCCCAGCCTTTCCTTCCTCCGTACGCGAAGCAGCTGCCACGTCAACCCACCACCCCAATCCGCCCTCGGCCCAAAGTCTACTCCCCGCCTCCTCATCTTCCTTCTCCACAGAATACCTTTCGGCGCTCAAACTACACGCCAGCACCGCCAAAAGGCTTTTCTGACCACATCCAACCCAAGCTGGAGAGCAACCATTTCGCCCATCTCCGCGGCACAGAGTGGTCCCTCGCCGCCGCACAGCACGCACGCGAGATCGCAGCCAACATTACAGCACGAGAGCGCGACGATCTTGCCCAACGCATCATGCAGCGCCAACAGGCTATCTCGCTACAGTTGTCCGGCTCTGGTACGAAGACTGATCGGAGTCGAGTGAGTCCGGCGGCGTCCTTGTTCATCGGGGCTCCTCGTAGTGAGACGGTTGGAATGGGGGTAAATGGTGATGTAGCGAGCGGTGGTGTGAGCCTACCACCCACGTTGCCTTTGTGGACTGGGTCCGGAGCCGGTCGAGGATCGGAGACGGCTAGGTTCGTTACCATGGACGGCGCCGGCACCGGCAACAGCAATGGGGTGAGAAGTGAGTTGCCCTCGCTTGAGCAGGTAAGGTGTCGTTACCACTTGGGACTTACGCAGCAGCAGGGATATACTTCGGTGCCGGCAATGGCGGTACTTGGGCCTCAGAGGCAAGGTAGCTTAGGCGAGCAGACAGTACCGGGTCGTGTGCAGGGACAGCAGAGCTCGATACTCCTGACGGGTGGACAAACAGATGCTATGGCGCAACTGAGAAACGCAGCGGTTGAAAGAGATATTGGGGCGGATATGGAGGGCGACGCAAAGATGGGTGGCGTCTAAAGTATTGGTAGTGTTAGGTTTTGCTTTGGATTACATTGAGCGTCGAAGAAGGGTCATGTTCTTGGAGGTTGAGTGGAAAGTCTCCAAAAGGCGTGAGGTACGACCAAGATCGATTCTTTCGAAGGGACGTTCGAGGTCCGTCTATTCGGGGAAGCTGTCTGCTCTCTTCGTTCGTCTAGCTTCTACCCAAGAGTGTGTTGGCACTTGTGCCTCATAATATGACTCGGGGCTTCTTTCCGACTCCTTCTTCTGCTGAGCAGCTGGTCAACGTTTACATGAATCCGTGGAATCGAATCGAATCGCTAGTAGATCCGGCAGGTCTATCTCGCGCCATGCAATTGTAGCAGAGCAGTCGACAGCCCAGAACTTGCTTCTCTCTCAATCTCGTAGCCTCGCTCATCCAAATCTCTTCCCGTAGCCCTTCACGACTCCATCAAGTATCCCTCTCATCCTCTTGCAACCCTCAATCCCCACAGCCAGCATGCCCTCCAGCCTCTCCATCCTGACTCTGGTCTCCATCAGACACACCGCCACCTTATCACTCTCCCCGAGGCACCCCACGGTCAGAAACGGCAGCTCCTGCTCCTCGAGCGTATTCAAGTCCAGCAACGGATCATCGGCACTCGCATTATCTGCCGCGCTTGCACTCGCACTACTCGCCGCCGAGCAAGCAACCAAATAGTCCGTCATGGGAATACCTGCATCAACCAACGCCAGCGTCGCAGCGTTGATGCACGCAGCAAGCAGACTCCCATCCTGGCTTACCACATTCAGCGCGATACTAATCGTACTATGCGGAAACAAATGGCCTAACACGACACCCCCAAACGCCTCTCGCAAACAGTGCTCCATCTCCGCGGTGCGCTTATCGCCGCGCGCATTGCGCCGCCTGTCAACACCGCTGAACGGCGCGCTGGTAATCTCGACCTCAATTTTCGCGCTGTTGTTTGCGCCGCCGCGCTGGCCGCTGTTGCGCCCTTCGTGCGGGCCTGTCACGCTACAGAGAATCTTTGTGTTGCCCATTTCGAGGTAGGAGGAGCCATCGGCGGCGGCCTGGGTGCTGATTTGTGCGTGTATTCGGCGCAGCTCGTTCCACCGCCGCCCGTCAAGGCGAAGCAGTGCGAGGGAGTAGGTCGATGTGTCGAGTGGCATTTTGGTGGTTGGACAGACGTTGCAGGTTTCTCTCCAGTCCTCCTCTTTCTTTTGATATGAGAAAGAACTATGTGGACGATTTCCAGTGATGTGCGGTAGTCAATTGGGGTTTGGGCGCGAGCGTGAATTGATGACGCTAGGTTCGATATTTTGGAGAGCAGTCAAAGCTCGAGCAGGGATCCGGCAGCTTGGAAAGAGCCCCGCTTGATGATCATGTGACCGCGCGTCAACGCGTTTCATGCTTGGCGTCGTGTGAACTACCCTACCCTACACCAACAACCCCTCTCTTTCGATCTCGGTATGACCATCAGAACAATTCGTAGCGTAGAAGTTCTTGCCTGATCGAACATGTACGGATTCATACACCGCCGCCATGTCCCTCCCGCGCACCAAAGCCAACAAGGACTACCACAGAGCTCTGCAGTCTTTCGCTGAGAGCGGCCCTGTCAGCGATGGAGAAAGTGACGATGGTTTCGACATCGTAGAGTCCTCTCGCAAAGGACTGGATCTTTCACAGTACATAGAGGGTACCATTTTTTGAGGATCTGTTGACAAGCACACCACCACTAACACCACTCAGCCCTGACGCAAACACAAACACAATCGCAAGATAATGAAAGGACACAGAACGATTTTGGAGAAAATTTCGAGAATCCTGATAACGAAGTATTTGAGTTCACTACGCATGCACAAAAGCAACAGATGCTTGACTCAGAAACGGACAACGACGAACCTGAAGTCGAGTCCGAGTGGTCCGAAGAGGACACACGCGCTGCCTATGAAGAGTTCAAAAATCGGAAAACTCTAAAACGAAAGCGCGTTGCAGCAGAGGCAGTGCGGATTCGTCAGCAAAAGAAGTCGAAAGCTGCTGCTGCCACGAGTATTGTTGGCCGAAAGCCTCTTTCCAAGTCCAAGCAGAATGACGCCCGCGAGGTGGCTTTCAGCACTGATGCCGATGAAGCGGGTGATGCAACGTATCTTGACGATCCCATCCCTGAGTACGTCACATCGCGTCAAAGGCACCTGAAGAAACTGCACGAAGGAGGTTTGCGGTATCCGCCTAGCTTCGAAGACATTGACTTCTCAGACTTGGAGACGGACGAGAAGCCGCAGCTTGACAATGTGATCAAGCCGCAGCGCGCAAAGAAGAAAATCAGGTTGCGCGAGTCTGGAGGTGTCATTCCAGCGCCGATTGCGCAGTGGCTGCGCGACTACCAGGTGGAGGGCGTTGCCTTCCTCCACGAACGTTTTGTGAGGCAGACTGGCGCTCTACTGGGAGACGATATGGGTCTGGGAAAAACCATTCAAGTCATTGCGTTTCTTACGGCCGCTTTCGGCAAGACAGCAACCAAGCGAGATTCCAAGTGCATGCGCAAGATCCGCCGAGATGATGGAAAGCGCTGGTACCCTCGCGTACTTATCGTTTGCCCAGGCACACTGATGCAAAACTGGGAAGATGAACTATCAAGGTGGGGTTGGTGGGAAGTGTACAGATACCACGGCAATATCGCAGACCGCAAGGGCGTACTCGGTGCCGCGAAGAAAGGAATGCTGGAGATTATGATTACAACCTACAACACCTATCGTCTGAACGAGAGCGAAGTGAACACCATTGACTGGGACTGTGTCATCGCAGATGAGTGTCATTCCATCAAAAGCAAGTCATCAGAAGTCACAATTGCGATGAACAAAATCAACGCACTGTGCCGTATCGGCCTCACTGGGACTGCCATACAGAACAAGTACGAAGAGCTCTGGAACCTTTTGAACTGGGCACGGCCGGGCGCCTATGGATCGGCACAGGAATGGAAGCAAACGATCAGCATCCCCTTGAAGATGGGTCAGGCTCACGACGCAACAAATGCGCAGTTGGCGGACTCGCGAAGCAGAGCACAAGAGCTTGTCCACAACATCCTTCCTAGTGTTTTCCTTCGCCGGATGAAAACACTCATCGCTGACCAGCTCCCCAAAAAGAGTGATCGCGTCGTTTTCTGTCAGCTCACTGATACCCAAGCTGATGCGTATAGAACATTCCTTGAGAGTGACAAATGCGAGTACATCCGCACTGCAAAGGAGCCCTGCGACTGCCAATCTGGAAAATCTCGAGGCTGGTGTTGTTATACAGACATACCCGGCCTCGATGAGAAATGGGCCAAGTTCATGTTTCCATGCATGGTCACACTGCAGAAGCTCGCCAACCACATCGCCCTCGTTGTCCCTTCATCAACAGACCCCAAAGATAAGCAGGCGAAAGACTTGCAAAATCTAGAAATAGCGTGCCCTGCTACATTCCAAGAGCTCTGGCGCAACAGAGACGCTATTCTCAACCAGTCACAGCGCGAGTTCTGCGGCAAATGGAAAGTTCTTCGTCGTCTACTGGACTTCTGGCATGCCAACGGCGACAAGGTCCTCATTTTCTCGCACTCTGTCCGTCTCTTGAGGCTGCTGCGTGGTCTTTTCGACGTTGACGGAACAAAGTATAATTTCTCGTACCTCGATGGTAGCATGAAATACGAAGAGCGATCCAAAGCCGTGGCTGACTTCAATGCCGATCCAGAGCAGTTCGTGTTCTTGATCAGCACAAAAGCAGGCGGTGTAGGCCTCAACATCACGTCTGCAAACAAAGTGGTCGTAGTAGACCCAAATTGGAATCCAGCGTACGATTTGCAAGCGCAAGACCGCGCATACCGCATTGGACAGACGCGAGATGTCGAGGTCTTCCGCCTGGTGTCGAGTGGTACCATAGAAGAGATTGTATATGCGCGCCAGATCTACAAGCAGCAACAAGCCAACATTGGATACAACGCATCTGAAGAACGCCGCTATTTCAAAGGTGTGATGGACCAAGCGAGCAAAAAGGGCGAGCTCTTTGGCCTGGAGAATCTGTTCACGTTCCAGGAGAACAGCGTGTTGCTCAGGGACATCATGCACAAGACCAATGTAGCCGAATCGCGCGCGGGCGTGCAAGCCGTTGACTTTCAATTCGATGAGACACAATACTCATCCGATGAAGATGAAGACATTCTCTCTAATAAGAACCTCGGAATCGAGGAAGACAATTTCGCCAGCATCAAGAAGCTCGCGGAGTCCCTCGCTACGACCACCAACGCCGAAACTGCAGCTAAACCGCGCGGTCGCAAGAAGTACCAGAAGAAGCTCGGAGCTGACCCAATCAATGCGATTCTTGCAAAAGCGGGTGTGCAATACACGCACGAGAACTCAGAAGTTATCGGACGCAGCGAGGTCGAGGCGAGGTTGGGCAAACAAGCTATGGAGCTGCGCAGCGACATTGATCTTTCCAAGAAGCGCGTCTTCCAAGCAACACAGAGCCAAAGCCAGAGCCAGCGACGACCAAACACGCATTCGCACCCCCTAGCCTTCGAAGAGGATGGCGAAGAGGCCGATGACAACGAACTCAGAGAGACAGGCAGTGCAAGAAAGGGAGAGTTCAAAATTAGCTACCGGTACCGTCCTGATGAGAGAGTCCGGAGAAGGCAATTCTGCGCTATGGCAGAGAGCATGGGGTTCGATGATCCTGTCGAATTTGCACTGCTGGTGGAGAGCAGCACGCAGGTAGAGCGACGGAAGATGCTGGAGCGCTTCTATCGGGGAAGGCGGAAAAGGCTTGCGAGGGAGCTAAGTGCTTAAGGGACCCGAGCGTATATAGGGGTCCAGGTCAAGAAAAAGGTAGAGATACCTGCAAGGCATACATTGACTGAAGTAAAAACGCATCATGACCACCCTAGCCATGCCAACACAAGTAACCTGTTCGGATACACCACCTCTCAGCCACTTCGTCGGAAGTACAACCGTCAAAAAGTCCGTGGTCAACATCCACGATGACGGAGATCATGTCAAGGCCACGTACGGAATCTCCTCAGCTCTTCTACCCCAGTAACGATCAACGAATCAATCGTCTCACGGGCGCGCCGACGGGGCAGAACACCACGGATGTCAAAGCGGCATAACTACACATAATTCGTGAAAACATGTACAGGTGACGACGCTTAAACCACAACTCTGGAACCTAGTCGCTAGTGCTCGCGCACGGCAGCCCTGCGCGGCGCCGCAGCGAGTTAAGTCGGCGAGCACAAGGACGGGCCATGTCAGCGGCGCCGAAATGAATCTCCGCTACCACGATTCGAGTACCTCGGGAATATCCTTAATGCTGGTCTGGCACCAACCGGTCTGTGTAATGGCTGCACTCTAGCTGTCTTGGTCGTTGCATACCCAGACGAGAAGATCGGCTCCCGCGGCGCTAGACTGGAAGGAGGGCGTGTGCGAGAGGGACCTGCTAGTGTTTTGTTGATCTGTATAGCCTGGTGGGGAGACTACAGGCGGGACTACATTGGCGATGAGCTATGCCGATGTATAAGGCATTTTGTGCGTCATGAGTATACGGATCTTGTATTACCGATGTCCGGGGAGGACTATAATGTGTAGCCCGGACGACGATGGTGGTGGAGCACGGTATCCTGGATTATTTCTGATCGTTGTTACGTGGTATTGAGGAAAGGTGTCGGAAATATGCGTCTCTCCTCCTCCTGGGCAGCGCTCTGCCTGCTCTCCCTCCCCGTCTCACTTTCTGCTCCCGCAGCAGCACCGGTCGCCGCCTCGGCACCAGAAATCACACCCGCGCCTACGGTCGACGAGCGAGCCACTGTGACGATCGAGGAGCGCCAGCTTCTTCCCCTTGTGGGCGGTGTCCTCGGGCTCGTTACTGGATTGCTGAAAGATGTCGACAGCGCCGTAGCAGCCCGCAACCCAACAGCGCTCAGTTCCGCACTCGTCAGGCTCCAGCCCACTGCCAAACCAACTGCCATCTCGCAAGTACTTGCGGGTCAGGCATCAATCTGGGCATCGCCTACACGGACAAACATCTTTGCGGGCATTGCAACGCAGGTTGCGAATGGGTTGGGTCCGTCACTGGACGGCACGCTCAGCGTTGCGCTGCAGGGCGGGCTTCCCGTAGGCGAGAACAGCATCAACAACAACAATCGCGTGGTTACCGGTCTGTACCCCCGCAAAGCCGGGACAAGTGACGCCGCCTACACGGTCCCAGAGGCGCAATTGCGCGCTGCAATCTTCATCCCGTCGGACTTCACATATGGCAAGAAGACGCCCGTGCTATTCGTCCCTGGAACAGGATCTTACGCAGGAACGAACTTCGCATCCAACATTCGCAAGCTGCTTACGGGGAAACCATTCGCGGACCCTGTGTGGCTCAACGTGCCCGGCGCGATGCTGGGCGACACGCAGACGAACAGTGAGTACGTGGCGTATGCGATAAACTACATCAGCGCCGTGTCAGGCAGTGCGGCGCGGCCGCGCAAGATTGCCGTGGTCTCGTGGTCCCAGGGCGGGCTGGATACGCAGTGGGTGCTCAAGTACTGGCCGAGCACGCGGAGCATCGTGCAGGACTTCCTGCCTGTGTCGCCGGACTTCCACGGTACGGTGCTGGCCAACGCGCTGTGCTTGAGTGCGAACAGCGATCTCGGCGTTGTGCCATGCGCGACTAGTGTAATCCAACAGGAGAGAACGTCCGATTACATCAGCCAGCTCAGGAAGAATGGAGGGGATCGGGCATTTGTGCCAACCACCACGTTTTACTCGGGGGTTTTTGATGAGGTCGTGGAACCACAGCAGGGCCAGGCTGCGTCTGCGTTCCTGCCATCTGGCGGTCCTAATGCTCCTGCCTCGAACAATGAGGTCCAGAGTGTTTGCGCGTTGCAGCCGGGAGGCAGTTTCTACGGGCACGCAGGCGTGCTGTTCCATCCGCTCACTTACGCGCTGATTGTTGATGCGCTGCAGCATCCAGGGACTACGGGGCAGGTGAGCCGCATCAACCGGCAGCAGGTGTGTGCGAGCTATGCGGCGCCCGGTTTGGACTTGGACGATGTGCTGGCGACGAGTGGGTTGATTCCAGTCGCGGCCGTGGCGTTGCTCACGTCTCCAGAAAAGAGGCTTACAGAGCCGCCGCTGAGGGCGTATGCTACTTATTAGTAATATATAATCAGTTGAAGAGCGTTTGATCAATTGAGTACTGTAGGTTTTTTAGTTGAAATGCATAGCGTATACTGGATCTGTACTTTCGATATGCATATTGGATTAGGTTTAAAATTGAGGTGAGGTGTGACGGTACACAAGAGCTCTGGCCAATTACATGTTTCAGGGACATTGTGCGTCAGCTCTGCCAAACATTTTCCGTACAAAACGACACTCGGTTTGTGTGCACTGTGTTCTACAACATTTTTTCTGTCAGTATGAAGCGTCCGCGGCTGAGCCGTGGAGAGACACAAGCGAGACGAACGGCAGCACGCCGACCATCGGGACCGGGGTTCATCCCGTGTCTGTTGAGCGGGACAGCTTTTCCTCAGCATGCTTGAATCACCAACGTCCTTGACTTTTCTTACCACTAGTTTATCATCAATTGCTCGTGGTAGACTCGGTCCTCACCGGAGCCCTTCTAATAAACCCTTCCTGGCCATCAGCAGCGCCCTCCACCTACTACGTACGGCACTCGAGCCAACATGGAGCCACTCCGCAGCCCGCCTGATCAAGGTATTTACTCGCAGCGCATGAGAACCGGTGTTCGCCCTAGTCTTCCCATCTTCTCAATCCCAGAGAAGAGAGGGAGATGAGGTAGCGATCTGAGAAATACGGTCTGAACTTGATCGGGTTAAAACCTGCGAAAGGACTCCATGCTTGCACGCCTCCGGCGTGAGACTGCTACTGACGCGCATAGGCTCGACATGACGGAGCATCATGATCCCGGTACCACAGCTGGTGCGAATGAGAACGAAAAGCGCGCAGTACTTGCGCCGAATGTGCACGATGGACTGCCGATCGAGGAGGCACCACGCACGACGACAGGCAAGCTGCAGCGAATATGGAAGAGCTTTGAGGAACAGCTGGTAGCATACAACCTTGAGGCGCGCGGTATCCAGCGAGTGGAGGTCGACGAGCGCCAGGATCTTCGAGCGCTTGGGTACTCGCAGGTCGCGATCATGTGGTTCTCGGTCAACCTGGCAGCCAACAACATCACGCTGGGCATGTTGGGCCCTGCGGTGTTTGCGCTGGGGTTCGTTGATGGCGCGCTGTTGAGTGTGTTTGGCGCACTGGTAGGATCCGCGGTGGTCGCGTACATTGCGACTTTCGGCCCGAAAAGTGGGAACAGGACAATGATCTTCTCACGGTACAGCATGGGCTGGTGGCCGTCGAAGATAGTGGTCGTGCTGAACATCATTGTGTTGCTTGGTTATGGCATGATCGACTGTGTTGTTGCGGGGCAGATTCTATCTGCGGTTTCTGGCAATACGATGTCCGTCGTGGTCGGCATCATCATCGTTGCAGTTGTTGCGTGGGCCATTACGACATTTGGATACCAGATCTTCCATTACTACGAGAGCTGGGCGTGGCTGCCACAGCTCATCGTCCTCTGTATCCTTGCTGGCGTGGCTGGTCCGCAGTTCAACATTTCTGCTAAGTCTCACGGCGACGAGAATCCAGACACGATCATCGGCAACAGGATCAGCTTCTTTGGTTTGACACTCGCTGCGGCCATAACTTATGGCGGTGGAGCAGCAGACTACTTTGTCTACTACCCTGAACACGCCTCCTCTTTCAAGATCTTTGGCATGACCCTCGTCGGCCTCCTCTGCAGCTTCACCTTCGCCTTCGTGCTCGGCATCGGTCTGGCCTGTGGTATGTTGGCGAACGCTGATTGGGAAGCCGCCTACGGAATCTCGCAAGGCGCATTGATCGTAGAGGCATATCGCCCATTGGGCGCGTTCGGCTCCTTCTGTGGTGTTGTGGTTGCTCTTGGATTAGTCGCCAACCTCATCGTGCCCACATACTCGTCCGGTATCGACGCGCAGATCCTTGGTCGCTGGGCCGGCGCCGTACCACGCGTGATCTGGAACACGGTCGGCGTCATAATATACACTGTCTGCGCGCTGGTCGGTCGCGCTCACCTTGCTGAAATCTTCACCAACTTCCTTGCCCTGATGGGGTACTGGGTGTCCATCTGGATCGCCATCGTGCTGGAAGAGCATCTGATCTTCCGGCGCAAGACGGGCTGGAACTGGGCGATTTGGAATCAGCAGAAGAAGCTGCCATTGGGCATTGCAGCATTTGTGGCCTTTGTTGTCGGATGGGTCGGCGCGATTCTCTGCATGGCCCAGGTCTGGTACTACGGACCTATTGCGCTGCTGGTCGGTACTTATGGTGCGGATATGGGCAACTATGTTGGCTTTGCCTGGGCTGCGCTGGTATATCCGCCGTTGAGGATGCTGGAGATGAAAAAGTTTGACAGGTAGACAAGGAACGAAGGCGTAGAGATTCTCAACACGCGTTTGCTAGGCTTGGTCGGACCTGCCATAGGAAGGACATAGAAGAGCACTCACATCCAGTGAGTGAGAAGTGCGACACAGGCAAGCTTAGTGAGTAAATATGTATTCAAGGTTGGCTTCGAGCTCTTACTGCAACCCGTCTCTTACCCTGCCTTCCGCATCTCGCGTACCGTGCCTTCACTGCGCCTGCGATTCTTAGCCTCATAAAACCTCATCAGAACCCGAGTCCGCCGTTCTCCCCCCACCACAATCCCACCACAAAGCCTTCTCTCAACAGTACGCTCCGCTCACGCGATACAATGCCATCTTGTACGTATACAAGACTTTGTGAGCAACGCAAGCGCCCCTAACTCAACCTCAGATTTCGACGAGGATCTCATCAACCTTACTGAGGGCTCTACCCAGAGTCCCGTCTCCTCCGCTACCACTGCCAGTAAAATGGCTGCTGATCGGCGCGAACCTACTCACCGCGACAGCTTCTCAGGCCTTACAGGTCTGATGAAGGCGAAGAAGCCGTATACGCCAACAGTGCCTCCTTCGCCGAGGTCGCTGTCATCAGCCCGCACCGGAGGTGAGCTTGTCGTGCAGCCAACAATGATCATTTGTTAACGTTCTTCAGGTATGCAATTTGCCAGCCGCGTGGGCAGTGGCAGCAGCATCCTCTCACCGTTGGCGCAGCCGTATCATGTCGGTGACTCTGTCGTCGCGTTTCTGCAAGACCAGGCTCGCTATCCCCCTGCGGCCAAGGCCCCGCCCACTACTTCATACAGCCAGCAAGACATGCTTCGCCTCGAGTCGATGCTACAGGAGCTGGAAAATGTCTCAGTCGATGACGAAACCGACGAAGACCCGACTGTGCAACGACCCAACCACTCTGTCGACGCTCTGCTGCCCGAGCTCGAGCTGTCAGCAGCGTCTCCTGCTCCCATCGGCCCCCTCGCCCCTCCTTCGCCCGCTCCGTCAACCAAGCTTACATTGCCTGAAGAGCCTGTCGTGCGCATTACGATGCATGTTTGGGACGCTATGGGTAGAGAATTGAAGGTGCTCAAGGAAGAGAAGCGTGCTCTGGAGACCAAAATTGCACGGCTTGAGAAGCATAAGGCCGCAGACCCAGTTGACGACTATAAGTCGGAACTGGAAACTCAGATCGGCAAGCTTAAATATCAGAACGAGAGCAATAAGACTCAGAAGGCTACCATGGCTCGTACTCTGTCTGACAAGGCTGTCCAGATCAAGCAGCTGCAGCTCGAGCTCGACGGCGTACACGAGCGTTTGAGAGCAAACGAGAGTCTGAGCAAGGAGTACGCTCAAGTCGTTGCTGAACGTGACTACTTACAGGCTACCTTGGGAAATGTCAATGATAAAGATCGTGAGATTCAGACACTGTCACAGAAGATTGAAGACCTTCAGGAGGAACTTAGGCAGGCAACTGACGGTGGTGACTACAGACCCCTAGCTCAACAGCGACTCGACCAACTCAGCCAGCGCGAAAGGCAGCTCCAAGCTATCAGGGAGAAATACACTGCCGAACAGATCAAGGTAGGGGCCCTCGAAGACACCATTGAAGCCCTCCAGGACAAAGTGGACCAAGTCGGCGACCTCCAAACCCAGCTCTCCGACAAGACTAGCACCTGCGACCGCCTACGCAACAAGTCCAAGCTGCAGGAGAAAAGGCTGGAGGACGCACTAAGTCGTCTCGAACGTGCCTCTGGCAATCATTCTCTACGTGGCGCCGCACACCTCGTCAAGCCCGAGAAGAGTACCAAGTTGCAAGCTCTCGTCATGAGCTGTTCCGAGTGTTATGCCAAGAACATCTTCTGCGACAACAAGGCGCGCTGCCGCAACTGCACCGAGAGCGATGAGACGTGTGCGAGGTGGCGTTGTAGCCTGAGGCATGTTCTGGGTAAATGCCCGATCGTGCCTTGTACGTTTCCCCACGAGGAGGATGGATGGCTGCTGGCGACCGAGCCGCGGCCTCAATGGTAAGCGGCGTGGGCAGCATGGCGGTCAGCCAACACGAGCATCTTTCGGAAGCGGTTGAAGGTAGGAAGAAGTAACAAGATCCCATGACAGCCATGCTTTGAGGTACAGTGTCAGAATGGTGCAGGTGAGGGTGAAGATCTCGGTGTCTCAATGCCACGAAAAGCAGACACCCAGGCACGGCATAGCACAGAAAAAGGTTTTGGTTCCCATAGAAAATGAAATCCAATTTCTCCAAACCTCCTCACCTTCACACCCCCTCCTCCACATTCACATCTCCCCTCCTTCTCTGGCCCCTCAAGCTCAGATTCAGATTCCATCCACGCCCCCCAAATCGAACCCGCGGGTTCCTTACACTCTCCCTACTCTCTCGCACCGCATCACTATTCCCGTGCAGATTTGTGACCGATCTCATCTTTGCCAGCTCGTCCTCGCTCAACCGCAACCGGTGCTCAAGGTACGCATTCCGCCTTTCTAGCTCGTGCACTCTATATTCCTGTCCCCTCTCTTCTTCTTCCCTTGCTTCGCTCTGCTGTTTCTCCAACGACAACATCATCCGCCCCTCCACCAGCGCCTGACAGTCTGCCTCCACATTGACGAGGCGCGTGTTCTCCGCTTCGAGGTGGTGGAGGAGCGCGAGGAGCTCCTTGATCACACCCTCCGCCGCATCAGACTGGGACTCAGGCTGTGAACGCGCGGCGATTCCGAAGCGGCGGGTCTCGCGCTCCACGGTGCAGTCCTCGACCTCGCGCGATGTAGCACTCTGCGAGTCGGATGCGGACACCCCGCCGTTCTTGACATGCACATCCCCCCCTTCCATTTCCTCTTCCTCTTCCTCTTCCACACCCGAGCCACGGCCCGCGACCTCTGGCACCACAGCACGGCCCCGCAGCACAGCGACCTCCCACCACGCCTCCCCCAGCATCCTCCTTGCCTCCTCCCCCTCGGCGACCGCACCGTCCCGCTCCCTCCTGGTGCGTCGCAGCGCCCTTTCCGTACCCTTCAGGCGCCGCTGGAGGGCGCGCTGTGTGCTTGCTAGTTGGGCTTTGGAGTGGACAAGGGCGAGAGCGCGGAGGGCGAGGGCGTCGAGTTTGGTGCAGCGTGGACAGATGGGGTGGTGTTCTTTTGTGCCGGGTGGGGTTCGGGGTCTTGTGGTGTGAGATGGGGTGGTGTTTGGGTCTGGGGTTTGCGTGGGTGGAATTGTATTGGAGGTCGAGTAGGAGGCGCAGGAGGAAGAGGAGACGGGGGAGGACGGTGTTGATGTGAATGTTGCAGGTGAGACAACACCACCGCCCAGCGTGGCGATCGCGGCGCGTACATCTGCCAGCTTCATTTTCTCCCCAGCTGTGGTCGATGCGTCTGCGCTGTCAGGCTCAGGAGTAGATACCAGATCCTCCACCTCGAGGCGTAGCTGGCTGAGATCCTCGCGTATCACGGCTATCGTCACCGCGTCGGTGGCTGCGGGTTTCGCCAATATTGTTGCTGTTGGTGGCGGGGAGTGCAGATTCGCTGCTGCTGAAGCGTGAACAGGCGATGAGGAAGTCATGATGGGATATCAGAGGGAGTGTATAGGGGGAAGGAATGGCGTTCAATGGGGAATATATAACGAGCACTCGGTCGTCAGACTAGGACACACAATCGTCTGGCTTTGTGTTGATGGGTTCTCAAGACGTGGACATGTTCAGGAAGTCGCAGATAAATCAACGGCTGGATGTTGGAAATAGCCGGAAATCTTCCTAGGCAGGGTCTTGATAGAGGTGTGGTACCGATGGATGCGTTCCCTGGGTTCTTGTGAAGGGGTCATGCGACAGGGAGTAGCGGTTAACATCATTGCGCTTGGTTAGAAGTTTCAGTTTCCGTCCTTACACCGACGTTTGGTTGGCCGTCTTTGTTGAAGATTTGGCGTGCGAGCTAGATGGTGGCTGGCGTAGACCTGAATGAGAAGTTGATTACTGCAGACGTTTTGCGTTTGACGTTGAGATCGCATCTTAAAATTTAAGTTGTTCAAAAGCCATGCAACCATGGCTGGAAAGACATCCTGAGGGAAGTGGTCTGCATTGTTAGTTTATCACATCTTGTTAAACTTTGCTTATGGATATCAGAAAAGGAAAGAACCATCACGCCATACTATCGGCGGAAAGGAAGGCATTGTGATATTGCCATGATGTCGAGTCAAGTCGACAGTTGATACATCTTGATGTTGACAAAATCAGAACTGGTTGGTCTGATTGCTGCTCCTGTATCATTGGCTGGTTACGCTAACAAGAAGGACCCTGCTTATGAGCCAGCAGCGCAAGCGGGACTTTGAGTGGAACAGTTTCAGGTTTCCTACCGTCAGCTTGCTCCCACGGTATTCCAAGATCTGATGATCTCCGCGCAGTGACCGCAGCCAAGTGGCTCGTTCCCGCTAAGCCAAGCTACGTCATGGCAGAACAGGGTTTAAGGTGCAGCGTTGCCACTGATGGTCTGCAGTAGCACCCGAGTCTGCATCCGCATAACCGCAACGGAGGCAGCACCGTGCGGAACGTTCGGCGTCTAAAACTCGGCGAACATCAATATGGGCGAATATGAAGAGCTCGTGGTACGCGAATCTGGGGCGTCGCATTCCTGTGTTTTGCTGATCCGTTACTTGCGCCGGTTAGGAACTTGGCTTTGAGGGTGTTGATAAGGCTGTAGACAAGTACCACGACAAGGTTTTCGATACGGTTGGCAAGCATCCGCCAAGTTGGCACTGGCGTCACCGCAACGACAAGCAGCACGAGAATCAGAAACCACGTGCGGACGAGCCGTCTCGCGCTCATCGCGAGTCTTCGCAACAACAGCATAGTAGCAGATCTGAGGCTGAAATGTATGCTCCTGATCGGCGGCAGGAGCGCGAGTACCAGGATCGTGACTACAACGGCAGGAGAGATAGAGACCCGCGATATGTATCTGACGAAACGTTCTATTACCGGGGCCCTGATGCTGGCGCCGTCGTGATGCGTGGCAGCGAGCCGTACAACAACGCGCGAGGGTATGAAGTCCAGGTAAGTGTTCTGTCTAAGGAGTCAGTCGTGCATCACTGACGTTGATCAGCACTACCGGCAGCCTCCGTACGACAACCGCCGCCCCCAGCCTCAGCGACGCCGTTCGTCATGGTCGCCGCCGCGTTCTGGAAAGGACCGTGGCAGCGACCGCCGTGCGCGCTCACGGTCGCGGTCAAAAGACAGACAACATCGCATTGTTGCCACTGTTGCTGGGGGGCTGATTGGAGGGCTCATTGGCAATCAGGTCCAGAAAGGCCGCAAGTACGATGCGGCTGCGACTATTGCCGGAGCAGTCATTGGCGGTCTCGGTGCCAGAGAGGTGTCGGAGCAGGTCGACAAGCGAAGAGCGCGGAGAGGAGAGCGCGACGAGAAGTGGGAGGAAAGGTATGGCGATGGTAGAGAGCGCAGGAGGGACGAGCGAGATTACAGGGACAATCGCTACGACGACCGCCGAAGATCTGATGATAGGGACCGGCGATGAAGTGCGTAGTGGGATATGATGCAATGACGATACGACTGCGGTGCGGTGCTGTGCTGGGTTGGATATTATTCCCCTGACGTACCCGTGTGTATGGGGCTGGGCAGGGATACGCAATGAACGGTGTCTTGCAGACACTGACAGCGTGTAGGCGCTCACTCACGACTTACGAAATCTACGTGAACTCAATATGAACAGCAAGCAATGAGCTACGAATTCAAATCATGGGCATACGGTTGTCGAGAATTGGACGAATGACGTGACGAGAGGCCCGTGTTTGCCACAGGCTGTGAAGGGTAGAAGCCTAGAAGGGTAGAAGCCTGGAAGGGTAAAAGGGTAGCTAGCGGCCCGCACGCTGGGCCGAGTGGCAGTTGATGGCTCCAGGCGAAACAACTTGCCGGTCTGACAGGGCTGCATCGCGGCTTGCTGCGACGCGGTGGACTGAAACGTCGCCTCGCGAGCAGGGCTAATCCGGTCAGTGTCTCGCGCAAAGGGCCGCAGGGCCGCAGGGCGTGGGGAGGTGCCGGGCGCTGATAGCAGGGCAAACCGCTTCGCGTTCGTGCATGGACCAGTGTTTGGGACGAAGATCCACCTCCCACTTGGAGCGGTTTCCCGTCCGAGTGCCTCCCGTCGCGCGACTACACACGCAGCATCGTCACCATCAGTGCTGTGGTATCTGTCCGCGCAGCGCCACGTCCACACTGCACGCTGCTCGACGCGAACAGTCGCTCTGCCCGCTGCGCCTGCGCGGTATTGCCCGGCACGTGACGGCGGTTGTCTGATCTATAGTTTGCTGGGTGGCGCCCCACCTCGCACGTACATAGCAAGAGCAAGCTACCACACCGGGCGGACGCGCCACAACTTGGTAGCTCGCAACAGACTCGCACTCGCAGTCGCGCACCGCCTGCTCTCCACAACCCACCGCCCGCTCGCACACACGATGAGCTGAGGCCTGCTGCACCACTGCACCGCACCTGCCCAGCTGCCACCGAGCTCCTGCCTCCACACACCGGCGGCCACGCCCCGCTTCGCAGACACACCGCCGTTCGCTCACCGCGCACGCGTCGCTGCCAGCCAGCAGCAGCTCCTCCACCACCACGATGCGCCGCTACAGGTCTGGCGGCCCGGTGCGAGGCCAGGGCGGCATCGCCGTTCCGGACTCGTTCGCCATGGTGCGCGCCTTCGACAGCGATTCCAATCCTGCCCGACCCATACGCCCTTCACCGCTCACCGCGAGCACTATCCACGGCCTGCCTCTCGACCTGCTCGACCGTCTGCGCTCCTTTCCCCTCTTCCAGGCTGCCCCTGACACCTTTCTCGCCGCCATTGGGATGCATCTCAAAGCTGCCCTGTACCAGACACACGACACCGTCCTGACCGAGGGCGAGACGGGCAAGGCCATGTACTGGCTGGTCCGTGGCGCCATGAGGGTCACTTCGCGCGACCAGGAGAGCACCTATGCCGAACTGAAGCCTGGCGCTTTCTTCGGCGAGATTGGCATCCTCATGGACATCCCTCGCACCGCCACCATCATCGCCAATATGCGCTCGCTGGTCGTGCGTTTGAACAAGGAGGACCTCATGAAGGAGCTGCCCAAATTCCCAGAGGTCCAGCGAGCGATCATGGATGAGGCCAAGGAGCGTCTGGCCATCCTGGAACGCAAGAAGAAAGAAATGGGAGCCAGCAGCAAACGGCCCAGTGCTCCTATCCGCCAGATCACAGGCAAGCGTGACCGAGAGGATGGCGATGTAGTCATGGCCGAGAGCGGCACTCTGCGTGATGGAGAGGCCGTCAACGCCTATAAGAAGAGGAAATCACCCAGTCCTGGCTTGACCGAAGCTGCCGCGAACAGCGCGTTTGGCAGTATAGACGTACACGTGCGGTCGTTGCTGAAAGAGCTGCCACTCTTCTCTGAGCTGCCAGACGACATCCTCCACTTCCTAGGAATGCGTGCACAGCCATGTTCGTTCCCTCCCTTCTACGACATCATTAAGCAGGGGACATCGGGCCGCGACGTCTACTTCATTGTGAAAGGCGAGGTCGAGATTGTTAACGTCAAGCCTGCTCAGTATAGCGTCCACACAGCCTTCGACCAAGGCAGGCGCAAGTCGATAGCTGCTGGCGAGCACAACTTGTACGAGGTCAAAGCTCGGTTGAAGGCAGGACAGTACTTTGGTGAGGTCGTCAGCTTATCCCTGGCACCGCGCCGTACTGCTACGGTGCGGTCAGTTTCATCGGTCGAGTGTCTGATGATTAGCGGAGATACCCTCAGCCAGTTGTGGGACAAATGCACGCCAGATGTCCGTCGACAAGTCGAGATGGTTGCCAAAGAACGGCTCGAGGCTGCAAAAGACAACAATGTGCACATGTCGGATTCGGAGAGCACGCCCAAAATTGACGAGCTGGCCATCGCAGACACCAAGCGTCCACGAACACCAAGAAGAAAAGAGAGTGTGCCCACAGTGACCTTCAGCGACCTTCCCGACGCCGATTTACCGGTCACTCCGCCACGCCGCGACGAGAAAATGATGGAGCCTTTCGATCCAGATCCGTTCCTCAACACTGACCTAGACAATGTCCGGTCTAGATCAAGACGGGGTTCACTTGCCCCTCCACCACCCGACTCGCCCTCCAGTCCCACCAAAACCAACTTCTCAAAAGATCCATCACCTATTGGCTCACCCCTTGGCACACCATCGTTGGGTCCTTCCCTCCTGCCATCGCCTATTCCGAAGCACGCTTCGACACCACCCGAGCCCGCCTTCGACTTCAAGCGTCCGCGCATGGTAAGAAAACCAAGCCGCTATAGCAGAGGTTCTCTTCCAGACTCTGTCCTTGTCCGGATCTTTCAAAACTTCGACGTGTATGAGCTCATGCAATTGCGACAAATCTCGTCGCATTGGCATAAGCTCGTCTCGACGTCACCAGACATCCTTCACGATCTCGATCTCGCAAAGTACAACCGCAGAGTCACAGATCGAGCGCTAGTCGACATTATCTGCCCATTTGTTGGCACGCGACCCAAGAACATCAACCTGAGTAATTGCTTCCACGTAACAGACGAGGGTTTTGGCGAACTGGCAAGGGTATGCGCACCTGGTGTGAGGGTCTGGCGAATGAAGAGCGTCTGGGACATCACCGGGCCTGCAGTACTTGAGATGGTGCAGAAGGCCAAAGGACTGGAGGAAGTCGACCTCAGCAACTGCAGGAAGGTAGGCGACAACCTCCTTGCACGCGTGATCGGCTGGGTCGTCCCGGATCATCCACCTCAGATGGCCATGGCACATGCACAGCAACAAGCTCAGAGCGGTCGCCAGAAAGGCAAGGGCGGAGCCAACGGTCAGCCAGCACCCGCGTCTCTTGCTCCTGGTACCGTAGTTGGCTGTCCAAAGCTGCGACGCCTTACGCTAAGCTATTGCAAGCACATCACCGACCGCTCGATGGCACACATCGCCGTTCACGCAGCAAACCGGATTGAAGTTATCGACCTCACTAGATGTACGACTATTACGGACGTCGGTTTTCAGCACTGGAGCGTTTATCCCTTTCCCCGGCTGCAGAAACTCTGTCTTGCCGACTGCACCTACCTAACCGACAATGCGATTGTTTACCTGACCAATGCTGCCAAGGGGCTGAGGGAGTTGGATCTTGTAAGTCTTTGTTTCCAGCTAGTAGAGAGTCTGTGCCTAACCAATCCTCAGTCATTCTGTTGCGCTCTCTCCGACACCGCAACGGAAGTCCTCGCCCTTGGTCTCCCGAACCTCACGCACCTCAACCTCGCTTTCTGCGGCTCTGCCGTCTCCGACACATCACTTCGCTGCATATCACTCCACCTGCTCGAGCTCCGCAAACTCTCCGTACGCGGCTGTGTCCGCGTGACAGGCACAGGCGTCGAGGCCGTAGTGGAAGGCTGCCGAGACCTCGAGGTCTTTGACGTTAGCCAGTGCAAGAACCTGGCACGATGGCTCGACGCAGGTGGTGAGCAAATGGTCCGTCAACGCGGCCGCAGGGTCAAGTTCGAAACTGTCGCGGACGGTAGGTGGCGCGTAGGGCAGCAGTTCTATTGAGCACCAGTCGCTTTGAGCAAAGTTATGGCGTAGTAGGAACAACGCTGCAATGGCGTACCTCCATTATTGTGTATTAGGCGCTCTCCGATTCGGAAGGCTACCATCGCATTGCATAGCGGATCTTGTAAACTTTGTACCTGTATATGTTTTCTTCACGGCCGCTGTTTTGGTTAACGATAAGGTTTAGAAGGGGTTTTGCCGCATACGTTCGTTACATACTATGATACCAGGTCTGTCTTGCTACAGATGCCATGAGCGGCGCCTTCTCCGCCGGCGAGAGTATGTACCTTAGACTATACTACACTTTCTACATCATGCCCTCTCCTTGGTCAAATACTCTTTTCAGTGACCATCGCTAAGATCAAGAGCTCCGCCGCCTGAGGCAGCAGGGCGATGGAGTGACAAGTGTACGCTGACAGCAGGTCATTTACTCGGTACCTAATACAGCTATAGAGGATGTCACGAGTCTGACATAGATGCCTCTTTGTCGCGATGGTACTAACGCAGTCTTGTCCCGGCTGCACCTGCCGTGCGGGGGTTCGGTCACTCGCTCTCGCTTTCTCGCCAACCCAAACACTTCCATAAGAAATACCCGGACCACGCTTTGCGGGAGGTTTCAGTATCTTTTATACTTCCATACAAATATACAAGATGACACTGAAGGCTGAATATGGTTCCGCAAGCTATCTGCGCATTGCGTGGCTGGTTGTGAATGCCGGTCAGTGACTCTCGACATCGACATGTGAAGGCCGACGCTGTGCTAACAAGTAAATAGCTTCTACAGCTATCTTTCGGTCAACAACATACCCATTTCGTAGCGCACGAGCGCCAACTTTGTACAAAGATGTACTTTTTGCTGCAATCCGCTGCATGATGGATAGTCTCGCCATTGTGGACATGAGGTACTTGAACGCGTCGACCAGCGAGAAATATGTTCAGTCGTACTGCAAGCCTCGAGGCCTAGAGCCCAGAACGCTGAAGATTGACACCAGAGATGGATCAGCTGTTGCGCACTGGATAGGAGACCCAGATGCAGATGCTGTCATCCTCTACTTTCACGGCGGTGGATACACTCAGCCGGCGAACGAAGGCAACTTCCGTCATCTCTCTGGGCTCGTCAGAGACCTGAACAACGATGCAACCGAGCCATCCGTTTCAGTCTTGTTGCTGGCATACACACTGACACCAGAAGCCGTGTTTCCCACCCAATTGAGGGAGGCGGCCGTCGTACTCAGACATCTTGTCTATGAGGCTGGACGCTCTCCGTCGAAGATCTTTCTTGCTGGCGACTCTGCAGGCGGGAACTTGGCGCTCTCCGTGCTCTCGCATATACTGCATCCTCACCCAGATGTCTTCACCTTAAAGCTCGAGCTGCCCCTTGGCGGTGCTCTACTTCTGAGTCCATGGGTCAGCTTTCGTACCGACTATCCTAGTTTCAAGGCCAACGCAACTCTGGATATGCTCGGGCTCGTCGCTTTGCGCAAATGGGGTGCTATGTTTCTGGACAAAGCGAGCTCCTCTAACCCTGAAGCAGACCCGGGGTTGATCTCCGGTGACGCCTGGACCGAAGCCTGCCTCAACCCTTCTTCGTGGTGGAACAACATGCACCGGGTTGTCAGCGATGTTTTCATCTGGTACGGTGGCCATGAAGTCTTCCTCGATCCAATCCGTGAGTTTGAAAAGCATTTGCAGGCTGGCTGGTCAAATGGGGGTGGTGATCCAAGCCGGGTGATCTTTGCCGAGTCGGCAAAGGAGGCACATGTGGCGCCGATGGTCGAAACCATGATTCCTGGAGCAAGGAAAGGCGATGCGCAAGTTGCGATTGAAGAATGGCTCAAGGGCCGAATCCAATGATGAGATCAGCAGCGGGACAGGGTCTGCTACTTTGCGGCACTTCTGCAAGCTTTCCGAGACTACCGCACCCAGGAGCAGCCACTTGGCACAATGCGGCGTAGTAGGGACAAGTCAGCTAAGCTACCAAGCGAATGATTGTTACTGGCTTCACAGCAGATTTGAGGTATCACTTTTCAGCCCCTCAACTTGTAGCTACAGGTCCATCGCCTGGCTGTGATTCCGCTCGTTCTGTTCCCTATGGACCCATCATCAAATCTTTAAATCCTTTTAAAGGTGCCAAGTGGATGCTGGAAAGCTTCTGGGTGCGGTAAGCTTGGCCCCAGATCGCTCGCTTGCATTCCTCATAATCGACCACATTCGCTACACGTGAGAGTGACGAAGCCAAATTCTTTTCACCTCTCAAGTCTTACTACTCTAATTCGTTGCGTATCTATTACAAGGCGACTGCTCAGGGGGCTTCACGCGGCCTGATCTGGGTAAGAATGCGATGGTCGATGCCGATTCGTTACAGGGCGCGAAACTGAGCAAGATTCCCGCTGGCGACGGGTAATTCACGTGCAAGAAATTAGGTTCGGCGCTTTCTAGCCATCACCACGAACGTTACAGGTTCTATTGCACCAACGTCACCGCTCCTTGATTCACGCGCCGTCAGTGGCAAGAATCCCAGAGGGCTCCCTGACAAGCGGAAGCGTGTGCGACTGCATCGCAATGAGGTCTGTAAACGTACCCGAGTCCACGTACCGAGCGGAGCAGTCGTGATCGGCAGGGCCATGAGTGTTCGTAGTCCTACCGCTACCACACTTTCAGGTACGCTCCGCGGAAGGGCCCAGAAATTGCGTGTCTTGCGGCATTTTCTACCCTGGATCTGCATACATTTTCAGGGCATAGCGCTCACGTGACGGGGCTGTGTAGAGCCTTCGCAGTTGCATCCGCTACACGGTAGACGCTGCCAAGCACTTTTCGAATGGGCTCAAATTCCCATCCATGGCTCCCTCGTTGCTTTCAATTCCACGCCTGAGCGCAGCTTTCGTAGCTCGATGGGTGATAATGTCTTCGCCCTGCACCAAATTACAGGGGACGATGAAGTGACCTTCCCCTTCAACATCAAGGATTATCAACGCTACGTTTTCGGGGATGACAGGCTCGCCCGAAGCCTCGGCACGGACTGCGCTAAGGCCTTCATTGCCCACGGCTCTGGGACTAAGGCTGCGCAGTATACGACGACAACACCAACAAGCAATCAGAGCACAGCAGACGATGTGGCTGTTGCCGTTCTATCCGACTATATCCCTACGGCTACCCACAGTTTGCGAACCCACTTCGTCGCTTATCTCAACCGACACTTAGTTTCGATCAACGCAAACCCCGCCATCAAGGTTGACATCAACTCTGTGGAGGATGTTGCAGATGAGCGGAACGGACCGCAAGCAAAGAAAGCGATCTACCGAGTCGATCGCGAACGAGTGGGACGGAGGACCATCGTTGTCCTGAGCGACATTCGCTTGAGCCCGGATCGAGAACGCCAAATCGAAGCGTCGCTGCGATGCACAAAGATCGACAATCCTTTAAAATTTGTCTACCTCGCCTCAGTGTCAGAGCCCTCGAAGGCGAAGGCGCTTTCGCCAATCCTGGGTTTCATTGTCAGTCCGTCCGTTAAAGATGTCGAGGACATTGCGCACGGGTCTAGCTTCGTTATGAACGCAAGCTTCGTTCAGTATATACTGGGGATAGACGAAGAGCAGTTCTGCCGCTTGTTGAGACGGCAAGATGACAACTTTGTAAGACTGTTGCTTGACTACGCCATTGGAGGAGGACACTACAACAGCGAGTTTTACCAGGCAAATGTCAAATTTCTGCGATGGGAAGTGGGAACAAGAGAGAGTCTGTAGCACATCCAAGTGCTGTCAGGATCCGAGGAATTCGCATCTGTGGCTCTCGGGATTTTATACCATAACAATGCTGAACTAGCATTGGAGTGGGGAAATTTACATCAGGATCAATCAATTTCCTTACGACAACACTCTAACCACTTCTCACACCTCCACTACAACGAACTTCCCCACGTCGATCAAAGCTTCCCGCCCAGCCTCGTTGACGTCTTGGGTTATGCTTAGCCGACGATCAGAACTGTTTGAGGCCTGGCGCGTCCAAATCTACATTCAATTATGACACGAAATTTCACATCTTCATCATAGAGTAAACACGACTAGTTCGCGTCGACTGGTTCGCCGCTGACCTTTCCTGTATCAATGCGTGGCGGGACAATACTGTACCTGGCCCCACGGGTTCCCTCGGTTACCCAATCTGGCAACGGACTTCGACCCGTCAGCTTACCCTCACACCAGCTACTCTCAAACACTGTGGCGTTTGGCTTGATACTCGCGACGGACAGGAGAAGAAGGAATTGGTCAGGTGGTGCAACATTGCGGGCTCTGCCTTGTAGGTGTCCGTCATCGGTGGCAAAGCTGATGCGCAACCCGTCGGACGAGATGCAGAGGTAGAGAGAGCTGACTGTTGCTGCTGCAACGATACGAACGGTGTCTGTGGGTCTCCTGAAGATGCAAAGGCTGGAATATGCTGGCAGGGATTATATCGGCTCTTGTTTGTCCGAATTGGCGCCCTTGTTACCTCTGGCGCTCAGAGCGGAAACGGGATCATGGATCGCGGTTAGGAAACGTGCTGCTGGCAGACTGCAAGGCTTGCTATCAAGACCCGATGACGAAGTTTTTGGGAAGAATGAGACTTCATGGACAAGAATTGTTTTAGCCACCTCCTATGCGTTACGTCCACGACAGCCACCAAGATGCGAGAATCGTATCGGGCTCTTCCAGCATGCCCGACTTGACAGTCGGTCCACAGGCATGACCGGGCCAACCCACACAGTCGAAAGTAGTTCTGTGTATCACACGCATGGAATTGTAAAACTTGTGGTGTAGTGAGGTTCGTCTCTGTGCGGTCTTCACGCAGCATAGCGCTGTGCGTGTGCAAATCCGAACCACGAAGTCCGGCCGCCAACCTCAGCCTTCACGAACAGCTTCGCGACAATAGAACATAAAAACAGAGCACAATGGCAATAATCCCTCGAACCAGAACAAACTCAATCCACTCCCTTATTCCAAAGAACCTACAGCACAGCAACAACAAGAAACACAAAACAAAATGGTCCGCTCACTCCCCCTCATCCTAGGCCTTAGTGCCACAGCAACCGCCCACTCCTGGCTCGGCTGCACCGACCAAGACAACGCGCAGATCCTCGAATGGATGAAAGGCAACGCAACCGAGTACCAAAAGCCCGGCGACCTCTTCGTCGACACCTTCGCCCCCGGGCTCGCCGTCTTCTGCCACGGCTGGCCCCGCGCAAAGCACAACCCGGGCAACTGGATCGACGAGTCGAGCAACTACCTGTGGGACATTGCCGCCAAGACCTTCGCCGGCGACACCAACGCGTGCCACCCGTCGCAGCGCACGCCGACCTACTTCGAGGACGAGAAGGCCGGCATGGCGACCGCGAAGCCCGGAGGCTCCATCAAGCTCATGTTTGGCGGCAATGGACACTCGCGCGGCGCGAACGTCGATGGCGGAGACCCAGGGAAGGTCGTTGTGTACTGGAAGGGCAAGAAGGAGGCGGAGATCAAGGATATTGATGAGTTTACCAAGGAGAACAAGTTGCAGGAGAAGGGATTCGCGGAGGAGGCTTTCATTTGGCCCGAGGATAAGAGTGTCAAGAGTCCTACCGAGGGGATGCTGGACAAGGGCAACTGGATGACGTTGGATATGCCCAAGGATATGGAGACGGGAAGGCATATGATGGTCTGGGTGTGGGAGTATGGGGGTAAGCCCAGGTGGAGCACGTGCTTCGATGTTATGATCAAATAGGTGGTGTGTATCTGAGGGTTACAGACTTGGGACCAAGAGAATCAGGGGTTTTATAAGCTGTGAGGGTTTGGCTGGTCAGGGCATTCGGGTGAAGAGAGCAAGCGGCGTCGTTTCTGATACCCGGTCGCGGCATTCTGTTAGATTTATTTACTTTATGTTTTTTGTCAATCCACTATACATCATAAATCTGCGACGTGATAGATCATTCGATGTCTTTTAGTCATAAGAAAACCGTTCATACTCATCGCGTGGAGCATGGTGACCAAGAACATCAGTGCTACACAACAAAGGGATTACTTGTGCTGGAATCCTCTCGATTCCCTTTCTATCACAACTCTGGTTTGACAAGCGCTCTTTCGGTGTCTGAGCGCCAATTGCCTTCCACTCCACCCTCGTAATCATGATAGGTGACAATCGCCCGACATCAGACCTCGCCAACGGGACCGAAAACCTCTTCGTTCCAGAAATAAACCGATCAACAAGCGCACAAAGAATGACCGCCGCTGTGATAGGACCAGCATAGTTCAGGTTGATCGAATCCACAGGTAAGAATGACGGGAACGGCCCAAAGCAGATGGGAGACGGACGCGAAGCAGTTGAAGAACGAGACAAGTGCTATGACAGCGAGCATGGCGACGAAAAAATTAGTAGCATGCTTCGACCCGGTGGCCTGATGGTAGACTTGGAGGATGGGAAGCGGATCGGCTAACATGAGCCCGACGTCCCCAATTGTGAAAAGAATGTTGACCAGGTAAGAAAACTGCATGATCGCTTTCAGAGCCACCGATGTAATCATTGAGCGTGGCACTTGAACGCGGGCTTTCTTATCTTCGTCGGACATATGGATGGCACTGTCAAAGCCTTGATAACCGACGTGTCAATATTGGATCTCAAATAAGCTGGGCGCGATGAGCAATCACTTACCCGTAAGCGGGTAAGTTACTGTGAGCAGTCCGATGCCCCAAGCTACAGCTGGATTTGTCCATCCGCTGACATGATGAGTGAGAGTACAGAATACGTACTCGACTGTGCTGCGCTCTGCCATGACCAGCAAAGTGACGATACTTGCAGTGAATATGCTAAAGCTGCAGATGACTCCAATACTCTCGAGGGGGCTGATGATTTGCTTGAACCAGAAGTTGCTGATGAACGGAAGAGTAGTTATGCTGCGCATGAGTAATGAGAAATGCCACCTTTGCGGAGCATATTCGGGGTAATTGAAGATGGCAAGTCCGGTGATGATATTTGCAATCAATGCGGGGACCGAGACACAGGTGCAGACCCAGGCAAAGACAGTGATCCACCCTATCACGGTCAGCTACCAAAGAGTGACAATTGCCATGTTAAAAGAGAGCTCTTAGCGTACCTTGCATCAGTCCGAAGGACTTGTTGTATTTGGGTGCGAGTGTCGCAGACCAGCGGTACTGGGCGCCGACAGTCGGGTCTCTGTTTGTCTGTCATCTATTGCCATCAGTACGTATGGTATCATGACCCGTACATAGATGCCAATTCCGCCAGAGACATTGCAACGAAGGTTGTACCGATACCGGAGAAGATGCTACCGTACACGATAGAAGCTGGCCCACCATTCATGAGTGCCAGCTACATAGCGGCGGCGGCACCGGTCCATGAGCTCAGCAGAACGAAAGAGAAGTTCATAGTGGTGAGCTGTTTCATGTATCCTTCTCATGGGGCAATCTCAGAATGAACCATATCGTGAGATTACTTCGGTGGCGCACCTGAAGACTATGATCGGTTCCATGTTGCCTTGCGTTGAGAATGCCACCCTCAGCTAGCTCTTGTGCTGTAGCTTCGGCCGCCTCTTCCTTTGCAGTGATCGAATTGATGTGTTTGTCTGCACCCATAACTTTTGTGTGGAGGTAAGAGGCCGCTTGACGACGAAATAGCGTGTTGCGTCTTCTTATGAAGTAAAAGCCAAACGCCCAACTTAGGTGCATCCTCTCGCAGGTCTTTTGGGGTACGACAAGCTCGCGATGATTGGTGCTGATGTAGCATCGAGGGAACAAGCGGAGTGAGATACAGCGCTGGAAGCCTCGTGCGGCCGTGTTCATTTGTCGCGAATCATGGTGTGCAATCTGACTTGACTGATGTCGGTGGAAAATCGATGGAGCCGACAGGGTCAATCGAGGGTTCAGTGGCGCCGTCATGTAACGAAGCTCAACCGACCAATCTTTGTTCAGACCTCGAGCCTTGCAGTTATCATCACAGGGGAGAAACATTGAGTGTGCCGTTACTACTCTTCGTGGGACTGAATGTTACGAAAAGAGAAACCACATGAGGGCCCGAACCGAACGTGTTGCGGGGTCACATGTCAGTCGCTGACGCTTCTAAAGTGTCGATGTGCCGTACAGTAGCTGATACACAATACCTGCAGCTCGTCAGCTTGGTGTGTTGCACGAGACTAAGAGGTGCTCAGATATGCACAATGCTGAAAGGCTTAACTAATAAGAACAGTGGGTCAAACTTTGAGCCTGACAAACCCCGGGATTGAACTTATTGGCACTAACCAAGAAGAGAGGCGGAGGTGAGAATGTGCGCTGCAACTTGCCACAGCGCATGAAGGCCCATACGTTGGCTTCATGATTGTCAGCATACACAAGGATGTTGGTTTGATTCATCAGGCAACACATGGTATTGACATCGTACTTCCGACGAAAAGATGAGGCGAAAGATTGGAGGGCTACACTGCTTCGCCGTCAAAAATTTCCTGCTCGCATGTGTGACTCTGATGTCGGCAAGCACGCTGAAGAAAACTAGGCATGAACAGGGAGAATATGCGGAACGCATCTGCAGCTGACTGCGGAATCCTCCTTAAAAAGCAAACTGGACACTTTATGAAGTTGGAAACAAAATCATCAGAACGCGTGAATACCCCGGACCATGACCTACTGACAGTCTCTCCATCCTTGCATTGTATTACAACCTCACCTTCCTGCGGGGTATTCACACACCTGCGGGTTTCCCGTACGTCTCCTGCTGGCTCTTGACGGGCTTCCACTCGAAATGGTGTTTGCCTTCCATCGGCTTCTTGATATTGGCATCCTGATCGCCCTTCTTGTCGAACATGTGGCTGCCAAAGTAATCCAGCTCTGCCTCGTAGAAGCTGGTCGGCAGGTCTATCCCGCTTGAGACCTTGAAGTACTCCAGACTAGCGCCCAGCGCGGGTGCGACTTGGTCGGTCTCGACGGCCTTCGCAACAACGCGCCGCAGAGAGGGGAAAACGTTCTTGATATCTTTGGCGACGACGGAGGAGAAGTTTAGATTCATGTCGTCTGATGAAGGGTTGTTCTTGAGCACGGGAGCGAGAACATTGTCGGAGATGTAGTCCGCCTGAATGATGCAGCCGGCGCGCCAGATCTGCCAGACCTGCGAGTAGTCGATCGACCACTGGTGCGCCTGATCGGCACGTGCGATGATGTTTAAGCCCTGGATATAGCTGGCTAAGCAAGCTGCGTATGTGGCTTTGCGAATGTCCTCGATGAAGATCTTCTTGTCGATAATGTCGTTCAACTCTTGTGGTGGGAAGCCACCACCGAAAGTCTTGTTGGTGCGTTCGCGATCACCGCGGTAAGCTGATGCAAGACGAAGTGCGTGAGCAACGTTGAGTGTGAATGCTGGGACGTGCTGTTCAATGGCCTCGGTATTGGACCAAATGCCAGTCCCTTCTTCACCAGTGATATCTTGAACAACCTTATCAAGAACCTGGGAGATGACAAGTGGGTGGTGCTGTGAGTCTGCACGGGAGTCGTTCTTTGAATCGCGTTTGTGGGAAAGATCAGCACCTATGGAAACAAGGAAGGTGCCTTGCTATCGTTCGTGTTAGCATATCATCACAAGAAGGTTGATCGGAATTACCAATTCGCCTGCCGAGTTCCACTCTTGCAGAACGTTCCCAATCTCTTCGTAGTCAAGCCCCATCTTACGCATGATGCCCCAGGCTTCACATATCGCACTCATCATGCCATGTTCGATGCCGTTGTGCACCATCTTGACGTAATGACCAGAGCCACCCTTTCCAATGACACCTACGCATGGCTTGCCTTCCTTGTCCTTCGCAGCGACCTTCTGGAGAAGCGGCAGGACCTCCTTCAGTGCGGATTCGTCACCGCCTGGGCACATCGATGGGCCGGCACGGGCTGCCTGATAGCCACCACTTACACCACAACCAATGTAACGTATCCCTGTGTCTTTGCATTTGTTTTGTCGGCGTTCGGTGTTTGCGAAGTGCTCGTTGCCGCAATCAAGGATGATGTCTCCCTCCGACAGATTGGGCATCAGTCCCTCAAGGACCTTGTCACCAACACCGCCATGGGGCAGGGAAAATACCAGCAAGCGTGGTTCTGAAAGCGATTTGCACAGTGAACCATAGTCTTTAGTGGATCAGTGGATGTAAGCAGGCCTGGCACCAAAACACGTACCATTGTGCTTCTTGATTCTGCCATTGTACCCGGCCTTTTCAGCTTCCGCAAGCACCGCATCCATAGCCTGCTCCGACGGGTCGGAAAGATTGACATGGACCCCATCTTCTGCGAAAAGCAGTGCCATGCCTCCGCCCATACTTCCACACCCAATCATGGCAATCTGCAGGCGTTAGTTCTAGTGGCACGCACGCAGTCCGCACAGGCAAACCGACCGATGTGAACTTCGACATGATGTTAGTGTGTCGACTCGGTCTCGAGCTGTCGCGAACGGTAGGCTATTAACGATGCAGATAGCAAGACCAGAACAAAGAGGTATACGAGATTGGAAAATGCAGGAAGAGAAGGATCTTGGTAAGAAATCAGTCTATCGAGGAATTGTATCATAACTGCGGCGATTTGAGGGAGCAGTTTACTACGAAGTAAAGTACAAATCGAGAAACGACAGAGTGACGTCGGGTGGGGTAGATTAGTGTGGTTCTACTTGAGAACTATGACAATGATTTGACGGCCTTCAGATTTTATAAAGAAAGGAGGGGGAAGGCTCAAGGCCAGGACAGGCGAGTTCAGGGAATCCACTAGCGACACCGTCATTTTGGCGCATATAAGACCGTCTGATGTCAGAGGGAACCGCGTCCGACGACGCTGTTGAGGCTTGGAACGGTGGAGGGGCGTTGAGAGCGGAGGCGACGCAGCGCGTCAGATCCTTGGCGTTTTGGCGGAAAGCTTGACCGTCATCGCCCACAACGACCCACCTTGCGACAACTCAAAGCCCACGACCACCACCGATCTTTCCACGATCACCTGACCGTCTACTCAATCGCAATCATGGCCGACACCGAGATGGAGGTAGATCAGGTCGAGCAGGCTGAGCAGGCTGAGCAGGTCGAGCAGCCCGAAAGCGGCTCCGCCGAGCCCAAGGTCAGCGACGCGCGCACTGTAGCTGGCGCAACAGCTGTGCGCTCAATCGAGGGGTGGATCATCATCGTCACGAACGTGCACGAGGAGGCTACAGAAGAGGACGTGCAGGATATGTTTGGCGAGTTTGGCACCATCAAGAACCTGCACATGAACCTCGACCGCCGGACGGGTTACGTGAAGGTCAGTACCCCACGCGTCGCGCCTCGAAGCATCTATTCACTCACCACAGGGCTACATCCTCATCGAATATCCCACCCTCGAAGAAGCAAATGCCGCCATCAAAGGCGCCAATGGAGAAGAACTGCTCGAACAGAAGGTCACAGTCGATTTCGCATTCGTTCGACCTCCCCCAGCAAGCAAGTCACGCGCGCGCGACCATGATAAGCGGGCGAGCGGGCGTGGCACAGGCCGGGCAAGGAGCAGGAGTCCTGGTCGTGACGGTTCGGACATGGAGGACTAGCCGACAGAGGGGCAAAACAAGGCACCACTGCAGGCAACCAGACTTGGCCAGACATTCCCTCTTATAAAACGCAATGGTCGCACCGTTTGCACAAAACCAGGATGCAGAAAAGACTACAAAAGCGAGCACTGCACATGAATTGAGCCTCCCCGGCCTGTCCTTGACTTCGACAGGTCGGGTTTTCATTCTTGTCTTGTAAGTACACTGCAGAATGGGTTGTAACTCTCGCTAATAGATCTCAGAACACCTTGATGTCCAGTGACCATATATCAAAATCTCGCCTTGACGTGACCTAGAGCACAGCCGAAGACCTCGAGACTGAAGACGCCTCGTCGACGCTGCTGTACATAAGACAGGCTGATGTGAACACAAGGAGGAATATTGGGGTGTGTGCAATAGCCAGTGAAGCATGAAGCGTACGTTGGGGAGCACAGGATGAACCATCAGGTCTTGAATGTCAAGACTTGAGTTATTGAGTTGCCATTGTGGCAGGATTTGCACAATGTCACGTCATGCTGTATACCGACAAGAGTACAGCCATAGGATCGCAGCCTACAACATCATGAATCTGTAGCATCATATCTTCAGGCGTTCGCGGTCCTTCAGGCTAAGCTAGCGACAAGAGCCGATTGGCTACAAGGTGGAACAAACCCAACCACCTCAGACCACAAGTCGTTGGCAGTGCAATACTGATCATTTTCTGACAACATCCACACGCATGCTTCGTGATTTTTTCTGAGCTCCAACACTTGAGACTCGAACACCAGTACCATACGGTTCTCTACTACCAGCGGCTTCAAGCTCGTGTGCCGGTTAACGGTCCCGCAATTCAAGGCCGCCGATCCTCACGGCTCCTCCTTCTCGTTCGAGCCTGGTCCTCGCTCGTTGCACCGTCCACCTTCCTTAAGCACAATGGCTTGCTCTGTGCTATGATTGTACCCCTGCTATCGATTCTATCGCAATCGTCATGCCGCGTTACGCACCGTATATAATTGCTCACCTTCCTTGCCTCTGTTTGCGCATCTTCGCATCAGCCTTCCTAAGCCATGCGTTTTTCGTCTGTCATCGCAGGGCTCTTGTTCGGCCTTGAGGCCGCAGCCATTCGCGTTGGACCGGTTCAAGCCGGTCAGCTCGCTGCAGAAGTACGTTCAAATAGCCGTGCTCATGTTGTGGCGCTTTAGGCGTATCGCCGAAGAAGCTTGACAGTGCTTGTCGTCCAGTCCACCTTCTTGAGGAGCGAAGCAGAGCACGGCTGGCATTTGCTGCGTGTGATTCTCATAAGCTGACTTCGTTTAGGTCCAACTCGCAAAGTCACGACGCAGCCTTTACAAGCGCGACGATGAACTAGATCTGACATTGCTGTACAAGGAGCAGAACTTGTCAGTTCCGATTGACTTCTTCCACAACGACACTCGGTACGAGCCGCACTCCAATGGCTCGTTCAACCTGAGATACTGGTTCGACGACACTTACTATGAGCCTGGTGGTCCCGTATTTGTCCTTCTCGGAGGCGAGACGGATGGTGCTGGTCGTCTCCCATTCCTGCAGAAGGGTATCGTCCATCAAGTCATCAAAGCCACCAAGGGTCTTGGTGTTATCCTGGAGCACCGTTACTATGGCACCAGTTTCCCTGTCGATGACCTGACGACTGAGAACCTGCGCTTCTTGTCCACAGAGCAGGCTCTTGCTGAAGTCGACTACTTTGCAAGGAATGTCAAATTCGCTGGTCACGAGGAGAAGGACCTCACGGCGCCGTCAACTCCCTGGGTTGTGTATGGCGGCTCATACGCTGGTGCACAGGCTGCTTTCCTGCGCATCACATACCCGGAGACCTTTTGGGGTGCCATCTCCTCTTCCGGAGTCACAGTTGCTATCTACGACTTCTGGCAGTACTTCGAGCCAATCAGACTGTTTGGACCTCCTGACTGCATCAAGAACACCCAGACTCTGGTTGACGTTGTTGACAAGCACCTGCTGGGTAACAACACCGCCAACGTCCAGCAATTGAAAACTGTCTTCGGTCTCGGCAACATCACTGACAACCGCGACTTTGCCAACCAATTGACCGGCGTCTACGGCTGGCAGAGCACCAACTGGGACCCTGAGATCAACTCTCCATCATTCTACAGATACTGCAGCAACATCGTTCAGTCTTTTGACCGCGCTGAGCCTGCCACCGAGAGCCTGCGCCCTACCGTTGCCAGTCTAGTCTCCGCAGCCGGTTACGGCAACGACACTCTCGTGCAGAACATCACGCTCAACGCAATCAGCTATGTCAACCAGACCGTGCTCCCCGGCTGGCGCCGCTCCAACTACACGCAAGACCGATACTTCACAATCCTCAACTCCACCGCGCTGCAACAATACACCGCCCTGGAAGACTACGGCTACACCAGCTGGAGCTACCAAGTGTGCACCGAATGGGGCTACATTCAAACCGGCAACACCCCAGCCGATATCCAGCCCCTCATCTCCCGCACCCTCGACCTCGAATACCTCACCTTCTTCTGCGGCGCGCAGTTCAACATCACCTCGCCGCCGGACCTCGACAAAGTGAACAAGTACGGCGGCTTCAACGCCAGCTACCCGCGCCTCGCCCACATTGGCGGCAACGCCGACCCCTGGCGGCCCGCGACCCCGCTGTGGTACCCAGACTCGAAGCAGGACTCGCTCGACGAGCCCTGGCTCCTCATCAGCCACGGCGTGCACCACTGGGAGGAGAACGGCGTCTTCGACAACGAGACGACGCCCGAGAGCCCTCCCTACCAGGTCATCTACGCGCAGCAGTACTTGAAGAATTTCGTGGCCGAGTGGCTGGAGGAGTGGAGCAAGGGCGGGTATCAGACGGAGCTTTGAGTTTTTGTGTAAAAGGTGGATTGTGGACTTGTTTTGGTGTAGATACTAATTAGCATGTGAATGCATGTGTGGGTTCAAGCGTCTTTGGCTTTTTTTTTGTTATTGGTGTCCCTGACGCTTCCTGCGAGGCTCGTGCTACCCTAACCAGTTTAGTGGATTCCCACTCGAGTGCGACATGCACGGAAGATTCCAAAGGATAGTCTATATGTTTCACCGGCGTGGACACGAGTGCCAGAACCCTGCTCAGCGCGCAATATCCGCACCAAGGCCCCGCACAATCGCGCAGACTGAGTTCTATACATCTGCATAGCGCGAGTAAACCCCTCTATCCCCATGCACATCCCCACTCCTCTCCATTCCATCTTCCCCTCACATAATCCCCAGCTCGCCAAACCCCCTCAGCACATCCCCATCAACCCTAGCCAGCCACTCCTCCTGGAACCGCTGCTCGCCGCCCACCGCCTGGACAGCCTGCTGGATGTGGTCGCGCACAAAAGCGACGAGGTTGAGTGCGTGCACGGGGTCCGAGTAGAGGAGGTCGCGCTTGCGCATGTCTTCTGGGGACTGGGGGTCTGTTGGGGCGTAGGGCTCGGGGGGCCAGTGGAGGGCGCTGTGAGTGAGTTAGGATGTGTTTGCTTCGAAAAGGAAGGAGGGGCGTACTCAACACTCCGGTCGTCCATGCCGTCCAGCAATTCCCCCAGCACATCCGTCCACAGCGCCATGAAGCTCTGCAGCCGGCCGAGGGCCCACGGCTGTGCCGTCTCCAGCAGGCGGGTGAGCACGAGGGTCATGAGTTTCTTGCCGGGCGCGTCGCCAATGTTCTCGATGTGGCTGAACCACTCTTCCAGCAGCCAGTCGAGCTGCTTCTCGAGGCCGTCGGAGCCGACGCTGGACAGGGCCTCGAGCAGGACGGACGGCGAGGCGAGCCCGATGCGCGCCAGCACCGTGAAGTAGTCTGTCTCGACGACGCCGTCGACGGCGCGCGACGGCAGCTCGCGGTACGGGCCGTGCGACTGGTGGTGTGTCCACGCGCCGTGCAGGCCCTCGAGGACCTTGGCGAAGAAGCCGCTGGAGATGAGGTCCTGGGTTAGGTGGCGGACTGCGGCGTCGCCGCCGACGCCCTCGGCGCCGCGGATTACGCACTGCACGAGGTGGGTGAGGATGCCGTTTGCCTCAGGTTTGAGGTTGCCGAGTAGCTCTGCGAGGGCTTGGAGCAGCGCGGGGCGGAAGTTGTCGGCGAGGACGGCGGCGGGGGCGAGGAGGAGGTAGGCCTCTGTTATTTCGATGGCTTTTCGGAGGGTCTCGTTGTCCATGGAGTAGAGCGGGAGCAGGTAGGGGAGCAGGTTGAGGAGCTCTTGCGGTGTGGGCTCGGGAGGGGAGGGTGTTTGTGCGACAATGGAGGACCAGAGGTCGAGTGCGTCTTCGAGAAGATAGACTTGGGTCTCGGACTCTGGCTCGATGGCGCTTTGGATGATGGGCAGGAAAGAGACGTGGAAGGTGCGCGATTCAGCTTTCATGGCGTTGGTCAGTCGGGCCAGCAGGGTGAGGATAGCCTGCTTCATTAGATGTTCTTCACCAGACTGCTCCCACAGAGGCGGCAAGAGAGAGACGATACTGTTTGCGTAGGGCGTGATCTGTCGGATTAGCGCCAGTCTTCGCGTCCAAGTGCCGCTGACTTACATGATGCTCCAGCCTCTCGACTATGGTACTGATGGTGTTGAGCAGCGCCATCTTGGTGTCTGGCAGGTCCACTTCCTGCACCAGCGCCATCAACCTCTCCAAGGTTGTCGGTGCATACGGTAAGAAGTTGTCGGCATGGAACTCCCACTCATCAGCAATGTCCTTGAAGCGCCGACCAGCAGTGACTCGCACGACCTGGTCGTTGAGTGGATCGCTTGTGTCCAGGAGATGCTGGAAGATCTGGTATACAATCGGCTTCTTCTCTTGGGCAATCTTGATGGCGATCCACTGAGAGATGACGATGGCGATACGACGGCGGATGATGTTGAAGCCGGGCTTCTGCTTGCCGGCCTCGGCTACCAGAGTCTTCTCGAGAAATGCGTCGAAATCCAGCTGGTCGTGCAGGATGTCGGCAGCAAGACCAATGGCCGTGTAGACGGAGTCTTTGAACAGGATGTCTTCATTCTCCGGTGCTGCGACTGTCAGTATGCATCAGTCAGTTTGCTTGTCAGACTCACTGGCAACGGTGTAGAAGACTTGGAGCAGCGGCTGGACGATCAAATCTTTGAAATTCTTTGCGAGGTCTAGGAATAGCTTCTCGGCGCAGGGACGGATGGCAAACTCCCAGTCTTCTGCGCCCTCCTCCATCTTCTCCCACTCGTCGGGCTCTTCTTCCCACATGCGCAGGTCGCTTGGGCGGAAGACGAAGAAGCGCGTGACGAGTGCGGAGATCATCTCGCGCACAAGGTCATCTGTGAGGAGCTCCTGCTTGACGGCCTGCACCGCCTGGGTTCGCTCGTCTTTTTCTTGTTGCTGCTTGTACTTGAAGGTCTGTGTAGGGTAAAAGACCATCTTCACGCATGCGCGGACGAGCAGCAGGCCCTTCAAACCGAGTCGTTCACTGATGGGCGCCTCGTCTTCAGCGTCGCCATCGGTGCCAATCTTTGCACCGTCTAGTGATTTGGAGCCCCAAGTCTCGCCCAATCTGGCGATCAGGCTCCAGTAGTCACGCACGAGGGCTATTGAGTTTGGGAGCATTACGAAGCTGGCAGGGTGCGTAAGAGCCATGTTGAGATGAAGCTTGGAGAGCTGCATCAGGTGCTTCTCAATCAGCTGCCGCACGCTGTCACCAAGCGGCGAGTTTGCGGCTGACACGTATTGAAAGAACTCGTCGAAATGGGTGCGAGTCAGTGTCCAGAACTGCTGGATGTCTTTGTCCCTACCTGGGAATTCGTAGCCTGCAATGAGCAGTCTGCGGATGATTTTCATGGCAATCAGGCTGTGTTCGATGCTTTCGATTGCACCACCTTCATCCTCTCCGCCATCACGGAAGAAGGACTGCCATGCCTGTACCTTGTTCACGTAGACTGTGCCGAGCACAGCAAAGATCTCGGGGGCTACGGTGTGCAGGCTCTGGCGCGTGCGTGGCAGACGGCCGGTGGAGAGCTCTTTCACAATGTACAGAAGGACGAGGAGGGTGCGGGGCAGCTGCAAGCGGTAGGCGTTCGAGTCGGTCGAGGCGCGGAGGATCTGGAGGAGTTGCTGGAACAGCTCTGGCCTGGTCGGAGTCAGCCGTGAGCCATCCATGTACGAGGACAGCGCGCGTACCAGTCGTTTGGAAACTCGAATCGAACAATCTTTGCGACGACGAGTGAGTTTTGCAGCGCCAGTCGCGAGTCGGCTTCGTTGACGGCGCTCTCGAGCAAACGCGCCCGTATGGCGGCCTTGTCCTCTTTGGCGACAGCATTGGTGGCCGTCTTGCGCCAGTACTTGTCGATGCCGTTCTTGAGCTGGATGATGGCGAGGTAGCGGACCTCGAGAGGCAGCGACTTGTCCAGGAAGACGGTCTGGAGCAGTGGGTAGTAGCCGCGCGCCTTTTCCCACGCCTGCAGCTGCTTGGAGCCCGTCTGCACCTGCTGTGGGTCCGAGGAGGATGCTGAGCGCAGCACGTGGAACAGGATTCCCTCGGTGAGGGGATTGGCCTCGCCGGGCACTTCTATGCCAAACTCGACGTTCATGCTGGCGTGACCTGGCAGGAAATGCGGTGGTTGTTGCGGGGCAGCGCAGTCGTGCTTGAAGGGGTGGGGGCAGGGCAGGGCAGGGCAGTGCGCAAGACGCAAGACGCAAGACGCAAGACGCAAGACGCAAGATGCAAGATGCAAGATGCAAGATGCAAGATGCAAGATGCAAGATGCAAGTTCAGGTTGATAAGCCTGCTCACCCAGGCTGCGTTGTCAATCCCGGTGGTGGTGTCTGGTTGAGGAAGCGCTCCAACTTTTGATACTTGGGGCCTCCACAGGCGCGTCACGCCCCGCCATCGACGGCAGGTCTAGCCCGGAAAGAGGACCCTGGCTCGCGCGTAGACTTGCCGCTGCTGCTGGGCGCTCAACCTCGGTCCGCAGCGTGCATCGCATATCGGTCACCCCATCGCCCTGCCGCCTGCCTGTATATACACTGCACACGCGGCGCCCCCGACGCACCAGCAATGCCACAGTAACCGCCTCCACGCCCCAATGCCTGCCGCCGACTTCGCCGCGGCCCAGGAACGCATCGCCGCCCGCCGCGCCCAGCGCGCCGCCATCGCCCGCGCGCAGCAGCATGAGCCGCAGCCGCCGTCGCGCGCACTCGGGCGTCTGCCGTTCCCCTTCAACCGCCTGAGCGCCGCCGGCGTCAGCGCCTGGGACGCCGTCAAGGGCCGCGAGGGAACACGGCCCGAGTTCCGCGTCGGGCAGGTTGACGCCGAGCTGCTCGACGACGAGCTGCTCGAGCTGCTCAAGGGCCAGGTGGGCGAGGGCCTGAAGCACTTTGGCACCCACGTCGCCGACACATACAGCGCCGAGATCCTGCTGGCCCTCCGCGCAGTCCTGTTCAAGCTGAGCATCTGGAACAACAACGCCAGCTACGGCGCGCATCTCCAGGGCCTGCGCTACACCGACGCGCGGTCCAGCGCCCCCAACCGGCCGCCCCCCACGCCCTGGCAGAAGGCCGCCTACGGGCTGCTCACCATCGGCGGCCGCTACGCCTGGAGCAAGTGGGAGGACCACCTCCTCGCCGCGAGCGAAGACTACACGCGCCCCGCCAACCCCAACCTCGCGCTCCTCACCCGCCTGACCGAGACGCTCGCCAACGCCCACGACGTTGCATCCCTCGCCTCCTTCCTCGTCTTCCTCGTCAACGGCCGCTACAGGACCCTCGCCGACCGCCTGCTGCGCCTCCGCCTGACTCCGGCCTCGCACACCACCTCGCGCGAGGTCTCCTTCGAGTATCTCAACCGCCAGCTCGTCTGGCACGCCTTCACCGAGTTCCTGCTCTTCCTGCTCCCGCTGGTCGGCATCACGCGCTGGCGCCGCATCCTCTCGCGCACCCTGCGCCGTCTGCGCTCCGCCTTCCTGTCCCTCATCGGGCGGCGGCCGTCCCACTCCCCGGACAACGACAACAATGACGACGCCGACGAGAAGCACGGCGAGCTGGCGTTCCTCCCCGAGCGCACCTGCGCCATCTGCTACCGCGACCAGAACCCCTCGTCCGCCTCGGAAGCCGACGCCCTGACGCAGTCGGCTGCCGGCGGCGGCGTCGTCGGCTCCGCGGCCACAGACATCACCAACCCGTACATGGCCGAGTGCGGCTGCGTGTACTGCTTCGCGTGTCTGGCGCAGCGCATCGCCGCCGAGGAGGGCGAGGGCTGGCCGTGCCTGCGGTGCGGGGCGGTGGTGGCGTCGTGCGCGCCGTGGGACGGGGACGTGCTGGCGCCGACGAAGCCCTCCAAGCCGGCGTCGTCGTCGAAGCACCGCAGCGAGGAGCGCGTGCGTCGCGGCAGTGGAAACGGAAGTGGAAGCGGGCACGCCAAATCCGTCCTCTTCGCGCAGCCGGACACAGACGCCCGCTCGCACTCGGGCTTCCACTCCGACTCCCACTCCGACGATCACGACGACGATAACCACGACGAAGCCTCCCTCCACCACGTCCCGCCCATGCCGTACCCGGACGCGCACCACGGCTGCCCCGACCCCGCCGCCGTCCCCGCCGACGCGCTGCTGGAGCAGACGCGCGGTCTGCACCTCGGCGAGAGTCTGGCCTTTAGCGAGCGCGACGAGTGGGCGCGCGAGAGCGGACGGAGCACGGATGACGAGGGCGAGGACGAGGACGAGGATGCACAGAGCGAGGAGTACGACGAGGATGAGGAGCAGGAGGGCGAGGAGCTGGAGGACGACGAGGAGGGTGGGTTTGACTACGAAGGGTAGTAGCTGCGGGGGTGATGCCATGCCATGAGTACTATCTATCGAGTCTGTATGCTGGGAAAGCGAGCGGTTGTTGTTTGCGTTGCGTCGCGTCGCGTCACGTCACGTCACGTCACGTCACGTCAAGCCTCTAGGATCTAGAGTGGGCAGTGCGTGCGTGCGGCCAGGAAGAAACTGAATATGTCGTAGCATGCATGCATGTGTGCTTCGTGTTCCATGCGTATTTTCTCTCCCTCTCTCTCGTGAACCTCGCCTCCCGAGGCTGCATCTGAAGCATCTGAAGTATCCATCTGCGACACCTCCCTCCCTCCGTCCACTCCACTCCCCTCCACATCTCTCTCTCCTGTGCACCTTCCCGCGCTACGCCCTTGCAAACTCGGCAAACCGCGGTAACCGCGCCATCTTCTCCTCGGGGCTCACGCTCTCGTCGAAGAAGACCAGCTTGAAATTGGCGCTCTTCTTGCTCTTCTTGTCCTCCTTCTTGTCCGGCGGCGCCGAGCCCGTCTCGTGCGCTACAGACCCAATCAGGTCGTCGACCGACGCGTGTATGGCCGCGGGGCCTGCACCGTTGTGGGCCGCGGGCGCGCCGAAGCCGGGGCGTGGCGGGAGGGCGGCGGGCTGCGCGGGGATGCTGCCGGGGCGTG
>JAFISE010000087.1:0-140525 GCA_022560025.1 Stagonosporopsis chrysanthemi
CTTAGTCTTTTGTTTAGTAGTGCTAGCTATATAAGTTGCTACTATCTTTAGTTTTTTAAGAAGCTAATATTTTGCTGCATAGTTAGTATTATAAGCTTTGCTAATAGTTACTTTTTTTAATAGCAAAGTAAAGCTCTAGTTCTCTGCTAGATTGTGTAGATAGAATTGCTAAGCTAGCCCTTAAAAGAGAATATTAAATTAGTAAAGTAGCTTTTCTTAGATCTACCTTAGCTGCACTAATTAAAGACGTAGCAAATCTTAGCCTCGTAAGTTACAAAGCCCTATTATAATTAGCTTTTGCAATTTAATAAGTAGCTATAATAACTATATTAATAAGACTGTTCTATTTATCTAGTTTAAAGCAATCTAGAAGATATAAACTACTAGTAAAAGTAAGTAGCTAAGGCTTATCTTCTTGCTTAATATAGAGCTGTTAGACGTCTTCTTTAGAGTCTATAGCTATAATAATAGTATGTAAAATTATATATAAGTATAGTAGTTGTTGTATTTAGGTTACTAACTAGATACTAGTTTGCAGCTTTGTTTTTTTAAGCTAAGTAGCTTATATACTGTAAGCAAACAAAAACACGCTTAAATTATAAGACTTTTATACTTGTAGTTTATATATCTACGCTGTAAAACATTAGATTAACTAGAAAACAGTATTATTAAAAAGCACGTCTTGCGTTTAATATTATAGTAATCTATTATAGTTATTTATTACAGTTATCTATTACAGTAAAAGCTAGCAAGTTAGCTACAAAGCTATCTCTACTTGCAGATTTTCTAAGCTAGGCTATGCTCTACGTGCCTTACTATCTAATAATCATTAACTCTAGCTGTATATTTAGAGAACTTACCTAATTAAAGTTAGATTTATCTTAAAATAAGCTTATTTAAAAGCACTTAGTTAGTTGCGTGTATAGAAATAATTATTATAGTTAGTTATTATATGTGTAGCTGTGCACTAAGCTGTAGCACTATAAGGCCTAACAAACTTACTATAACTATAGAATATTTTATAAAATATTTATTTGTCTACCTATATCTACTTTCTATTTACTACTTATAACCTATCTATTACTTTGTACAACTACTACTATACTGCTAATGTTTAAGAATATTAGGAGCAAGGCTAGCATACAGGCTGTTACTTAGAAGCTAAAAGCTAAGCCTTTTACTATAAAAGCTGCCTGCAAAATACTTCTATCTGCTAAACTTACTTATAAACCTTAGCACTATAAGCCTAGTAGTAGGTTATTATAGGCTATTATTACAAAACTATTCTAATTCTCTATAGCTATTGCTCTTTGCAAAATCTGTTGCTACTAGAAGAGTAGCAAACTTCTCTTCTAGAAGCTGCTATTTGCGCGCCTTATTTACAAAATTACACAGTATATCTAGATAATAAGCAATACTTGTTTTTAATGCTCTATAATTAAAGCTATTTAAAAAGCAAGTAAGGCTTTCTTAGTAGGATATTTTAAAGATATATATATTTGCAAATACAATTTAATATAAGTGCTAATATTATTAGATCTTAACCTAAATACTATATATGCAAAGAGAGTTACTATTTAGTAGAAGGATTCTAAGCTAGCTCTTTAATACTATAATAAGCTTAGTGCTTTTAGTAGTAGTAAAATAGTATTTAGCTAATTAGTGTATATATTTACATTCTAACTCTAATTCTCTAAGTATGTCTATAAAGAGTAATAGTAAACTTTTTCTAAACTAATAATTACTTAATATAATAATTTGCTGTAATAATAATTCTCTATAATTCTAATATTTAATAGAGATATTTTCTTAAAAAATAATAGATTTAGACTGCTGCAAATCTTTTCTATATATAGTTAGAGTTAGCAAGGCTAATTTTTAGTATTTTTTTTAGCAACCTTAACCTAACCTCTACTCTAAGTAGAGACAACCTAACTTCTACCTACTTAGTATTAACTTAGTATAGGTAGAGGTTAAGTAAGAGTTAGGTACTGTTACGTGCTACTCTAACTCCTACCTAACTCCTACCTATTTAGTAGCCTAGCTATAGATAAAGAACTACAAGTAACTACAGGTTGTTAAAGAGTAAAATAGCTCCTAATAGTCTATAACACTATAGTTAGCTAAAGCTAGATTTAGAGAGGACAAGAATAGCACTTCCTAGCTACTGCTAGCTAATTTAAGCTATAATAGGCTATAATAAGGCATAATAGCACAGACTAAGACACTATCTTAAGGATCTAAAAAGGGTTCAATTTTTAAAAACACGTACTAATTAGTAGGTAGAGGTAAGAGTAATAGAGTAAAATAAAGAGGAAAAGACTATTATATAGTACTCTACTCTATAGCAGTAGTATAGTAAGTACAGACTATTATAGTAAAGATAAAGTAAAAGTAGGTAGGTAAAGGTAGGTTAAAATCTAGAAATTTAACAGAATTTCTAGATAGCTAAGATTACTACTAAATAAACCTCTCTAAACTACCTAGTACTAATATAGGCTATAACAGCTTACAGCTACTCTAAGAGCTCTAGAAGATAGTTGCCTAGATTGTTTAGTCTTAGAAAGAAGATATTGTTAGCCCTCTAGGTTTATAGAGGCTGTAAGGCTAAACAGCAGGGCCTACTATAAAGGCTAGAAGTCTACTATACTATTTCTACTTAGCAGTAAACAGTCTACTATCTACTAATTAAACCTGTATCTAATCTCTAGATATTGTACTACTTGTTACCTTAATACCTTACTCTTTTCTATACCTCTAGACTCTAGGTTCTAATAATTTTCTAGTAAAACTAAAGTTAAGCTTTAGTTAGAGATAGTTAAAATATTAACTAAATTTTATATATCTATTTTAAAAGGCTAAAGTAGTCTAAAATTTTAAGTAGATATAAATTTACAAGACAATTAGTCTTAAAAAGATCTAAGATAATAGCTTATTTCTTAGTTAATAGTAGGCTAGCAAATAAGTTTAGAGTATAAAGTAGTAGATAGAGGTTAGGTTAGAGTTGTATAGACCTTAGAGTAGTAGTTAGGTTAGACTTATATAGGCTAGAGGTAGAAGTTAAGTAAGAGTACTTCTAGTATAGGTAGAGGTAAGAGTTAGGTTGTATAGACCTAGGTTAGAGTTAGGTTAGGGGTACCTACTAAGGAACGTAATTTTAAGTTGTAATAAATAGCTTATCTTGCTACAAAATAACTCTATTAAGGTAAGCCTACTATAGTATATAATTGTAAGAACAAGCCTAGTTCTTTAAGCCTACCTTATACTACCTAACAACTACCTAACTTAGATCTGTCTTCTAACTACTCCTTAGTATAGTCTTCTGTAAGCTTCTAAGTATAAGAAGAGAAGCCTCTATAGAGTTTAGATAGATAGTTTTAAAGTATTCTTTTGTACAAGACCTATAGAAATAGAGATCTAGTCTTGTAGTTTATCCTAGTGCTTTTATACACCTTATAGTAGATACCTATACAATTTAGACTCTTCTAGCACTTTACATTGTTATATTATACTTTAAAACTTGTCTTAGCTAGTAATAGCTTTATAATAATATTGCTATAGTTTGTTTAGTTATTTGCACAAGTATAGCTAGAGTATTATGCCTAAACTAAACAAGTCTTTAAATTATCTATTTAATAGTTAGGATACTAGAGATCTTCTAACAACTAAAGCCTATAGGTTTAGAACTTCTTACAACTTACTACTCTAGGATTAACTTTAGAAAAGCTGCGTTAGATTGCGCTAAGATAGATACTTAGAGACTATTAATAACCTACTTAATTTAGATATAACTCTAATATTAGGCACTACTATAGAACCTACTACTTAGTCTTAGAACTAGTTAGAGACTAGACACTTTAAGGCCTTGTATTAGCACAACTGTCCCCTACTAACAATAGATCTAATTTACAGCTATTCTACTACAATCTCTTAGAAGAGATAGCTTAACTATAGTAGAAACTTGCTTAGTTACGTGCTAGTCTTGCTCTAGTAGATTGCCCCTTACTTACAAGAGAAACACTACTAATAGGTGTACTATATTAATCTACTATAAGGCAGCTATTAGAAGCTAGCTTAGTACTTACAGTACGTAAGAAGCTCTCTAAAGAGGCTCTTAATATTAAGGTTCTTACTAATAGAAGTAACTCTACCTTTTAGTAATAGTATACTTCTATTTAAGACTAACTTAATATTAATACAGACTACTATCAGAGTGTACGTGCTTATATAGCTCTTGTCTAGAGTTATACCTCTAGATTAGCTAAAGAATACTTAGAACCTTAGTACTTCTCTAACAATAAGACAAATTACTTTTACACTATAGAAGAGATAATTACACTCCTTAAGACATACTTTGTTACTAGGAATAAGTAGGCAGAAAGCTAAGCAGTCTTTAATTAAATCTAAATAGAGAAATTAAAAGCTTTCTCTACTTTTAAGAGCTACTTCCTTAGTATAGCTATTAAAGGAAAAGTACTCTAATTAGAGTAGTTTTACTATATATAGACTAAAATCTCTCTAAGTATTTAAGTACCTAATCTAGGCTTTAAGCAGCAATAGTATAATTTCTTCTCTTAAGTAGTAGAATATCTAACTACTTATAATATAGAAAGAAAGAACAAGTCTACTATACTAACTTATGCTATATTGCAACTCTTAAGATTAATCAAAGACTACTAGTTAGATATAAAACAGAGCTCTGTTATAACAAGTTAACAAGATTACTCTTCTTTTAGCTAATCTACTTACTTTACCTAGAGTACCTTTGTACTCTACTAACTCTCTAATATACCTATACCTAAAAAGAATATAACTCTAGAAGCTTACTATAACTATAGAAAGCTAGGATACTCTACTAAGAATTGCACAGTACTCTATGTACGCAAAATTAAGGTAAAGTAGAAAGATTTTGTTAATACTAAAGAAGACTTTAACAAGACTAATACAATCTCTATAGAAAATTGTCTTGCCTAAGAAGATTATCTTACTTAGGCTTAAGCTAATATAATATATCTAATCTCTTCTTTGTTTAGCAGTCTTTATTTTCTTACTTCTACTATTCTTTATAACTAAGAGCTTAGTATTTAACTTTGCTTCTTAGTTAACACTAGTGCCTAAGGATTTTTGATTTTAAACTCTAATATTATATATTCTATCTCTACTTTACTTTATAAACTTATCTGAAAGCTACTTTTTTTAGTTTAAGTTAAAGGTTTCTAGAATCAAATTACTTTCTCTGTAACCTAGTATATACAGTTATACCTTTTAGTTAATAGCTAAAAGGTGTATAACTACTCTTTTATTATTATAGACCTTAGATTACAGGATTATATTATTAGAATTAAGTAGTTAAAGTATTTTAAGCTATAACTTAATATAGATAAGTCTTAGTTAATATAGCTTACTAAATACTCTTAATTATATAAATCTATTCTGCCTATATTAATAACTTTGCAACAACCTCTTAGAAAATGCAAAGCCTAACAAGACATAGAGCAACAGAATGCTCTATAGAAATAAAAGAGTATTAGCAACAACATAGTCTTGTACAACTATTTAATATATAAAAAGTATACTAAAGTTGCTTAAGTTTTATTTGTAACCTTTAGTGCTACCTAATAAAGTAGTAAATACTCTTGTAACTAGTCTAACTAAGGTTACTACTATTACTATGCTCTTAGCTAATACTTTTTACTTCTTAATAAAGAAACTATAAAATAAGTTCTTTACAACTAATCTATATAAGATTAATTATATTATAGAAGAAATGTGCAATTAAGACAACTCTAATAATGCCTAACTAATCTAGAAATACTTACTAGCCTAATACTCTTAGTATACTAATATGTTTAGCAAGGCAGAAGCTAAAAGCCTTCTAGAATACTATTCTTATAACTATAAGATTGTTTTTAAAGAACTCTTACTAAACTATTACTTTTGTTTGTATAAACAGAACTTAGAAGAACTTAAAGCTACTAAGAAGCTTATACAAGAGTAGCTGTGCTATAGTTAGATTAAGTAAAGCTAAAGCCTATTTATATTACTTATACTGTGTATTTTAAAGACTAAATAGAAGCCTGTGTATCTATATAGACTATTATAAATTAAATAATTTAACTTGCAAAGACTCTTATCTAATACTCTATATAGACAAGCTGCTTGCCTAAATATCTAAGGCAAAGATATTTACTAAGTTTAATATTTAATTAGCTTTTAACTAAATCTGTATAGATCCTGCCTTTAAAGAGTATACTATATTCTAGACATGTTATAGTATATATATAAGTATAAAGTCTTACTATTTAGTTTATATAATAGCTCTGCTACGTACTAATACTATATAAACAATATTCTAATTAACTACTTAGATAACTTCTATATTGCTTACCAAGATAATATTCTTGTCTACTCTAAAGACACTTAGACATACTAGATATATATTAAAAAGGTTCTAGAATATCTTTGCTCTACAGGCTAGTATGTTAATACTAAGAAAAGTAAATTCTATATAACTTGTACTTAGTACCTTAGGTACATCTTTATAAATAAAGGTATTAGAGTAAATCCTAAGAAGGTATAAGTTTTAGCAGACTAAAAGCTACTTACAACTATAACAAGTGTAAAATTATTCTTAGGCTGTACTAGTTTCTATTAACAATTTGTGCCTAAGTTTCTTTAAGTAGCAAAACCTTTAATTATATTATAGAGTCTATTAAATACTTTTAAATAAACTCTAGACTACTAGGCTAGCTTTAAGAAGCTTAAACAGAGCCTGTTAGCTATTCTAACTCTATGCTACTTTAACTTAGACCTTAAAACAAAGCTTAAGACTAATATATTAAATAAAGTAGTAGCTAGCGTTATGTCTTAGAAACACGCAGACAACTGCTAGTATCTTACAGCATTCTATAGCTATTCCTTATTAGGTTTAGAGCTTAACTAGGAGATCTATAACAAAGAGCTCTTTGCTATCTTTTAAGCCTTTAACAAGTAAAGAGCTAAGCTAATGTCTATACTAAATTAGATCTATATCTACTCTATCTACTATTTTCTAGAATATTTTATAACTACTAAAGTTTTAAATACCTAACAAGCTAAGTAGGCAGAAACACTTGCTTTGTTTAACTTCTAAATTAAGTAAACCTTAGAGAAGAATAACAAGAAGGCTAATATTCTTAGTTAAAGAGAGTAAGACCTAGCTAACCTTAAGACAACTTAGAAAGATAATTACTCTTAGGTATTATTAAGACTCTAATAACTTTACAACTATATTAACTTTAATCTTGCCTAAGTCTATCTTTTATATTTCTTAGTACACGCTATCTATACCTTGCAGCTAGAAATACAGTTAAACTTCTTAGAACTAATTAAAGCTATACTATAACACAATTACTAGGCCTTTAAGAAAGAGTAAAAATCTCTAGCCTCTAATTATTAGATCTATAACAGTCTACTTCTATACTAAGATTATCTATGTGTAGTCTAAGACTTAGTACTATGCACTTGCTTTATCTAAGAAGCTTACAACTAAGTATCTACTACTTACTTAAGTATAAAGAAAACCTACTAGCTACTATACTAATAGTATTACTAGCAGGCTATAGAAGCAAGCTGTAAACAGTATATACAAAATTATATCTCTTGTTACTATGGTTATCTAAAACAGACTTAACTCTGCAGGTACCTGTACTTATTGCCTATTTCTAATTAACTTATACAGCACATATATATAGATTTTAAAGATTTTTTAAAAGACAAAGCTAAATATAATTAAACACTTATTGTTATTAACTATTTAATAAAGTATATAATTACTATTCTGTGCTACAAGACAATAACTATATAAGAAATAGCTTCTTTGTTTATTTAATAAGTCTATTGTTTTAGTTATACTCTAGAGTTAATAGTATTTAATTATAGACTCTAGTTTGTATTCTGTTTCTAGTCTAAGTTCTACTAGATTATTAGTATTTAAGTTAAGCTTTCTACTACTTACAATAAGAAAACTAACAGCTAAATAGAGATTGTAAATAAGTATATTAACTAGCAGCTACAACTATTTATAATATACTATTAAGATAACTAGTCTAAATTACTGCTGCGAATTAACTATATATAGCTTACTCTACTTTATTCTAGTATTAGAATAACTTTCTATTAAGTATTATTTAAAAGCAAACTAAGACAGAGCTAGTAATAGAATAGACTTGATATAGGTACAACTCTTTGTAACAACCTAAACTACTAAGATATACTTACTTTAGCAACTTGTATATACTAAGCTTAGAAAGTAGCTAATAAGAATATAGAAAAGGTATAGCTGTAAATAAGAGCTACTAAGGACAAGTATTACAGTCTAGTTAACTAGGCAGTAAGTAATAAGGTATACTTGTTAACTAAGAACTTCGCTGTTAAGTGTCCTAGCTAAAAGATATCTAACTTATAAGAAAGTCTATTTAAAGTTCTTAAGTAAGTTAGTTATTTATAGTGTTTAAAACTTTCTTTAAGTTTATAAATTTACAATGTTTTTGCCCTAAATATACTCTGCAAAGACTTAGCAGACTCTCTACCTAGATAGGAAGCTCTAAAACTCTTAATTGTCTTAATCTAAAGAGTTAAAGAATAGAAAGTGTATAAGATACTAGCAAGCAAGCTCTTCTAACAACGTTTAAAGTATTGTATAAGCTAGGTAGAATACAACTTTAACTCTACCTAGTACTTAGTAGAAAACTTTAAAAATACTCTCTATAAGCTAAAAGTGTTTTATAATAAGTATCTTTAATTACTAGATCTTCTAAATTAGTTACTAAATTAGATTAAATCTTAGAAAGAAAACAGCTAGTAATAGTTTAAGTAAGCACGTTATAAATTTAAAAGATAAAGAAAATCTAGACTACTCTAAACTCTTACTAACCTAGCTAAGTAATAAAGAAAAACGTCTACTCTACTATATATGTAGTAATTAAGCTAAAGCCTTACTAACGTTGCTTATCTCTTCTTTAGTGTCTACTAAGAGAGCATCTAAATTAGCTAACGCCTTTTTAGGTACTAACTTCTTTAGGCCTTTACTTCTAGTACTCTGCTATAGAGCTTTAACTACTAGAGCCTATAGAGATACTACTACCTACCTTAGCTCTGCTACTTTATTGCGCAGAGACTTTACTTGCGCAGTAAGCGCTCTTATTACTTCTACTAAGGCCTAATTAGTAACAGACTAGATATAGTACTAATAAAGTAACATGTTAGCAGCTAATATCTATTAAAGCTGTGCAGTTACTATCTGTACAATACTTACTAAGGTATAAGCTAACTAACAAAGGTTATCCTAAGTAGTCTTACAAACAGCTTTTAAAGCTGTTGCTTCTAACTCTTTTAACTCTTTATCTTCTACTACAGCCTCTTCTTATATAACAAGATTACTTTAAAAAGTATTATACTTAGGTCTAATATAAATTAGCACCTATTTAAAAGTTAGCCTAAGGACTAATAGAAAAAGAGTGCTAAGATTAAACTAGACAATACTTCTTGTTTTAAAGTATATAATAAGTACACTTTAATAATAATACTTTATATAAGTTATACTCTACCTTATAGCTCTGTATAAAGGCTTAGATTGTAAGAACAAGCCTAGTTCTTTAAGCCTACCTTTTACTACCTAACAACTACATAACTTAGATCTGTCTTCTAACTACTTCTAAGTACAGTCTTCTCTAAGCTCCTAGGTATAAGAAGAGAAGCCTCTATAGAGTTTAAATAGATAGTTTTAAAGTATCTTTTTATATAAGACCTATAGGAATAGATATCTAGTTTTGTAGTTTATTCTAGTACTTTTATATACTTTGTAGCAGATACTTATATAATTTAAACTCTTTTAGCATCTTATGTTGTTATATTATACTTTAACACTTATTCTAGATAGTAACAGCTTTATAATAATATTGCTATAGTTTTATTTAGTTATTTGTACAAGCGCAGCTAGAGTCTAAATTATACTTAGACTGCAAGAGTCTTTAAGTTATTTATACTATAGTTAAGATTCTAGAGATCTCTTAACAACTAAAGCCTATAGGTTTAGAACTTTCTACAACTTACTGCTCTAAGATTAACTTTAGAAAAGCTGTGTTAGATTGCGCTAAGATAGATACTTAGAGACTATTAATAACCTACCTAATTTAGATATAACTTTAATATTAGGCACTACTACAAGACCTACTACTTAGTTCTAGAACTAATTAGAGACTAGATGCTTCTAAGGCCCTATATTAGTACAACTGTCCTCTACTAACAATATATCTAATTTAGAGCTATCTTACTATAACCTTTTAGAAGAGATAGCCTAACTATAGTAGAAACTTGCTTAGTTACGTGCTAGTCTTGCTCTAGCAGATTGCTCCTTACTTACAATAAAAACACTACTAATAAGTGTACTATATTAATCTACTATAAGGCAGCTATTAGAAGCTAGCTTAGTACTTACAGTACGTAAGAAGCTCTCTAAAGAGGCTCTTAATATTAAGGTTCTTACTAATAGAAGTAACTCTACCTTTTAGTAATAGTATACTTCTATTTAAGACTAACTTAATATTAATACAGACTACTATCAGAGTGTACGTGCTTATATAGCTCTTGTCTAGAGTTAAATATCTAGATTAGCTAAAGAATACTTAGAACCTTAGTACCTCTCTAATAATAAGTTAGACTGTTTTTATACTATAGAAGAGATAATTACACTCTTTAAGATATACTTTGTTACTAGAAATAAGCAGGCAGAAAGCTAAGCAGCCTTTAATTAACTCTAAATAGAGAAATTAGAAGCTTTTTCTACTTTTAAGAGCTGCTTCTTTAGTATAGCTATTAAAAGAAAGGTACTCTAATTAGAGTAGTTTTACTATATATAGACTAAGATCTCTCTAAGTATTTAAGTACTTAATTTAAGCTTTAAGCAGTAATAGTATAATTTCTTCTTTTAAATAGTAGAACACTTAACTACTTATAATATAGAAAAAAGGAACAACCTTACTATGCTGCTACTTCTAGTTTTGCAGCTTTTAAGATTAATAAGAACACCTTAGTTAGATATAAAACAGAGCTCTGTTATAACAAGTTAACAAGATTACTCTTTTCTTAGCTAATGTACTTACTTTACCTAGAGTACCTTTATACTCTACTAACTCTCTAACATACCTGTACTTAAAAAGAATATAAATCTAGAAGCTTACTATAACTATAGAAAGCTAGAATACTTTACTAAGAATTACACAGTACTCTATATATACAAAATTAAGGTAAAGTAGAAAGATTTTGTTAATACTAAAGAAGACTTTAACAAGACTAATACAATCTCTATAGAAATAGTCTTACCTAAGAAGATTATCTTACTTAGGCCCAAACTAATATAATCTATATAATCTCTTACTGTCTTATTTGTTTATTAGTCTTTATTTCTTTACTATTACTATTCTTTGCAACTAAAGGCTTAGTATTTAACTTTGCTCTTTAGTTAATACTAGTGCCTAAGGATTTTTGATTTTAAACTCTAATATTATATATTCTATCTCTACTTTACTTTATAAACTTATCTAAAAGCTACTTTTTTTAGTTTAAGTTAAAGGTTTTTAGGATTAAATTACTTCTTCTATAACCTAGTATATACAGTTACACCTTATAGTTAATAGCTAGAAGGTATACTACTGCCTTTTTATTATTATAGACCTTAGATTACAAGATTATATTATTAGAATTAAGTAGTTAAAGTGTTTTAAGCTATAACTTAATATAGATAGGTCTTAGTTAGTATAGCCTGCTAAATACTCTTAATTATATAATCTTACGCTGCTCTAGGCTAGCAAGCTAGGTACCTCTGTGTACTTAGAGTCTCTAACTTTAGGTAGGTATAACTCTTTAAATACTTAAGATACAGCTTAGTAATATATCACACAATAGAATGCGCTAAGCTAGAGCTCTTAACAAAGCTACTATTTGCCTAATTTAGAATAGTTCCGGCTTAGTTATATCGCCTAGAATAGCTAGATAGTTTGTACTACCTCTACCCCTACCTAACCCTAGGGTCTACAAACTCTCTATAGGTTCTAAGCGATATATCTAAGCTAAAAATATTCTAAATTAAGCATGTAGTAGCTGTTTTAAGAGCTCTAGCTTAGCGTATTCTATCGTGTAATACATTATTAAGCTGTATCTTAAGTATTTAAAGAGTTATACCTACCTAAAGTTAGAGACTCTAAGTACATAGAGATACCTAGCTTGCTACTCTACGCTGCTCTTATTAATAACTTTGCAACAACCTCTTAGAAAAGGCAAAGTCTAATAGGATATAAAGTAATAAAATGCTTTATAAGAATAGAAAGAGTATTAGTAATAACATAGCTTTAGTATAACTGTTTAATATATAAGAAGTATACTAAAGTTGCCTAAATTTTGTTTGTAACCCTTAGTATTACCTAATAAAGCAGTAAACACTCTTGTAACTAGTCTAACTAAGGTTACTACTATTACTACGCTCTTAGCTAATACTTTCTACTTTTTAATAAAGAAACTACAAAACAAGTTCTTTACAACTAATAGATACAAGATTAATTGTATTATAGAAAAAAAGTATAACTAAGATAACTCTAACAATGCTTAACTAATCTAAGAATACTTACTAGCTTAATACTCTTAGTATGCTAATATATTTAGTAAGGCAGAAGCTAAAAGCTTTCTAGAACACTGCCTTTATAACTACAAGATTGTTTTAGAAGAACTCTTACTAAACTTTTAGGCTCTTGCTCTTAGCGCTTTGTTATAGAGCCTTAACTACTAGAGCCTATAGAAATACTACTGCCTGCCTAAGCTCTGCTACTTTATCCTGTAGAGACCTTACCTGCACAGTAAGCGCCTTTATTACCTATATTAAGGCCTAATTAGTAACAGGCTAAATATAGTACTAATAAAGTAACACATTAGCAGCTAATACCTTTTTAAGCTACGCAGTTGCTACCTGTACTATACTTACTAAGGCATTAGCTAACTAACAGAGGTTATTCTAAGCAGTCTTATAAACAGCCTATATAGCTGCTGCTTTTAGCTCTTTTAACTCTCTACTTTTCTCTACTATAGCTTCTTTCTACGTAACAAGGTTGCTTTAAAAAGCATTGTACTTAGCTCTAATATAAATTAGTAACTATATAAGTTAGTAAAGGTAAATAGAAAGGTAAAGATAGTAATTAAACTAGACAACAATTTTTATTCTAAAGTGTATAATAAGTACACTTTAATAACAATACTTTGTTAAAAGTGTATACTACTACATTCTCCTGCATAAAGGCCTAAATTAAATAAAAGTAGATAACTTAATAGGCTACTATAAGAGTGCTAAAAAAGACAAGTATTAGTATAGTAACTAAAAAACAAGCCTAGTAATAGTTAGCAGTAATTAGATAGAGTTTTTATTTAAAGTACTTGCAGCAAGAATTAGTATTTATTAGAGAATAGAAATAGGCAGAGCACGTGTTATTAACTTAAGAAGCATGCTGTAAGCAATTTAACCTAATTAAGAAGTAGATTAAACGCGTTTCTATAGTTACTGTAACTTTAGTAAAAGCTACTCTATTATAGTATAGGCTCTTATAATAGCTATAAGCCTAGTAACAATCTAATTTACTTAGTTATTGTTACTAGAAAGCTTGCCTAGAATAGATAAGTATAGTGTAGCTAATATAGCTTATATAAAAAAAACTTAAATAAAAGTTAATAATAGTAAAGAAAGACTAGAGTCTTAGAATAAATAGAAGTTAGATATATTCTATACTTTACTAAAGTTTAAACCTTTATAGTACAAGAATTCTCTTATAATCTTGCAGAATTAGAGATAATCTGCTTATAAGAAGGAGAGTAATATAAAAACAAGCTTAGTTCTTTAAGCTTACTTTTTACTACCTAACAACTTCCTAACTTAGATGTGTCTTCTAACTACTCCTTAGTACAGTCTTCTCTAAGCTCCTAAGTATAAGAAGAGAAGCCTCTACAGAGTTTAGATAGATAGTTTTAAAGTATCTTTTTATACAAGACCTATAGAAATAGAGATCTAGTTCTATAGTTTATTCTAGTGCTTCTATATACCTTATAGCAGATACCTATATAATTTAGACTTTTTTAGCATCCTGCGTTGTTATATAGATTAAACAAAGGTAGATAACTTAATAGGCTACTATAAAAGTACTAAGAGAGACAAGTATTAGCATAGTAACTAAAAAAACAAGCTTAGTAATAGTTAGTAGTAACTAGATAGAGTTTTTTTATTTAAGGTACTTATAGCAAGAATTAGTGTTTGTTAAAGAATAAAAACAAGCAGAGTACGCGTTATTTACTTAAAAAGCACACTGTAAGCAATTTAACCTAATTAGAAAGTAGATTAAACGCGTTTTTACAGTTACTATAACTTTAGTAAAAGCTACTCTGTTATAGTGTAAGCTCTTATAACAGCTATAAGCTTAGCAATAATCTAATTTGCTTAGTTATTATTAGGCTAGCAAACAAGTTTAGAGTACCTAGCAGTAGGTAGAGGTTAGGTTAAGGTTGCACAGACCTTAGAGTAGTAGTTAGGTTAAGGTTGCATAGGCTAGAAGTAAAAGTTAGGTAGAGGTACCTCTAGCGTAGGTAGAAGTAAGAGTTAGGTTGCACAGACCTAGGTTTAGGTTAAGTTAAGAGTACTTACTAGAGTACATAATTTTAAGTTGTAATAAATAGCTTATCTTGCTATAGAATAACTTTATTAGAGTAAGCCTACTACAGTGTGTAATAATAGGCAGTAATAATTAGCACTCTTACTATAGGATAAAATCTTCTATAATATTAGTACAACCTCTACTTTACTTTAACTCTAAGTAGAGACAACTTAACTTCTACCTACTTAGCACTAACTTAGTGCAAGTAGGAGTTAGGTAGGGGTTAGGTACTGTTACGTGCTACCTTAACCTCTACTTAACCTCTACCTATTTACTAGCCTAGTTATTATTACTAAAGAGCTTGCCTAAGATAAATAAGTATAGAGTAGCTAATATAAGCTGTGTAGTAAACCTAAATAAAAGTTAATAATAGTAAAAAAAACTAGAGTCTTAAGACAGATAAAAGTTAGATATATTTTATACTCTTCTAAAGTTTAAACCTTTATAGTATAAGAATTTTCTTTATAATTTTGCAGAATTAAAGACAATCTACTTATAAAGAGAGAGGTAATATAAGAATAAGCCTAGTTCTTTAAGACTACTTTATACTACCTAACAACTATCTAACTTAGATCTGTCTTCTAACTGCTTCTTAGTACAGTCTTTTCTAAGCTTCTAGGTATAAGAAGAGAAGTCTCTATAGAGTTTAGATAGATAGTTTTAAAGTATTCTTTTATACAAGACCTATAAGAATAGAGATCTAGTTCTATAGTTTATTCTAGTGCTTTTATACACCTTGTAGCAGATACCTATGCAATTTAGACTTCTCTAGCATCCTGCGTCGTTATAGTAATAATAGGCAGTAATAATTAGCTCTCTTGCTATAAGATAAAATCTTCTACAATATTAGTACAACTTTTACTCTACTCTAACTCTAAGTAGAGACAACCTAACCTCTACCTACTTAGTATTAGCTTAGCGCAGGTAGAGGTTAGGTAGAGGTTAGGTACTGTCACGTGCTACCCTAACCCCTACCTAACCCCTACCTATTTGCTAGCCTAGTTAGTAGTTTATTATATAATATGTCTTTCTAAGAGTATACTATCTAGATAAGAAAGTACAACTTAGAGTAAAGCAGACTACAATTGTAAAGAGAAGCCAGCTAGATGTTTGTTTACTGTGAAGCGCGAAGCTTGTGCTCTGTTCGGGTGCAGGACTGCTGGATAAGCTCTTAGGGCCTTGAGTAGAGCTTGTAGGTGAACTAGCAGCATTTGTGCCGTCGGACAAAGATGTAGTCTACGCACTTTAGTAAGGTCTTAACAGAAGGATTGTTGTCATGTACCTGAGATGAAGTAGTACTTGTGCTTACCGAAGTTGAAGAGTTGGACGAGCGGTCATCTGAGTCGCCGAACTGGCGGTACCAGTTCTCTTCTGGGTCTCCAAGACATTCTCCTACAGTGACGGCCCTGTAACCAAGTTGGGTGAGTGTGGACAACATGAACTCGGTGAGATTGTTAGCCGTCTGTTCAAGAATGTCATGGCCAATAACGAGCGAAGAATCCTTCTCTGGGGTGGCACCAGCCTTAGTGACGTTCCCCATGAACCAGTCTTTGGAGTTTTGGATTTTGAATGCATCAGCCTGTAGGTAATCTTCGGTAGCGATATCGTAGTAGACGAGATGGTATCCAAGATTACTCGTATCTGTTTGGCAAGCTTCATTGCAATCCGCGTATGGTGGGCGCAGGTACGTTGGGATTTTTCCAACAATGTTATTAAGCGCCATCTCGACATTCCAGATCTGGTTCTTGCGATCCTGGGATGAAATCAAAGACAAGTTCAGATGCGTCCACGTATGTGAAGCGATTTGATGACCTTCTGTGTCCATGCGCTTAATCGTGCTGATATGCTCTTTCGTCTTGTCAATTTGCCCTTTGCCGATGTTATTCCCGGTGATGAAGAACGTTGCCTTGGCATTGTAGCTCTTAAGCAGATCGAGAATGTGATCAGTGAAATGTTTCTGCGGACCATCGTCGTAGGTGAGAGCGATCATGCCTGGGTGCTTGCACTTCCATACACCTGCTCCTCCATAGAGAACTGATCCAAACTTTGGACGTGGGATTGACGACGTGTTTTTCCCTTCCGGATGCAGATTCTCTGGACATGCGGGACCATATTTCCACTGGCAGTTGGGAGAATAACAGTGATTGTCGGTAGTGCCACAAACTGCGGGTATCAACAGTGAAACATAGCCAATGGTTGTCCTACTTACATCCAACTATGGAGCAGCATTTGCCTTGAGGGCAAGATCCAATTCCCTCACCACATTCACGATCGTCTGCGCGTGCTTTCAAAGCCGGCTGACTGTGAGCCTGAGTGCTCACAAGGCCTCCAGAATGAAGAGTAGCAATCAAGTTCTCGGCTCTTCGATCGACCTGGTCAAGACCCAAAATTTGGGGCAGCCCAGTGCTGCCATGCGCGCTCGCAAGTGACGCGAGGGCGGCAGCGAGGGCGGCAGCGAGGGCGATTGTCTTACAGAAGAACATGCCGCTAGCTTCTCCAATCTTTTTTGATGTACTGTGAACGTTTGAAAGCAAGGGAATGCAAAGAATGTAATGATGTCGTAACGACTGTGGTCTGATAGCGAAGGCAACACTAAGGCCTAAAGACAAAGAGAAGGAGGAGCCAGAGTGAGACAGACATTATGGGCGACACACGCATTTCATGAAAAGCGCAAGAACGGAGTTGGGAGGATGCGACCCTTGCAAAAGCATCCCCGCTTGTTCCCGGTCATGATTGAAATGTGTGAGGCGCCCTACCGGTGACCTGAGAACAGTTACTGACCCCTGGGTGACAAGACTTCAACTTCGGTTTACATGCCGCCACAGGTCCACATCGTGGTCTCACGGCGCACGATTGGAAGACACTTTCTTAGCCTGGGGCGCGGCATCCATGCCAGGCAGTTGCCAAGCTACAAATCTTGAAGGTGGAAATGTAGTGGACCACGAACAGTTACAGAAGTGATCCTGTCAGCGGTAGATTGCATTAACTTTGTTCGCACAGCTTGCAAAAGCGCTTGCGAGACTTCACGATGTATGAGTCGCGGTCGCATGCAAGATTGGAGTCGGTGATCCTCGCTTTCCAGGCCCTCGACTGGCACGTTGGCAGTGGAGCATATTCACAGCCTTGTGGTGTATGCAGGTACACTGCCGCAGCTGCTAAGCTGATTTTGGCTGTGCCAATACAGTATGGACAAAGGTGAGCTGGGGTCTCTTCTTGATTGGTCAGTTCGTTTCGCTCAGGCTCCTGCCAAGCTTTTTGGGCCAGAGACGTGCCGAGGCAGCAGATCTACTCCAGATGTTTGCAAGGCGACTTACGCAACACGTGAGTGCGGATTTGGCCTTGCAAATGTTCAAGAGTCAAGTGATCTAAGGGATCTCTCGAACATTTTTGTGTCGATAGCAGGTGCAATGCGTGGATTGACCGTCAAGTGTCACTGCCTACAGTATGTAACGGATAAACTTGTAACCAATAATGGCTACTGTCAGTTGCTTAGCCATGTCGTTCGATTGGCAGCTTTTTGCAAGTTGCCACCATTACTGACTCACGCCTTATCTGCGTTGTTCTCATCAATGACTTGCTCGTTGCCAGAGCAGTATTTTAGCCGAACCGCAACCCAAGGCGGGCCAAGCTTAATTGGATATGGGCGCCTCATACAACCTTATTGTTGCGAAGAATTTATCTGTCCGTGTTCTGAACAGGTGCGCCTGACTCCAGGTTTGGTTGCGAGATGCTTCCGTTCCCATATACTCCCGCATCGCTGACTGAGGTTCACGGTTTCACAGAGCAATGTCGCGGTCACTCTCCCGCACTATAATGCATAGCACAACAGACGGACCTCTGTAGCGGACGCACTATTTTTTGGCATCTGTCGTCAAGTGTAATGTCGCATTGATCTAAGTCGTCATTCAGACTCATTCCTGGTACAGATGCTGCCACCCCCCCCCCCCTAGCAGATTACAGCTGTCAAAGACTTTCACTGTCTCCATTCGCGAAAGCACTTTCTTTGGGACTCACGGTCTTATTTAGTCTTGGTGCAAATGACCTTCTAACAATAGCGGTACTTCGAGCATTGCGGGATACCAGGCACCGCCGAGGACAAAATCAAGTTGACAAACGACATCCATGATGCTGATAGCCATTGCTCATACCATCGTAGATTCATACTTTGTATACCTGAATACTCTCGCGTGAGAACAACATATTTCCTTGTGTTCCCAACCCCTGTTCGTTCGGTCCTCCAAAAGTATAGCATTCAACCGACACTGGTTGTCGCAAATCCAAAAACACATGCTATTACATCCTCTCGACCATACTGAACGATCGTCCCCACGCCCACAGCTCTCCATTTTAGGACCAAGACAGGTTGTATCAGTAAAGCGCATGCCCGAAACTGAATTCAGCCAACAAGAAATGGGTTACCGTCTACGGTTGTTTGACAGTATAAGATCCCGACTGGCTCTCCATGACAAACTGGTGGCCACACAGAATGCGTGCTTAGTGAGTGCGACTTAAAACCATGCCAATTCTCGAGACTAGCCTCCTGCTTATCAAGGTTTGTCTGGACAAATGCTGCACATAGTCTTGCCCAGTCCTCCGCGCCTCATGATTTGCTGGTCCTTTGAGGAGCCGCTCCTTGTCCTCGTCTCGAAGCAAAGATTTCTCTTGCTTCCAATCGTGATGCGGCCATGAGTCGAGCACCGAGTCGGCGAAGTAGATCATCTTGATTCGATAGTGCTGAGACGTCGCGCGACCAACGTTACACAATTCGAAATGAGGTATTGTCCTTAGTGGTTATGAGCCTGCCGACGAGGGAGGCGCAGGAAAAGAAAGAAAGACAGGCAGTGACAGTGAAAGAAGCTTCGCGTAATGCACTCCACACCTTATAAGCCCGTTAAATGTGCCAGCGTCGTTAGGAAGCTCGAGATTCTGTTCACGGCTGCTGCCGAAGTCCCGAAGTTTTCGGGCGAGAGATCTTGGCGGTGTGACACTCAAGGTTCCCTCAGGTGGCTACATGTCGAGTGTCCAATCAATCAAACATGGCTTTCACGCGATAAGAAAAATCTCGTTTCTTTCAGGCGATCATGGTCCAGAATCATAGGACCCTTAGACGTGCCTATGACGGTTACATACACTGCAGAACACAGCTATATCTGGCTCTACCTAGGTAATGGACGAATACAAAGAATGCAGCATGCACTTAATTTCTGCGAGGACGAGGCCGTTCCATACAATGTTGGTATAGAGCAATAGAATGTTCTAGTAGACAGAGAGCTCTATTGTCTATCTTGATAATAGCTCAGAAAAAATGAGCTTCTCAGCAGTAACCAATACATTTCTTTCGTGGAACCGATTTGTAGTCCGCTTCCGCGGTCTCAATTGTGGTTCTCTTGATGTGTTGATGAATCATTGCCATAGTTCGAGACTTTCAGATGTGTACACTTCACGGCTAGAGCATTGAAGGAGGCATGCTTGTTGTTGATATTATAATTATGTTGTTTATGTCTGGCCGTGAAAAGAGTCCCTGGCACGAGAATCTAGGAGTGGTATTCACACGGCGGCAGCAATGTGACTATCCAGCAGGGTCCCAATATCGCCAACAAATATGCTTAGGACGAAACACGCTCCTCCGAAGGCAATGGAAATCCAGTATGGCCACCTGTATGCGAGAGAAAACGCCTCTTGAGCACTCGCAATAATCATGTCGTAGCTGTTCCTGTTCAGAACCAACGAGCTTGTCGCTAGGATCTCGCGTAGCTGTTCGAACTGCGCGTTGGCCACAAGTTCGGTCATATGCGCAATCAGTGCTAATCCTTCAGGCCTGAAGGGGTTGACGATAGCGTTTCCAGCAATTGTGTTGGTAGCGACAATCTCAGTCGCATAGATGGTGACATTGTGGTAGAACAGGTTGGAGGCCACTGCGAACGTAATGGCGCCACCAATATAGCGCAGACTGAGTGTAATCGCAGTCACTGTGGCAATGAGCTCATCGGGACAGGCAATTTGTGCGATGATAGAACACGGAATGATAACACCCCCTACACCAAGGGCCGCCAGAGTGACGAGGCCATACATGGTGCTCAGGTTTTGTGGAGTCGAGACTGACATTGCACCAGTACCAGCAGTCATCACGGCGGTGAAGAAAAGGAGTAGTAGGCGGATACGTCCCTTCGTCACGGGAATAAGAATCAGACAGATGGCAGCACCAACAATAATGCCAAAGCCGATGGGTAGGGATCGAACACCGACTCCGATAGGGTCGTCGCCTGGAACAGTCAGTTCTGACTCCATACTTAGATATGCCAGACGTACCGTAGACGTTGTAGATTTGCGTAGGCCAGAAGAGCAGCAAAACGAAAAAGTTGCCGCCACTAAGCCACGTTATCAAAAGAATAACAACCATAGTCTTTTTAGCTTTCTTGAACAATGCACGAGGTACCATTGGATGTGGCGCGTAGAATTCCCACACAAAGAAGGCGGCGATCATAAGGATACCAAGGACAAGAGGCACGATATTGTGTACACTTCCCCAGACATACTGTAATCACGTTAACATCTATCGAATGCTGCGCAGCTCGCGACTTGCCTGAGAGGCGCCCCACTGAAGACCCATCATGAAGCATGTGATACCGCCGATGCTAAGAATACCACCAACGTAGTCGATACGTTTGAGCACGTGAGTTGCAGTGTATTCCGCTGTGAGACGAGATGGATCGTGATAGCAGAAGACGCAGAGAACAAGGCCGACGAAGTTCCAGATGCCGACAAGGATGCCATTGTAGCGCCAATTGCTAGCTTCAGCGATGAGCTGAGCATACAGCACAGAAGGGCAGAAGGGTAGGATGGTCAAGACGATGAGACCGACATATTTGCCACGATCCTTTACAGGTACGACTTCGGCTGTCCCAGCAAGCGCAATGAGTTCGTTAAGGCCAGCGCCTATTCCAGAAAACACATTCCCCGCTACAGTGGTCAGTACTGTCGAGATAAGAAGTCTTCGGGGGTACATACCAATGGCGATGTTCATGGTGTTCGCTGTTGCAGTGATGATAGGACCCACAATTAGACACACTTGTCCGACAATGGCGACCTTCTGGCGCCCAAATAGATCTGAGAGTGCACCAACAAATGGACAGAGAGCTGCATTGGGGATCAGATAGCCGATAACGAACCAGACCCATCGATCGACTCCCCCAATATCATTGTAGATGAGTGGTAGAACAGAGCCAAACAAGAACAGCGGGATTTGAGAACCAATCCAGAGAAAAGACATGCACAGTAAAGTCATGAAAAGCTTGCCATTCATCTGTGTTCCTAATCAGTAGAGTCCCATACTTCTGTGCGGTTGACTGACCTTTTCGTGAACAGTTAGGCCTTTGCTAACTGTTGGAGCCAGAGCCAACTGCTCGCCCCTTTCCAACTCACTGGGTGGCGTCCTATCTTGCCACTCACGATGCGCAGCATTATCGCTACTCTTCTCAAGATGGCGAACGTTGGTGTCATGAGGGTCATGACCCGGTGTTTGCATTGCATGACCCATGGTGCTGGCACCTCCTATCGGGTAGTGAGAGGCGGCCAGGTGGTGAAACGCTACGAAGAAGGTTTGACAGATGCAGCCCCTGATTCACAAGATGGTGCACGCGAAGTGCAGGTCTATATCCTCAGAGACGACGCTAGTGTCACTTGTTGGACTTCAACGCGCAGACAAGCCGCGGTAAGTAGCTGCAAACAGACGCGTCCTACGATTTGGCACGCATTCTCTAACAAGGAGCGAGGCTGTTTGCTAGCCAACTAATGATGATCAAAAGCACGCCTGTCGATCAAAAAGTGGGGATGCAGTGGACGGCGCTTGTTAGAATGCGGGGTCCCCGCGCGGAGGGCTTGCGAACCAGATGGATGGGCTCACCATGACACATACAAGGGCTAACACCTTTCCATCCCATATCGATTTGCGCATGTAAAGAGCCACCTCGCGCCTCGATTTCACCTGTTGTCCTCGTCACGACTCGTCCTGATCCGCCTCTCCCGTGGCTAGGGTGTAAGGTCCCCGGTGAGAAATGGTACTTTTCGGCATTCTGAGTCATTATCCACTTTACAGGCAATGATCTCGATGATGTACTTATTGATGTATTGCGCTCATGTTGCGCCGAGGTTGTGTAGACTCGATTCCTGTTTTCATTGGTCGAGAGCACTGTTTTCTAACTTGGATACTCTAGTGACGGGCCGTAGCAATGGTCTGGCGCAAGTCTATTGACGTCGAGTACTTTGACTAGCGCAAACTGCGATTGTCAGCACTGGACGCAAACTTTTGTGGTCATTGTCGCGAGCTTCAATCAACCTTGGAGCACTCGAATTGTTGCAGTTTGTGTTTGCGTGTGAAGCATGTTGCTCTGTACTATTATTGTCGCATCCAGTTCAATGTCAGTCCTGGATGATGACCTGGTACGTAGGTCAGTCGCCGGCTAAACCGTGCCTTTAGGTCTAGCACAACAAGACTGCTCCTGCAAAAAAAAATCAGCGAGTTGTGCACGTCTTACTCTCTGGTCTGACAACCAGTCGTAGGGAATCTGAGGCTATTTGAGCCGGTATGACCAAAAGTCGGGTACATCAAGTTCTAACGCTGTGTGCAGAGCAGCTCCACGTGCTTCTCATACGAGAGCTTCTAGACAGGCCTGGTTTGATACTCAGAATCGGGTGGTGATGAAGTTAAATCCTCCCTTCTGACAGGGCTAGGTGTTGAGTTTGGCAAGCATGCCATGGGTGCGCTCGGCTCGTACAATCAGCAGAAGGGGTGTGGTCAGTCCAGCAAGCTATCCCGGACAAACTCAACGCCTAATGAGCAAAGTATTTCGAACCGCAAGAACAATACCATGCTTTGCACGGACATACCTGTGTGAGTGAGAGTGGGATCACTCTTATCTTCGAGTTCACCTTGGCAGCTCGAACCTTTTACCGATAAGTTGGAATTGCGCGTACACGAATCCTGTGTGTAAACATGTTCATTGTATCGCACAAGCAGAGACAGACATGAGTATTCATTGCGTGCCGAGGCATGGAGGAGAAGACGACAGTGAGCTTTACTCACTCAGCAGTGAGGAATCACTAGCTCTGGACCAAGGAGTTATCATGACAAATATGCGTAGGCTGCATAACATCTAGCAACTAAATTTCCTTCGTAGGTGATACTGGATCCCTGATATCGTGTTGGGGCTATGTACTATGTGCAGTCCAGGCTAACCGCCATATGTGGACTTGGAGCACGATCGGCTGCTTCGAATATGACAGAAAGATACCTTCAAATCACCTCAGCGCTGAAGCACATCCACTGATCTCATTCCATGGTTGGCAACTGTGAGATTCTGTTTGGTCGGAGCAATGGCGTTCGCCTCGGCTCGTGTCGAGTGACGTGGTCGCATATTGAGTGTATGCTATGCAAACACGAAATCAATCATTCGTTGAGGAACCGAAAGCTGAGCCATGACTAGAGATGCTCTCAGTAAGTTAGGTACCATAAAACCGCAACGAGATACTTAGGAGCTAGGTGTATTACGTCATCAACCTACGGTGCCACTAGCGCGTCCTCACGCGTGTGATGAACAAGACCACAACACACCACTATTCAAGATGTCGCTCCTCAAACTCAGTCTCGAGATAATTCTCTCCATTGCATCTCATTTGCGCCAGGTGGACCTTTTGAACATCAGCCTTGTGTGCAAGCACCTGAAAGTCGTGTCGGAACCAGAGCTGTATAGCGAATACTGCAACCCTCTTCATCGTCCACTTGAGCCCTTTCTCAAGCGCATTATTTTGGAACCAAAACTTGCTCGATACGTCGAGAAGCTTCACTTGAGGTCCTGGTATACCCTTGAGATGTTCAATCCGGTATTTTTTGAACGTGCTTCCGGTTATCAAAATCGGCACCTAAAAATCGCCGAATTCGATAAAAGTCGCCCCGAGGAACCGATGAAAGAAGACTATGAGATGTATACTGCAGCAGCGAAAGCTGTTGGTCTCATTACCGACATCGTTCCTTACAGAGCAAGGAGCTACATCATCGAAAATGTAAGACCAATGACATCGGACGACAACATGGAGGGAGACACAGAATGGTACGATCTGATTTCGGACAATGATACTCCCTTAAGCAATGTCTCCTATGACCGGCGATTCTGTCACATTCTTCGTGCTGGTATCGAAGACGCGTTGGTAGTCCTGATAGTGGCCATGCTTCCCAACCTTTCCGAAATTTTTCTGCGGGAAATGTCTGGCGATGACACTGCGTTGGCCTGGCAGGCACCCAGCCACTGCTTTGAAAGACTTCGTTGACTTGCTGCAGGTGCCACTGGCGGAATGAGGTGGCCGATTGGTTTCTGCAATCCAGTACTTGCTGAGGGCACGCTGGAAACCTTCGAGACTTTCGTTTGCAGTTCTTGGAGTCGAGATCCTGAAGCGGTGGAATTTGGGCAAAGCCTGCCCGTTGTTCTTGCCCCTGCATCCCAGCAGTTGAAGAAGCTTGAATTGGTCCAGCCTTGCATACAGGCACCGGATCTTATGTGCCTTGTAAAGGCTTGCCCTCAGTTGACCGTATTCACCTGCATAAGTGGTGCTCCGGAGTCAGCCTCATCATTTCTTTCTCCCGCCTTGGTCGTCGACATCCTACATACACTTGCCGGATCGCTGCAGGAGCTACATCTTGCCGTCGATTGTTCAGACGCAGATGAATGGTTTGGTCCTGATAGAGAGAGCGAATTAATCGACTCGCTTGCTCATTTTCAGAACCTGAAATTGCTCAGCATGCCGGCTGGAGTGTGGCGCGGGCACAACAGAGGCCTGGATGCGTGGGATCAGGGTCGCGCTCTCAAGAGAGAGGAAAACCTCTGCTACAGACTACCGCCAGGTCTAGAAATGCTCATCTGTCCGTTGTTGGCAAGCGGCGATAAAGAGTTGCCTCTTATTCAGCTGCGAGAAATCTGCCGTACGCATTTCGAAACGCTTCCCCGCTTAGAAGGAGTTCATGTCAGTACGAAGGACAGTGTCTATCTAGAGTACTTCAAGCGCATTTTTAAAGAGGAGGAGCAGAACCTGCTCAAGGGCCAGACAACGCTCCGCGTCGGTCTCGATGGAACTATCTCAACTGCATCTGATGGTCTTAGGCAAGGCAAACATGTCCCCGACCTCAAATGGTTCGGCACAAAGTATGCTTTACGGAAGCACAAGCCAACAGAGTTCGATCTCGCCTATGCCAGATTCCGTGAGCGTCATGATCACTCCACTTTAGGGGACGGGGAGATTGTCGAATTAATGCAGGAAGACCCAGAACTACAAGTCGTATTGCACAAGATGAAAGATTTCGAACGGGAAGATATTCTGTACGAGAGTGAGGATGAGGAGAGCCAAACCAGTGCCTAGGCGCTACCTCGCTTGTCAACCTTCAGAGGGCGACCGACATGCCTACCGGGCTAAAAAGCACTCGAGAAGCATACACATCGGTAACACAGCGCACACGACCATGAGTAATAAGTTCAGGTCCGCTGGAAGATTCTCTCATACGACTAGGGAGATAGAAAGAGAGACTTTGGGACAAAAGGGCGAAGACACGGTGCCTCATGCTTGTGGCTGGTCGTTGATGTTTTTGCATGCTGTTGAACAATATTAGCTTTCGTGTAGCTGCGACGATTGATTAGCGTGCAACTGTGCATGTACGCCCGGAGTTCTGGCCGGGTGGTGCCTCGGCAATGATATTGTGCAGTTTCATATGGTGGTAAGGCTGGACATATCTAAACGATGCCTTTTGCCCATCGATGTGTTTGCGGCAAGCCCAAGGCGCGTGTGCCACGCTTTCATAAGGCAGCACGCCATTTTCTGGTGCTCGGCCGTGGAGCGTATCTATCATCGTATGTGATCCGCCTCCTATTATGCTTCCTTCAGTTTTTCCTCAATATCGTCTAAGTCCTCGGCGCTATCAACCTCAATGATCTTGTTGACTTCGGCGGTGTTACGCATCAGTTCCTTGGCGCCAGCGTACAGCATCTTAACCTCACTGTTGCAAGTAATTGGGAGGTAGTACAGCATAACATAGGGCACCGATAGGCGGCCAGAGTCCTAGTCGTGTCAGCGAAATCCTTTGGGCTAGCTATAAGCGACATACAAGTGTGAGAGGGTAGCTAAGCAGCACGAATCTGGGGGCGTGGTCTGGCAGCTCATCTGCGACCGATGCTACGTCCGAGTAAACTTCATCATCGACAGGCCTGATCTCCAGTGTCTTCTTGTCGATCTCGTCTGGACGGTGCCGGCATCAGCCTTGCTCTAGGTGTGTAGGACGGGGGCGCATGGTGGCTAAGAGGGCGAAAGGCTCGTACAAATGACAGCTTGGGGGTCTTTGGCGCGCGAGGTGCCTAGCCTAAACTTGCGTAGCTTCGTCTTCGTCTCCGTTGAGAATGTGTAGAGCCGCGACTCGGAGGCCTGGTGCTCATGTTAGCGGCGCTGCGGCAGGAAGACAGTGGCGCTTGCCATCTTGTCTGCAATCTCGGCTGCGACACTGCAGGGCACACAGGTTGAAATAGCAGCCTGCTCGTGGCGGTATCTCGTATACAGGCGGCGTAGTAGTGCAGGGTTGAAGCAGACTGGACAGCGATTTAGCACCGAGGTGGGGTGCAGGGATGGCGAGTCTAGCAAATGCGCTAGTCCATCGATCAGAGTCGCAGTATCATCCCGTTCAGCAGTCCCTGTCTTCGAGTACCTTGCTTTTTTGCAGATACTCAAAAACGCCTCTCTCAACAAGCTCATGTTCAGCCGGCTCCATCAGGTCGCTCGACACTTATCACGTCCAGTCCCGAACTTTGCGCACTCATCCGCGGCAAGGCTAGGAGCTTCGTCATACACGTCATCGATCATGGCCAGTTCAACACCACAGCGGAAGGGGCTGATCCACACAGCTGCATGTCTGATCATTGGAGATGAAGTACTTGGAGGTAAAGTAAGTTCATCGTGATGTGCGATGTCTAATATTGGTTGACGCTGACGTCGTGCGGTAGACTGTAGACACCAACTCAGTAAGTTCCAGCGTGCAACACCAGCGATTTTTCAAGCGGCAATTGACCGTCCTAGGCTTACTTCGCCAAATGGTGCTTCTCTCTGGGAATCAATCTTCGTCGCGTCGAGGTTATTGCCGATGACGAAGGCGAGATCGTTGAAGCTGTGAGACGCATGTCCAACAACTATGACTTTGTTGTCACGAGTGGAGGCATTGGTCCAACGCAAGTTGTCGGTGTGAGCTACTCAGACAAGAGCTAACATACGAGCAGACACGATGACATTACTTATCAGTCCATAGCTAAGGCATTCGGCTTGCAGCTGAAGCTGCATGAGGCAGCCTACGAGCGTATGAAGCGGCTATCTAAGCCACACAAGTCACAGCCAAACTTTGACTGGAATGTGCCTTCAGCCGCATTGACGGCCAAGAAGCGCATGGTAGAATTGCCCATTGACGATGCAGTCCCCGATGAGGATCAAGTCATCTTTGTCAATGAGACGCTCTGGGTACCTGTGAGCTGTGTCAATGGCAATGTCCACATCTTGCCAGGCGTTCCCAGGCTGTTTGAAGCCATGATTGATGGAATGAAGCCCCGTGTATTGCCACGATTGACAGACCCAGAGGGTAAGGGCGTGCTGCGCATCTTGATCTCGACACCTCTGGCCGAGAGTGCTGTTGCTGGGTACTTGACAGAACTGGCCGCAAAGGCAGAGCCGAGAGGCGTCAAGGTTGGCAGCTACCCTCGGTGGGGCAAGGACCACAACACAGTCACACTTGTCGGTCGCGATGTCGAGTTCATGGAGAGCCTGGTGCCAGAGGTCGAGAAGAACGTGAACGGCAAGCGTGTGGAGGTTGAGGGGCAGGACGATGGCAACACGTCAGACAAAGACACATAGTCAGCCGAGCTAGTGAAGCCCCAGTGTATGTAGACAAGAGAGAATCGTCAATGTACAGCGCGACCTAATACGTCGGTTCCATGGTCGCGTGAACGCATCGGGTTGCGTCGAAGAAAAGAAAAGTGCAGCACAGTCCCAATCTCAGGGGTCGGGCTCCGCAGCGGTGCTCGCCCATTATTACAATCTTGTCGAACGACCATGGAAGCCTGCACAGAAGGTGAGCCGCGACCCACTCTGCTAGGCCGGTGCTGAGGCCAACGGGCCACCCACTCTGATAACACCATCTTGATTGTGCGATAGAAGTGGTATGATGTGTGAAGAGATTGCTGATCTAATTTCCAGTCGGATTGGTCACCGCCAGATGCAGCGACAGGCAACGTGGTGACGGTGGTTGACGGTCGTGCGTCAAAGTGTGATGCTGTGCGACAATGTGCGTGTTCAAGAGTCGGTTGTGGTCCTCGTACGCGCCGCATGAGACAGGGTTTGTCGATGGCGCCTTGGAGCCTTGAGGAACCCCCGAGGTCGCGCAGGGCAGCGTGCTTGCGATCCATAACTGCCCGTGCCGCAATGGAGAAAAGCATAGATCGCAGAAGAGCCGATCCCCACAGCGGCAGCTTCGCGCGGCAGGCGGGCGCTGCAGTGCTCCCAGGGCTCAGGGCCACCCAGCAGCGCAGCGATGGCTGCACGCTCGCTAGGCGTGACGCAGGCCGAACACCAGATGCATCGAGGTATGGTATCGCGACTGGACACGCCGGCGGCACGGCCTGCAGCACCTGCATTCGCCTGACTGGTGTGGAGAGTTCGGTGATGGCGCCAAGTGGGCCCCTGCCCCAAGGTAGTCTAGCGTCATTTGCCAGTGAAAGCCGAACGACGAACTCTCCCATCTCCTCCAACACTGCGACCGCGTCCCCTGGTTACTGTAATCGACCGCTGTCTCTCTGCCCGGACCCCCATCTCGAGCTCGTCCGTTGCCATCGCTGTCGCGCTCATTAGCTTGCGCGTGCCTCTGCCTCTCCCTTGGTGCTAGGGCCGACTTCCCGCCTCCTCTTTACCCTCCCAACCCTCAACACCAACACCATACCAGCGCGATGGCCTCAAAATTCCTGCGAGAGTACAAGCTCGTCGTCGTCGGTGGCGGTGGCGTCGGAAAGTCGTGTTTGACCATACAGCTTATCCAGAGCCATTTTGTCGACGAGTACGATCCGACGATCGAGGGTAAGTCCACCGGCGCATCGCGCAAGGGCCTGCCGGGCGAGTGGCTGTGAGCGCTGGCTAACACAAAACAGACTCGTACCGCAAGCAGTGTGTCATCGACGATGAGGTTGCCCTCCTTGATGTTCTCGACACAGCCGGCCAGGAGGAGTACTCTGCGATGCGCGAGCAGTACATGAGGACCGGCGAAGGCTTCTTACTTGTCTACTCCATAACCGACAGGCAGAGCTTCGAGGAGATCATGACATTCCAGCAGCAGATCCTTCGTGTCAAGGACAAGGACTACTTTCCCATGATCGTTGTCGGAAACAAGTGCGATCTGGACGGCGAGAGGCAAGTGTCGACACAAGGTAAGTCACATGCAACTACGCATTCCCGCAGAGCATAAGGCTAATCTCTCATCCAGAGGGCCAGAACCTGGCACGACAGTTCGGCTGCAAGTTCATCGAGACCTCTGCGAAATCACGCATCAACGTCGACAACGCATTTTACGACATTGTACGAGAAATTCGCAGATACAACAAGGAGATGTCTTCATACACAGGCGCACCGTCTGGCACACAGACCCAGAACGGCATCGCGAAGATGGGCGTCGAGGACGACACAGAGAAGAAGGGTGGCTGCTGCGGTTGCACAGTAATGTAAGAGCTAGGAACGACATTGTTGTTGCACACGATACGAAGAGAGTTGAGAGATACCTGCCCGCCGTTCGGCACCACCACCATGCCATAGAGCCGGTGCCGTCGAGGCTTCGAGAGGGGAAACGCGATACCATTAGCACGTACTGCCATTTAAACTCCACGGTGAAGCCACGCGCTCAAACCGTGCTTCTTTTCGACACTTTCTTTTCGGGTTCGCTTTTAGGACTGGTGTTGAACGACGGTCTGATGCTGGCGCTCAAGCTTTGGGTACGGCACCACATGCGCAATCTAGATTCATTATTTCCTTACGGCATATCAGTACATGTTGTACATCTGTATTTCCTTACTCAGCTATTCGAAGATGCCATGTTAGGTAGGACGCGGCATGCATCTTGGAACGACTTGCAAAAGATTATATTTCCTTGCTTCATTATTCTCGCGCTACTTACAAGCACCTTAACTTCTATGAACATAATTCAGCTCTATCATCAACACCCCACTCTGTTCGTTCATGAGCAGCGTCTCGCGCTATCTGTACGGTCAACTTTGGCACCATGTCAGGGCTATCGCTGTGTCACGGCACACATCAACTGTGGTTCTTTTCTTCATCCTAACGACCTTTTCTTCAACCCGAGCAGCAGTGGCGATCGCAAACGCTAGAAACACCCTGAGTCAATCATCTCGAGCGCGCGAAGTTTGCCCAAGAGCCACTATTGGAGGAACCTTTTACGCTACTCGCACGGTCGTTTCAAGGACAATCTCCGGTTCAGTTCAAAAAGAGGGGTCCAGGATGACTAGTTGAACTTATGTGCCAGGACTGCTGTCGTGAATGCAGTTTGGCAGCTGTCATGCGATAAAGGGCGTGAATAGCGCTGCAAGGGCCGGTGGTCAGCAGAGCTCCGCTAGGTGTGGGGATTATGTTCGGACACGGCAAGCGCACATGGCTCACTACTGCCGAACCTTGCACCTTCCTAAAGACTGACACGTGGGGGCTGCAACACGGCACATTAAGTCTACTTCTGGAAGGCACCGCTATCTACCGTCCATAGATGCTTGAGAACCCTGCACACCACCCCTCGATCAGGTTGCTTGTTGCGGCATAAGCCGATGACTGTCGCTTTCAAAATGTCTGCACTTGACCTGAAAGATGTCCGTGTGTGCATCTGCCACATCGCAGCGATAGCTATAGAACAGCGTGCATTTTGCCACACAATAGTGTCGTTGCAACTAGCTTTTGAAGAGACATCTGGCCTTGAGTGCGTGACGTCTTGCACAAGTCAAGAGGCTTCAATTGGCAGTCACAAAGCAATATAGAAGACCGCCATCATGAACAATCGGATCGGGGGAAAAGCAAAGAACGACAGACTCCATCTACCAGGGCGGTCACGTGGTAGTGTTTCAAGGAACGGGATGCACTTGCCCAACCCCATCCGTGCGCTTCCGCGACCCTCACGAGGTGGAGCGTTTGATCGACCGGAATGGCTATCGTGAACGATGCTTGAACCTTGCCTTTGTAAGACGTCACTGTGGACATCTGAAAGACGGCTTCTAGTTCTGAGTCAGCTATATTGCATTCGAAAGGCACGCAGGTCTTGCTGCAGTAGCCGTGGAGATGTGAGTTGGCGAGTGCATACACACAACGGAGCCGTGGAGGTTTTCGTCACTCGCTATAGCATTGTCAATAGATGCATGTGAAGCCGTAGACCCTACTTACTCGAACCTGAGCCTTGCTTCAAACTTAGAAGTAGGAAACTGCAGGTGGGTTCACCTACAAAGAGAGAAGGCCACACGAGTAGCGAATCTGTGGAAATATCAATTCTGTATCAGCCTCCGACTAGGGTTATATATGTCTTACACTGAAGTGATTGTCGGTACTTGACTTCATGTACGACCACAGACAGCGCCGTAAATCGCGCCGCAGACTAATTGGGTCTACTCAGCCAAGGACATTAGCGGTCCTTGCTTGTGAACTTGTTGCGCCCGATATCAGGATCGAAAGTGCAGTATGACAGGACTTTGATTGACCAAGTCCGACCAACTAGAGCATACTTGCACCAGCCGGTGAGATCACGGAAACCCAGCACCAGTGCGAAAGTGCTCGTTGTGCTTGAGTGCGTGCTGATTAAGAGTCACTTTTTACAACAAAAAAACGCCACAAAGGACGCAGACGATGGCCCTGAGTAGACGTGCCACTTGTGAAGTCAAGAAGCGGAGACAACAACGATGGAATTCATCGGTAGCAATCCTTGGATTAAGAAGCAGAGTGAAGTTGCGGCAGGTGGAGCATGAACTGTGAAAATACGAGCCGAGTACCTGTGGCAGTGTTTGCGACGCGCACTTTTCTTTTCGATCGTTGCTCTTCCCGTTGTATGCGTTAAGGAAGGCACGAGGGGCACGCACTAAGTAACAAAAGTGCAGTTCAAGGAGGGGTCAGGTACGTGCTCGGCTACCACACTCGTATCCATACCGTCACAACGCCAGCACGCTCCGCAAGCCGAAGATGCCCATGGCCATGCGATGCAACCCAACTCAGTTGACGACAATGTCTTGCAACGTTAACGCGCTCAGTCGCTTGTCATGCATTGCCAATGGGGCGGCGGTCATCGAGCTGTGCCTTACCTCCGTCTTGTTGTCTTGTCGAAGCCTTCGGCATGCTTGATAAGGAAGGTGTAGTTATTCTCAAGACAATGAAATATCCGATCGACTCTACAGAGAGGTTAGCACTCTCGCGCATCAACTCCTTGAGCAGAACTCAAGACCTTATGCCATAGGCAAACCCAGCCCCATGATTAGCTGTGTTTCCTACTCTCTGCTTGGCCCACCACGGCATGCTTGGCAATGTATGTAACAGTAAGGTGGAACTTCTGGTATCGCTCGGCGCCAATGCCGTGTCTGTAGGATGAACCTCTCATTTTCGTTCCCCTTGGGACGGTATGACAAGGCTCACCGTCAATGATAACAAGATACGTTGATCACCTGTATCCCTCCATATTGTTTCGTTGGCGCCCAGACCTGACAGCCTACACAATTGTCTCAGTTGTATCATGATTTGGCTCAATGAGGCAGCTGGGAGCCATAATGCTCATCGTCGCATGTATAAATACCAGTTTTTCTACAAGGACCGCCTCGCGTACTAATCGATCGGAATTACGGCTTCACAATGTCCTCAGGCGCGGCGCTTGACATCGTAGATGCCGCAACAGCGGACTACCCAGCTGTAGCGAAAGGTTCCATCGACCAAACTATCACCGAGAAGCGAGAGCCGCACATGACTACCTCAGAAGAACTGACTAGACCCAATGGCGAACAATATCCTACAGAAGAGGACTGGAGCACGTTGCGACGCGTCTATGGAAAAGTCAACTGGATGATCTATGTCATTGGAATCGTCGAGATGTGCGAGAGATTTGCCTACTACGGAACCACAGCTGTTTGTACGTGCCATCTCGGTGACACGAACAAGGGAAACAAGTGCTGACCACAAAAAGTTGTCAACTTCATCCAGCAGGATCTTCCTGAAACAGGTCCATTTCCGTCAGCCGGTGCTGCTGGTACAGACGGCCAGGCTGGTGCTCTAGGCATGGGTCAACAGGCTTCCACGGGGCTCGTTCAGTTCAATCAGTTCTTCTCATATGTCATGCCCATGGTTGGTAAGTAGGCTTACTTTGCGAGTTCAGACAATCAATTGATGTGTCTAGGTGGCTGGCTTGCCGATGAATACTGGGGAAAGTTCAAGACCATTTACGTGGCTATCGTTCTTGCGACTGCAGGCCACATCCTCATCATCATCGCAGCCATCCCACAAGTGATTGCTAATCCCAATGGCTCTCTTGCCGCATTCATCCTTGGCCTCATCCTCTTTGGTAGTGGAGTCGGTTTCTTCAAGTGCTGTATATCTCCCCTCGTGGCTGAGCAGTATGAACACAGTCATTCAAGAGCCTTCATCCGCACCGAGCCAAGCGGCGAACGAGTGATTGTCGACCCTGGCATTACTATCTCACGCGTATACATGCGTTACTATCTTCTAATCAATATCGGTGCGCTGACTGGTCAGATATCCATGGTATATGCCGAAAAATATGTTGGCTTCTGGTTATCTTACCTATTGCCTACAATTCTCTTTGTCTTCTGTCCTCTCCTGATGGTAGGTTTGAGTAAGCATTACGTCAAGAAACCCCCACAGGGAGATGTGCTTGTCAAGGCAGTGAAGCTGTATGGCTTCGCAATGCGCGGAAGGTGGTCGTTGAATCCCGTCCGTACCTGGAAGAACCTATCCTCTCCCAACCTGTGGGATGGCGCCAAGCCAAGCAATCTTGATGTTAAGCCTGGCTGGATGACATTTGACGATGCTTGGGTGGACGAAGTACGACGAGGAATCAAAGCCTGTCAGGTGTTTCTTTGGTTGCCAATATTTTGGCTTCCGTATGGACAGGTAGGTCATGCTGTGCATGTACACAAGTCTCGCAGCTAACATAAGTATAGATGACGACGAATCTAGTCTCCCAAGCAGCTACCATGGAACTGAACGGTGTTCCAAACGATGTTGTGCACAACCTGAATCCGTTCACGCTTATCATGCAAGTCCACCCTGAGGCCCTCAATGCATGTGATGTAACTGACGGTGTGATACCTGCAGATTCATTCCAATCTTCGACAAGTTTTTCTACCCACAGCTCGCACGGATGGGCTTCAACTTCACCCCATTGAAGAAGATTCAAGCAGGTTTTGTCTGCGCGATGCTGAGCATGGTTGTTGCAGCGCTGATTCAGCACTTCGTTTACGAGAAGTCGCCCTGCGGCAAAAACGCGAGCTCCTGCGATGAGCTCGGCCCGCCAGATCTCACTGTCTGGGTACAGACACCCGCTTACCTGCTCATTGCCTTTTCGGAGATTTTTGCGTCCATCACAGGTCTTGAGTACGCTTACACCAAGGCGCCAAAGAACATGCGATCACTCGTTACTGGTGTGTTTTGGTTCACACACGCTTTTTCTTCTGCAATTGCTCAGGCCTTTGTCCCTCTAGCTACGGACCCCTTGTTGGTGTGGTTGTATGTCACCATTGCGATCTTGACATTCTTTGGGTGGATCGTGTTTTGGTGGACTTTCAGGTCCCTTGACAAGGAGAATGACGCTCTTGACAAGCTCCCTGAGGGTGACTATCTTTCGAACTCTGAAGCACTCGCAGCAAAGACAGAGTCGACAGAGAAAGCGTGAAGCAGATCCTGTGACAATTTGCGATTCATCAATGTTCGTTCCACCTTCGATGATTGTAAGGTGGTGGTGGCACGAGTGTCAAACCACGCATCTGGATGATGTTAGTGGTTGTCAAGCCCACAGTTTGCAATAGCGCACGATAAATGGAATACAGCGAAGGCTATCTATGCGATCATAGTATCTGCGATGTGACATGTAACAAGCAGAAAGAGGTATTGTTTCAGCCTATGTTAGCGTAACCTCCACATAGGTATAACTGCCACTCGCAGCCTCTTCGCATAGCGACAACTACCTGCCTGCCAAACCCACCGAGTCTTCCTTATCGTGACTGCGCGCATGCTCTGCTGCACTTGCAACTGAGAATGAGGACATTCCCGCATGCCATTCTATTCCTAGTGTCGATATAAGAGTACCGCGGCTTTGTTACGTTGTGCTGACGTCTCTGGTCAGGTCTTGCTTCGAAGCAAACAATGGTTGCATTTGACATCGGCTAAGAGATGTACCTTGAGAAACCAGTAAGCTTTTCTGTCGTGTGCAGGGGCCACAGGGTAAGGGCTCTTGGCATCATGCTATGATCACTCTACCTCGGAAGCGCGAGTCAAAACTCCCAAGCTCGCTTGTGCTTCACGAGGGTGTCATGAGTTGCGCGCGGAAAACCACTCATCCAGGCTTACCTGCCCACGCCCCAGTCTCATCAGTCAAGTACATCTTCTATCGTACTGAACCATGCTCGGCGACATTGACGATTACCCCTTTTCATCTGAGCGTCTGTAAGCGCTGATTTTCTCCCGCCGCGGCCAGTCCTGTCGGCACCGTTTTCTATATCAAAATTAGACCGAGGACGGTTCTCGCCAGGCATCCTTCAGAACAACGCGCTCAGTCCGGAGCCGGATAATGTTCACCTTCACTGGACATGCACAGTAGACCGTCTTGACAGGATATACACCAGTATTTGATGCACGGAAAATTCAGTACGACGTGTAAGCGCCCGGTATCGGCCCATAGTTGTTTTTCGACATCCATCAAAGTCCTGGTGGCCGACCAGCATTGGTGGATCTCACAAATCAGCCATCTGAAACGCCAAGTTCACAAGCAAACATTGCCAAGCAAGACCTTCCGCCGGGTCCGTTCTGCACACAGCCTCGTAACTGGGGAAGATCTCGATGCGAACGCTCCGCTCAGTGGTCGCTCAGCGGTGGGAAATGCTGGCCCTGCAGCCTTGGCAAGTCGATTCTGGAAGTGTGGAGTAGATCTTTGATTACGTTCCATGTCCAGGTGGCTAGCCGTTCCTTCTCGCATATGCAGGTGCTCATTTACGCCCTGCGCAATTTTGCGTTCCTGTCTTGCGTGCATTCGGGCGGGACGGTCTGCAGAGATGAGATGCTCAATGTAGGGAAGTGCATATATAAAGGGTGGGTAAATATCCACCTATTATCAGTCCACAGTTCATACACTCTTTCTTCACTTCAACTGTTCATTTCACGACGATCCAGGAGATCTCGTTGTCACTCGTTGATTGAACAGCCTTCCATACTACTGTATACCTCTCCGTCGTTCGACTCATCCACCGAGCAGATATGAAGTTCTCTCAAGTCCAACTTGCGGCACTTGTTGCTAGCATTGCCTCAGCGCAGACCCTGAACATCCCCACTCGTGTTGGCGACATTGTATCGCTTCCTTCGCCCAGTGTTATTACCGGAAGTGAGGACTACGGCAACAAGGAATTCGACCGTGGCCATCCTTGCGACTCCGACGAGGACACTGGCAGTGACAACGCTGTCTTCATACTCGAGGACGGCGCTAGCATCTCTAACGTCATCATCGGTGCTGATGCTCTCGAGGGTGTTCACTGCCTTGGTAAGTCCCAACGTCTAACAGCCCTCATCTCTCCGAACCTAACTCATAATACAGGCTCGTGCACACTGACTAACGTTTGGTTCCGTGATGTCTGCGAGGACGCCATTTCGGTTCTCGGTACTGGTGATGCCATGATCATCGGTGGAGGAGCCCAGGAGGCTGTAGACAAGGTTGTCCAGCACAATGGTATCGGAACCGTCACCATCAAGGACTACACCGTCGTCAACGCTGGTAAGCTGTACCGCAGCTGCGGTGACTGCACCGGCAATGAGTCCAAGTCTCCCCGTAAGGTCATCGTCGAGAACGTCCGCGCCTTCGGCGTGAAGTCCGACCTCGTTGGCATCAACTCCAACTTCGGCGATGAGGCTACAGTCAGCGGATCCTGCGGTGAGACTAAGATGGTCTGCCAGGAGTACAAGGGCGTTAACAAGGGCGATGGCAAGAGCAGCAAGGTCGACACCAAAGACAGCTGTAAGGGTGCCCAGGGTCTGCTTGAGGCGCTGCCTGCTTGCGGTGCTGGCGAGGAGGCCCCTGCTCCTGAGTCCCCCACTGCGACCGTCTCTGCGACCGAGCCTTCCATTACCGCTACTATCACCGCCTCAGTTACTGGGGCCGCTGAGGAGGAGGTCCCCGAGGAGACCAGTACCCCTAGCTCTACCGAGTCTGCCTCTGCTCCTGATGAGACCGAGATTGAGGAGGGTCCCAGCTGCACTGCCGCTCCTGCTCCTTCCACTCTTCTCACCCTCACCAAGACCTCTGAGGAGTCCACTCCCACCAAGGGCTCGTCCAGCGGTACCGTTGCCCGCTGGGCACGCTGCGGCGGCATTGGCTACACCGGCCCTACTGAGTGCGCTGAAGGTACATGCATAGCTCTGAACGAGTGGTACCACCAGTGCTCTTAAGCGCATCGTGCTTGATGAATGGAGGTGGTGGTGCTTCGATTCTTGTATAACCGTTGAAACTGTATATAATTAGGCGAAGAAAGATGACTGAATTAGTCAGTGGCTCGTACAAGTGATAAGAAATGAGTCGGAATAAATCTTAACCACTTCATCTATGCTATGCTCTATTCAACTACATGTCCCGCCTTCATAGGACCCGTTGTGCTCCCATGTACAGCCTACCCAGGACGCAGGGAGCGAGACACCGGCTGAACAGTTCGTTCTGTATAGGTACGCTCAAGGCCTTTCAAACAAAACTTCCCTTTCCAAGAAACTCTCTTCAATGACACATCTCCAGGGCTGATTGCAACAACGAACATCTGTTGCTAAAGTGTGGACATGTAACGACGAGCTGAACATCGGTCACAGCTCAAGCCTAGCACAACGACGCATTGGATGCCTTCCACCCTTCCCTCATGCTTAGGACAGCTCGGAGTCAGCGAAAGCTACTGCAGCTACTGACCATACGCCGACATAGATCACAGCTCTGTGGGGCTATCTCCGACCTGCCCTTGGTTTATGCATCTTATATAGAACGAAGCTGTTGGGCGTTTCTGGCCTTCATTCATCCTCTTGTTTGACTTCGGTCTTGATCTTCGTCTTGCACGCCACACTCGGCTTGATGTCCATCTCTGCGTCTTCCTCTTCCTTGATTTCTGTCTTCGGAATCTTCTTTTGTGCCTTGTCCCACTCCTTCTGCTCTTTCAAAAACTTTTCCTTCTTTGCTTGGTAGTCACCGTGGCTTTTAGCCTTCTCCCAAACTTCCCTGAAAATAGAACTCGCTTCCAATTTCTCGTCCTTGCCTTCGAAATCATCATCCTTCGCCAATTCCTCGCCCGTGGTCTTGTCGTACTTCCTGCCTCCTTTGTGATTCGCGTACCGCTTTGCGCGCGTCATGCCCATCTGAAGGAACTTCCGCGACATGTCCATGCCAATAAAGTCGTCGGCGTCGTTATAGGCGAGAAACTTTGCAAAGATCTCGGCTGAGGATTTGCGTGCGATGGCGGACGTTTTGAAGCGCCAGGCAGGCAAGATCTCGGATTTGTAGGGCTCAAATGTCAATACGCCCATTTCGCCGCGAGCGATGCGGTATGACATGCGTTGGGCTTTAGTTAGTGGTTTGGCAGGCATTGCGGGAGTCATTGTGACGAGTCGGATTCTGCAGAGATGTGACAGAGGTACCTAAGAGACCGCGTGACTTTCGTGTCGCAGCCAGTGGTGTTAGACCTCAGACAGTTTTCGATGACGCACTCATTGCAGAGCCGAGGCACGCGTTGAGGCGCGTTGTCGCGACTTCGCGTGACATGAACACTGGAGCATTCGATCTCCTTGTTGCGATGTTTCGATACGGTGACCAAGGCTGAGGTCACAACACTGAGACCGTGGGAAGCACGGAGACGCTGTAGTCTTAATGATCTGTTAAGCAGCCGCGGGATGGCAGCTGGACCCAACGCTCAAGACGTAGAGTATGTAAACACTACCACGCCACCTTTGTACGAGAGCACCCAGTACTTTAACAATGCCGTCTGAAACCGCTGTACAGACGCATACACTGCTCCTCCCAGACGTTCTCTATGAGCTCGTGTCCCACCTTGACTTCCACTCGCTTCTCCGCTGCCAGCGCGTCTGTCGCACATGGGCGTCAATCATATCTCGCTCGCGCGAAGCCCGACACTCTTCCTAGAAGAAAGCACTGGTCCATTCGATGCTTTCAAGGCCGTAGAAGAGCACTACATAGCCGCAGGAACACCGGCTGCAAGGCAGATACCATCGCAGCGTATACCGTACCGACCGGAATTTCGCGCCTTGTTTAACCCATGGATCTTTACTCATGACTGTGAGCCTATCACAGTCGCCGATACTTACGATCAGGGGTTGTAGGGTGCGTGTTGTTCCTCCAGACACAAGACAAGACGAAAGGCGGTTGGCGAAGGAATAGCTTCGAATTCTACAGGCACGTCACCAGATATGGCATATACAATTATTCATGATGTGAACAAATCCATTATCGGGATCGACAGTGATTAATGAAGAGGTTGCATCTAAGTAACCCACTTCTTTTGCAGACCCCTCCTGCTCCACTGGTGGCTACCCTTCGAGTCACCCTCCCTGTGCTTTTCCTCGTAAATCTTCTTTGTCAACTGCCTGTACAGGTATTTGCCACCGTTGTTGTAAACAATGCTGTGATCGCTGTCTGTGAAAAAAGTGTTCTGCAACTTCTCGGGGGTAACGCGAGCACCCATCAGAAGGTCAACAAGCGCAGCTGAGTTCTGGAAGTGTACGTTGTCATCACCAGTGCCGTGCTGGATCACAACACCACCGGCAATGTTCTTGAAGCCGGTGGCGTCGTGCACGCGGGACTTGTTGTAGCCGTCGATATTGTCCTCGGGCAGCTTCATGTAGCGCTCGGTATAGATGGAGTCGTAGAAGCGCCAGTCGCTTACGGGAGCGGTGATGAGGGCGAACGAAATGATCTCATCATCAACCTCAACAACCTTTGAGGAGAGGTAACCACCGTATGACCAACCGAAGATACCGATGTGCTCGCTATCAACCCAGGAGTTCTTTGCGAGCTCTTTGGCAGCCCAAATCTGGTCTTGAGCCTCAAGGTCTCCAAGGTTCTTGGTGACGGTGGATCGGAATTCGCGACCCTTGCGTCCGGTACCGCGGTTGTCAACGGTCAGGGTAATGTACTCGAGCTCAGGGTCAGAAGCAATGTAGGCTTTCCAGTTGAGAGGGCTGAACTGTTTGTGTACCTCCTTCGCATTGGGTCCGCCGTAGGGGATGAGGATGAGGGGGTACTTCTTGCTGGAGTCGAAGTTAGGGGGCAGGCGCAGCATGGCATCGAGAGTGAAGCCGTCGGGGTGCTCAAGGTCTAGGTAAGTAATGTTGGGTAGGTTGTAGGTCGTGAGGTTGCCGTAGAGAGCCTTGTTGTCAACGATGGTGCGGACTGGCTCGGTCGAGTTGATAGAGTAGAGCTCCTGGTATGGGACATCGGGTCCAGCGTAGCGGAGAACATAGTAGGAGCCACCCGAGGAGAAAGATGCAGTCCAGAAAGCGGAAACGCTGTCGTCAACAAGCGCCTTTTTCTCCCCAGTCTTGAAGTTAACAGAATAGACGTGTGACTCTGTGCTGTGGTGCTCAGTAGAGGTAAAGTAGACGAGGCCACGCTTGGCATCGATCTTCAGAATAGCAAGGACCTCAAACTCGCCAGAGGTCAATGCAATGGGCTCGCCACCGTTGACAGGGAAGAGATAGATGTGGTTCCAGCCGCTCTCATCAGAAAGGTCAAGGTAGTACTCAGTTCCATTGCCGTAGGTAGCGTTGGCGGTCTGAACAGCACCAAGATAGCGGGTCGCAATGAGGTTCTCGAGCCAGCCATCGGTGCCGTCACGCTCACGGATAGTCGAAGAAGTACCCGCATCGACATCAATGACAACATACTTTTCAAGATCTTGCACGCGGTTAAAGGCACGGTAAACGACCTTGCTGTGAGCATCGGTGAGCCAGTTGACCTCACCAATGACAAGGTCATCCTCAGGGAAAGCATCGATTGCAACAGTCTCAACTTCACCGGAGGCCACATCGAGCAGGTTGAATCCAACGGTGGGGTTCTTCGTGCCGACCTTGGGGTAGCGCAGCTCAAGTTCGCGAGCATAGACAGGAGCCACGTCAGAGTCGTCCATGTAGTAGGGGATCCGGAATGTGCCGACACCGGTCTCGTTGAAGCTCAAGAAGGCAATCTTTTCACCGTCGGGGCTATACCACAGAGCATAGCGGTCGCCAAAGATCTCCTCTTCGTACACCCAATCAGGGACAGCGTTGAACCAGTCGGGCCCACCGTTTTCGGTGATCTGAGTGATGTTGCCATTGTTCCAGATGTAGAGGTTGTTGCCCTTGACAAAGGCAATTTGAGAAGACGAGACAGGGCTCCACTCGGCGTACTGAATGGTACCGTTTGACTCAGAGTCGAGCGAGATAGTCTCTCCAGTCTCGACATTCTGGACAAGGTAGTCGGCATAGTACGAGTGCCTAGAGACCGTCAGTACCAGCACTTTGAATTTTCGTTTTGGGCGTATCATACCTGTACTCTTTGGTGTAGTTCACGGCCCACAGGACGTGGCTGGCGTCACCAGATATGAAGAAGTCCCAGTAATCAGCCGGGACCTTTTCGGCGGACAAGAACGTTGAAGACTCGCCGGTTGCAACGTTCTCGAAAAGGAACGAGCCATCAGCGCCAGTATAAATGTAGTCACCGTCTGCACCAGTGCTGACCCAGCTGAATGCCCTGGTAGAGGCAGCCAATCGGCCAGGTGCGTCGGTGGTGATGTTGTAGTTCAGACGCAGGGTTGAGTTGCTGCTTCCGAGTGGCTGGTGAGGCTGCCTCGGGGGGTCAATGGCCAAGATCAGCGGCAGAGCCGCAGCAATGATAGCGAACGAACGCATCGTGAGAAACAACACGACTTGCGAGACAAGAGGGGCGTTCGATCACGCAAATGCCCGCTGCGGTGCAGCGATTTATGTAGCTCTGGTCGTACATGTCCGACTAATGAGCACCCGATATGCAGCTTCCGGAAGAGGCAGTTGTCAAGACATTGGGTCGTCGTTGCCAAGAAGCCCAAGCGACCCGGCGCCCGGCTCAGGAAGGCTTTCAACTGGTTTTTTCGTGTTTGCCACAAGATTGCGGGCAAGTCGCATCATCAGAGAGGAAGGTGCCAGCGACCCGAGCAAGATCGCGTGCGTTGCAAGGCTGTGCACGCAAATCCGGTGTTGGAGGGTGACGCGATGGCGGATGGCGCTCTGCTTGATCGCGCAAAGAGTGGCAGGCACGAAAGGCGCTAAAACGTCGAAGCTTCTCTTATCGGTTCCTTCTCGTTCCCTTCTCACTGTCGCGGCTCTCTGTCGGGGTCAACTCAATCATATCTGATCGTGCGCGTGTCGGCGAGAACGATGCTGTACGCCGTTCCTTGTGCAAGAGTGACGGGCTCCCCAAGGGATAGAGCCGTGACACAGCATTGTCAAGGACGTTTCCGACGTCAGCACTTTCTGAATTCTTCAAGAAGGACTTTCACGACGGTCTGCCAGAAGTGGAACTTAAGGTAAACTCTCAATCAGAAGCACAGCATGATGTGTCGCCGAGAGACCTCCTGTCGATCAGCCGAAAGTGAGATTTACCGAAGACAAACGTGTTAACGTCGATTTCGCACGAAGATCAAAAACAGTCTAAAGGTCGAAAATAGGCATCTATGAGACATTGAAATTGAGAACTAGTATCGCATTTACGAGAACTTATCGATCGAAACAACAAAAGTGATTGCAATTGTGCCCTTTGATCTACTAGTGGACCCTCTCTGGTCTGATCCTCGGCCATCCTGTCACAGTCCTCCTCTACATACCGCAGGCACCTATATGCGCTGGTCTCTCGGAACCGGACATTCTTCTTTTAGGTGGATAGGATGCAACACATGTTTGTTCATCTCTTTCTTACACCACTGACATACGACTCTCGGGGCAACCGGACATTTTTGCAAATGCGCTTGCATGTCTGTAGTCGTCTCCTTGCAATTGTTGCACGTTTTGTACGTTTTCGCTCTCTGTATCTTGCATTCGTGAGAATGCTTCTCAAATTCGTCCCGAGGTACGTTGTTCTTGTTGCAGATTTGGCAAGTCAGTGGCCACTTCTTACATGTCGTCTTGTGCTTCGGGAAAATTGAGAACTGGTTACAATAGTGACATTTCCGGCAATTCTTGCTGTGGGTTTTTAGGTCATCTGTGTTTATACCGCAATCCGGACATTGTCTCTGAAAACTGAACGAAGAGCTGGGTGGGTTTTGATACTTCTGCGGAATCGCTCGCATCTTCGTTTGATTGCTGCCAGTGTCGCTCCGGTTTGTCTCGTCACCTACTGGCGCCTTCGACTTTGTGTCCAATGTCTCGACTGCTGGCCCTGGCACATTCTTAGAGTCTGGAATCTCCTTCACCCGTGCGATGATCCCCCAAGCGTTTGGGGCATTACTTGTGTTGACTCCAAATTTGCTTAGAGATGGCATAGCGTCAGAACCTGATTCTTGGATGTCGGGCCCGGCCTGGTTTTGAGTCTCTGCATATCCTACCACCGATGGATCACGAGCATTCGCAGCCAGATTGCCGTATGTTTGAAGGGGTTTAGTGTCGGGTTTGGTTGTGTCCCTGGCCGGCTCGTGGACGAAGGGATCCTGATTTGTGTCTCGCTGCTTGGATTCTTCATCCATCCTATCTTTCTGAGCTGCTTTCTTCTCGGCAGCCGTCTTCTTGGAGGTTGTCTCTCTGGCGGCCCTCTTGGTTAAATCAACATCTTCCGTTTTCCGCTTCACGACGCTAGTTGCTTCAGTAGTAGCCAGCTCGTTGTTGTTGTTGTTGTTGTTGTTGTTGTTCTGAGCCTGTTGAGGAGGTTCGTCTAAGGCCTTCTCTTTGTTCGACGGTTGGGTTTCATGATTGATTCCTGGGTCTGTAATCAGATTCAAGCCTACCTCTGCGAACAAGAACCCCTGCTTTGTGAGTGTGGCACCCTCTTCCGGACTTTGCTTCGGGTCCTCCAAACTTTGCTTTTGGTGTTGTGGGCTCTGCTCTTTGTATTTTGAGTTTTGCTTCTGGTGTATCGGCAGCACATCATCGTTCAACTCTTCGCTGTCTTGAGATGTTTCGTTCTCCTGGAATGTAGCGTCTTGTCCCTCATCGTCCTGATCAAACCGGCACTGACCTGGAAGGCAATTGCAGGTACTCGATCCATGGGTCAGCCGTATGACAGCAGCAAGGAAGGACGGTGGACAACGACCGTCGATATCATCTAACACCTTGGCTGACGGATGCTCCTGCAAACGTACTCCGACTTCTTTGAGTGATAGTTCTAGTGTGCGTAGAGAATCACTGTACTTCCGGTGCTCTTTGCATCTTCGTAGCCATTGTAAGCGGTGCGCGACGAAGAGTACGAATGGTGCAAGAAAAATGAATTGTATGACAAAAAATACCCATCTCTGCGGAAACGCATGATCACGAGGCTGGTCCATTTCAGGCGGGTGCAAGCCTGGCGGTGTGGTGTGGCTGAGGCGAAAAAAACTGATGGAGTAGGTTTTTGGAGCGGGATGCGATACTGGACGGGCCAGGTGGAAGAAGAACAGCAGTAAGCAAGAGCTGTCCCGAAAATTCTGGTGTTGTCTCCTTTTTGTTGAACGCGCTGGTCGAAATGTAGGAAGTGCGAGAAAGGTTTTGGTGGGGTTTAAATATTACCAGTGAAAGAGACATTCACAGCCATTGTCTCAGAGGCTTCTTTGTCGCATCGAAAAGCCACATTGACTTCCGTCCTTTGTTAAAACAAGAAACGCAAACGCCCCATTTTCCTCAATGCAGGATATCGTCTTTGTCGAACTCTAGCTTGATCACACGCCGATCTCTGGGCAAGTGGTACTGTAGCAAATAACAAGTGAAAGTGCACCTAACATGTCGTAAATGGCTCTCGCGTCCCTTACGCTCCTGCCAACAGAGTGGCAACAGTGCGGCAGAGTCGCCCAGACAGTGTCCGCTCTTTCTCTACAGGCAAACAGGCACACACGTAATCATGGCCAACTCAGAAGTGCAATCTTCGTGCAGTCCTTCGTCACTCCAGCTCCATCGATAAACCGCGATCAGAGTCACTGACCTCTGGAATTCCCTCCAACGCATCGCAGGATGACCGATGCCACCAAGCCCGCAGGCTGGCGGCTCGTCAATTCCGCTCGTCCCTCAACCCAGCCTCATCCTATTTCGCACGATCTGGTAACCCAACCTGACCCGACGCCCGGTTGGTCAGCAATTCATCACGATTTCGAACAACGGCTGAGCCGTTTCGGCATCAAGGTCTCCGAAAGCGAGACCCTCTCAGGGCCTTTGAACAACTCGTTGGTACAAACGCGTGGTGAAGCCTTTGCTAGCACGGATAGACACACCCGTGGTACGGCGTCGCGAAACCCGCACTCGCCGAAAGATGAAGACTTCCCACCGCTGAAGGCACCCAATTTTTCGTCCTTCACCGACAAACGACGTGAGTTGAGAGTTGAGAGCCTAGAGCAACAATTGCGCCAAGCCCGTACGGAGGTCCAGATCTGGAAGGAGAAATTCGAGGCTCAAGAACATGAGCTCCACGTGTCTTACGGCGAAACCATGAAATGGAGAATGGAGTATGAGAATCTGTACAGCGCGGTCATTCGAGACCAGAAGATTCGTTCGCCGAAGGTCCCAACACCGAAGGCCCCAGCGAGGAGGCATGGAACTAAGTCTTTGGGGTGAATGCCATACAATACTGCAGGGCACAAAAGAACTATACGGACAAAGGTCTAGCCCAGATATCATTCAAAAATCCCACGAACTTGATTGCCATCTTTCTCCCGCCTTCTTCGTTGGGTTCAACCCTTGCAGTGTAATCCTCTGCGGTCTTGCCATCTAAGACTTCATGCAATGCACAGGGTATTACCTCGGTACCTTCACGTTTGATGCTGCATGTGGATATCCTAAACAATGTGGCGATTGCTGTTTGAAGCTGGCCAGGCCAAGTATTGTAACCCAGCGCTTTGAGCTGGGTGTCGGCCCAACTCTGCTGCCCAAACCCGGACTCCAACGGATAGTAGATCATGCAAATCACGATAGCCCGTGGTCGTGTCTTTGCCGTCACACGATCGACATACTCCTGTATCTTGGTACCAAACATGTGTTGGAAATACTTGAGTGAAGACGCAGTTCCTTTTTCAATCGAGGATCGAGGAGTCATCCATGCAAGCTGCAACATATACCAAACAGTGCATGGCAAGGGCCTGAGTGCGATATCATTTGCTCCTACACTGATTATCAGCACATCTTGTGGCCTGATGTTGTCGCGGATGAATTGATCGTGTGCAAGCAGCTCTTGGTCCCGTTGCCGAAGCATAGATTCCTCGACAGCAGCATTGATGCATGTTGCTCGGTCACCAAGAAGAGAGTTCATCCAGAATGCGACATCGTGTTTTGGTGTAGGATTGTTGAGCGTATGCTTGTAGATTTCGGGTACCTCGACTGGGGAGGCGTCGGAGTCCACCCAGTACTTATTGTCAAGTGAGGAGTCGCCTGCAAGGTACACAATAGGAGTATCTGGTTTCTGCACTGTTGCAATAGCGTGGAAGGTTGTGAGATCCCGTATCTGATGCCCTTTCCATTCGAAGTAGAATCTCGAGCGATTGATCTTGCCCAAATTCGCCGCCATAGTGAACGCCAAAATCTACAGGGACACGTAGGATGTTTATGAGGTATGTGTACGCTGTCAAATTACAGCTTCCAAGGCAGCAGATGTGTAGTGATTTGAGCACATGGGGGGCATGCTGAGGAGCTGATACATTGCACTACATACTGCTTTGTTCCTGCGCGGAGGTCGCAGGCAGCAGCGGAATAATATCCAGCAAACATGACGTCACCTGCGTGATGACCACGCTCGTATCCTTCCTTTCAACCTACGCTACGCGTATCTTTGCTGGCCGTTCGTACCTAGAGTTTAATAAATATTACGGCTTTCTAGAGGTCGATGTCCATCAAGGGTGGGGCTTTATCTGAGCCGTTCTCGCCCCCACTCATTAAATGCGCCGCCACTTGATGCACATTAGTGGCCACTTCATTTGCAACCAGAACATGGGTGCGATGACCACCATGGCAAAATACCTGAGACAACTCACTTCCAGCGTCTATCAAGGAGGTGCTCTCATTGGGCTAATGATCGAATAACAGTCTCACGCTTGAGGTTTCGTTTTTTTAAAGGTTTAGACGATCTGTCAGCGAAAAGTGCTGGTCGAGACTGTGCAGATCGCCAGAGATTATTGGGGGCAGTATCTCCGCCAAGTGAGCTTGGCGACAACGGGGGTTCTATCTCTGTGTATAAGTAAATCCGATGTCTGTGCGAAGGTCAGAGACGATTCTTAAACACATCTACAATGCTCCTTCAAGTGTTTGCAGGGCTAGCAGCTTGTGCCATCGCAGTACCAACCTACCATCACGGAGGAGAACAGAGACCGAAGACTATCATCATTGACACCGACTTGCTCGACTTTGTAAGTCATTCTTACCCGAAGATACTGCTTGTAATCACGGGCCGGCGCTGAAGATTACGGGAGGTGGATGACCCGCTTGCCATTGGACTCGCAAATGTCTTTCAGGCGCGGCACGAAGCAAAAGTGATCGGCATTGCCTCTAGTAAGTCCATCAACTTTTGTCTGGAAATGACAGTGTGTAACCTCCATTGGGTAGGTGTATTCAGCCGATATGTGCCGCCCGCAATAGACGCCATTAACACCTACTATGGGTACGGCAATATTCCTGTTGCGATACAGAAGCCAGTTGATAATACTGTAAGCAACTTAAACTTGCAGGTATTTTTTTCAAGCATAGTATTGATTTACTACCACAGACGAGGAATCCCACCTTCCCTCAAGAGAATGAGTATCTCACGGGCCTTACCTTCAACTTCCCGCAAGACATAGGGGACGGTAGCAACACCACGGATCCAGTAGCACTCTACAGAATGCTGCTTGCTAACAGCCCGGATCGCAGCGTTACGATCGCAAATATAGGTTTCCACGATAATCTCTATAATCTCCTCCTCTCGCCTCCTGACAAGATATCCCCTTTTTCAGGCAAAGAACTTGTGAGAAGGAAGGTCGCTGAGCACGTCGTGCAGGGCAATCCGAACGGCACTTCGTTCAACTTCGAGGGAAATGACCCGAAATTTGCGCAATTTGTGCTGACCAACTGGCCCGGCCTTATTACGTACGTGCCGGACGCAATCGGCAGCACGGTGTTCTTTGGGTCAAGGTTGACGACAAAGCTCAACACTACCACGAACCCTGTAGCCTATGCTGCGGCCACGAGCATCGGAGTCGGCAACGTACACGAGAGTTGGGACTGTAAGTCAACCAGAATTGTACATCCTCTAGAACTCGGCTAAGACGTGATACATATCCAGCTACTGCATTGTACTATGCCGTTCGTGGGCTGGAAAGCGTGTATCGCTTCGAAAGAGATCGGGGCGAGATTGGCTTTCTCAAGAATGGGACTGCGTTTTGGGACTACAAATCTCGGTCAAGACTACAACGATCGGTCGAGTTAAGAGTCAGTAACACGACATTTGCAACAAAGTTGGAAAAGCTGCTGTTATCTGAGCCTTGATTTTAAATTGATCGATCGTTTCCTGGGTAAGCTGAAATCAACCTATGAAAGGCGATTTTCAACAGCTCGCTCACTTTGTATGGCATCTCAAGCCTTATTCTCCTGGTTCTCATGCTCATTCATCTGTGTGAGGCCGGAAAGCATTCGCTTCGATGAGGCGCCGCAAATCTTACTACCACGATGCAACTTTTCGTTCGGCAACTGTTACCCGCGTACCTCAGCACTCAACCCGTTTGGCACACTGCTGCATCAAATACAACTTCCTTGCGCACACTGACGACCTCCATGTAGTCTTCTTCATCGTAGTCGGTATCATCATCGCCCTGATACCCTCGGCAAGCTTTTCCACATCTGCTTCGGTCGCCGTAGTGAACAGCAATATCACGAGGGCATTTGTATGTCTTGCGTACTTTCGGAACATAGTGCCAGTCCTCACTCATACTCCAGGTCATCTGAGTTGCTTCAATGACCTGGAGTTCACGAATACGTGGCTTATCCGTGTAGATAAGGACGGCGTCGAGGTATTTCTTGTCCTTGATCCATTGGACAAGAGCGTCGATCTGAAAGTATCCTGCTTCAGCTTGCAGGCGCTGGTAGAGATCGAAGTCGAAGCCGCGATCTTTGGACCAGAAGAGTGGAAAAACTGATGGACGACGCATGAACCGGATCAAGTGCTCGAACAGCTTAGGGTCTGCGTCGAGGAAGTAGGTGCCATCGCGCTGCGGCGTCCAGTTGAATTTAGCAGATAGCTGGCGCCGGAACAGTCCTGAGGTTGCGGTGAGGAGATCGGCGGAGACTTTGAACAACTTGCCAGCAACGTCAAGCGTGACAATGCCCGGATGTGATACTTCAGGAGCGCCAGTAACGTTACTGGGCAGCAGTGGAGTTGGCGAAGTGTGCGCGGCTACTGGCCTTGATGAGATGAGTCGCTGGAACTGAGCTCCGAGAGAATCAGCGAAGCCATTGGTGTGGTTGTCCATTGTGGTGGCTCTTGGATAATTGAGAGTTTGACAAGCTGGAAGGTGAGAGAATTCGCAGCCAGATGACAGCCCTATCATGCCAGACATTCGCTCACCGTGAAGACCCGTTCTAGCTACTCACCGCCAAACAGCCACACCGGAAACTTCTTGGGCTGCTATAGCGGGCACGGCTAACATTCACTTTCATCATCACTTCCTCCGTGCCTGGACATCTCTGACATCGCTGCACAGCTCAAACCCGCCTTGTCGCTCCAACTCAGACTTCGCCGCCCGTGCGCTTGAAACTTTGGCTCTTGCTCCCGTCACACGCTTCTCCTTCGCTTCCTTGCGCTGGGTGCACGCCCTCATCCTTTCCTCGTACCTCGCATGTTCGAACGGCAGTCGTTCTCGCAAGTCCTTGATCCTCGAATCTGCAATTTCGTTTGCAATCTTAATCGCCTCATCTCTTTCACGGTTGATATGCGCAATCTCGTCTTCCGTTGTGGCATGGATGGTTGTGAGCTTTTGCGACATTACCGTTTGCTCTGTCGTCACATTGCTGAGCTTCATTATCATCAAACACGAAAGGGCCGAACTTGGCGTTGTAAGACTCGTGAGGCGGAGACGATGCACTACACAGCCGGGCATATGCCTCGTCGGCGCTCGCACGGGTGACGAGCTCATTGGATGAAATGCCGTCGAATGATGCTTCGTTGCCGTACCATGTCCGGATCCAGATCGCACCGGCGTCGCTCCATTCATCTGGGTCTACTGTCTTGCGCCTCAAAAAAGCGGACAGAGACGAGGGGATGTGGTTGGGGAGAGGATGTTACCGACTTCCTGACAGCGCTCCTGGTAGGTCTGAGCGGCTTGCACGTTAGTGAGGTGGGCTTTGAGGGGTTGGGTGCGACTGTGCGCGGGCATCATACAAAACGGCCGCGACGGCCAAGGCTAATCCATGCTCTCACTAGATCTTTTACTTGTTCTTCCTCAGGCAGGGAAGATTCGCAATCCCAGTGTTCCTGACAAAGTTAGCTGCGGCCAACGGAGCTTCAGTTTTCTGCTCGGATTATGGTAGATCGGAGCAATGGGGTCAAAACTACCATTAGGTAATGATCAGATGGCATGTAGCCAAACACCTTGTCCATGTCGTGCGAATCAGCCATTTGAGGATTTGATGATCATCGAACTGCATGGGTTTGCGAGGCTCAGACGAGACATGGCTTTCGCCAAGAAACACAACACTCAGGCAGCAGGAGTGGCTGCCTGAATGTGCAGGTAGGACATTCCATCATCGAAGAAAGGGGCCGGTGTTACAACTGCAATGTATGGCTCATAAACATGTTCGGTAGATTGAAATGCATTGCTCTGCTCCTGTCTAATCAGATCCAAGAAAAGACGGGTGGAAGAAGAGGGGTACATGGGCATAGCAATGATACGAGGCCCACCTAACATGCCATGCAAATGCACAAACCCTTACACCGTCCAATAATCATGCTATAATCCTGCTTCCCACGTCGACCCACTGCAGGCCACTACGATTCAGCCTCGGCCATGATCTGCTCACCCTCGTCGAGCATCTCCACCACTCTCTTCAAATTGCCAACCATCTCCTTCGCCTGTCCCACCAGCAATAACTTCTCCGCATTGGCCGGAAGACCCAGATATGTAGGCGGCTCGCGCTCCGGCAGATCGTTGACCCACTGCATGAAGTCCTTCCAGCCTGTTGTGCTGGGCAAAGCCAGACCCTCGCTGTGTTCGGTGTCTTTGACGATCTTGAAGTTGTCTTCAAATGCTGCAGGGGTCATGCACTCCTCCACAATGGATGCGAGTGTGCGCCAGTCGGCTTCGTCGTCGATCTTACCACCGTACATCTCGATAATGAGGGTTGTGATCATCTCCCATGGAATCTTGGCAGGGGCAATGTTGGAGCGGCCCTGGGCCACGGCGTCAATCCAGGTATCGACAATGAAGCTACAGCATTCGTACTGTTGTGGGTCAGTATATAATCATTACATGCATAGCCGGAAAACTTACGTCGCTGTCGTTGAACTCCCAGAAGCCCTTCCAACCAAGCGTGGGTGCGTAGCGAAGACGCTCCTGGACGACGGCGTGCAAGAAAGACAAGATGAGATAGACGCGCGCCTTCTCAACAGGGGCTTTGACGGCCTTCTCTGCAAGAGAAGACAGGGAGTCTTTCATGTTGGCACGGATGCCGGCAGGTTGCTCGTAAGAGAGGACGCGGGAGGCTCGCAGTAGATTGACAGGGATCTTCGGGCTGGATTCCATGGACAAGAAGAGGCGGAAGTCAGGGTTCGGCTTGAGAGCTTCGAGCCTCTTCTCAAGCGACTGCAGCCATTGAGGAGCCAAGTGAACATTCTTGACAAGTACCCAGTTGCCGGTTGTAGCAGCATTAGCAATTGCTTTATCTGCCGTGGAGGCACCTTCATTGGAGCCCATGGCAATGTTAGCGCAGGATACGCGTTCCCGCTCGACGAGATTGTCGACCTTGTAACTGGCATCGAATCCGGGGCTGGAGCTAAGGGCAACAGGGGTGATAGCGTTGACTTGTTTGACAATATCGCTAAGATCACCACTGGCGTCCAGAATGCCTTTGCCAAACACTTCCGTAACAAAGCGCTCAACTGCAGGCACGAAACGATCGACGCGGAAGAGCTTGACAAGAATGAGGGCTCGCAATTGTCTGTCGAACTTGTTGAGATCGGCAGGCCAAGCCTGTGGTACGAACCGCTCAGCAAGCTCCTCGGTCAAGAAAGCATCCCAAGCATAATCTTCGATCTTTTCGAGTTCATCTCGGAAGATTGACAGCTTGCCTGCACGTTGCAATACTTCTTCCTTACGTTCCGTCTCTGTAGAAACATCGACTGCTTCGACGTCCACATCGAGGATCCTATCGATGAGTGTCTTGTCCATCTTGTATGGTGCAGCCTGAACGAGCAGCATCGCAAAGGTGACTCGGTCCTTCTGCAACAGCGAGAGTGAGGTGCGGCGATAGGCATCAACGAAGAGCTCCGTGATGATCTGATCGATGCGAGCAGCATGACTCGTGACTGAACCGTTTTTGACCTTTCGAAGTACGGCCTCAAAGATCTGCGTGAAGTACTGCAGGGAGAACTGGTAGAAATGGTTGAGGTGATGCAGTTGCTCCAAGACAGCGAAAATTGCCGAGCATGAGCGAGCAACGACAGTGTACTCCTTCGTGATGTTGTCGACTTCTGTCATCACACCTGCGGTCTCGGAAACCTTGTCTGAGATCTCCTTAGCTTCTTTCTTCAGGGTCTCAAGGGTCTCGATGACGTTGTCGTCATCGAGAATGTTACCACGAGATTCGTTGAGTGCTTGCAGGAGACGCTTCTCCAGCTGGCGGAGATGGACAGCAAACTCGCCCTGCATTTTGATGAGGTTGGAACGGCGCTCATCAACATCGGGCCTCTCGGACTTGAGGACTTCGTTGAGTGTCTGTGTTTGCAAGCTGCTCTGCGTGACCGTGAAATTGACGAATGTGGTGCGACTGCAGATATCGGGCGCAAAGTTGGCCGAGGGGTCGCGTGTTGACAAGTACATGCGGAATGACGGTGAGAAATCGATCTCCTGTTTGCCGAGCTGGATAAGCACACGACCACCAGTCCTCTGGTATTCTTTGTTAAGAACGTGATTCAGAACAGGGTCGAGGTATTCGGCATCCTGAATCAGGATAGGGTTGCCGAAGCGCAGGGAACTCTCAAGCTGCTTTACGAAAGAGTCATCCAAGAAACTTGTGACTGTAAGGCGGCTACCCTTGCACTCATTCTGCAAGAACTCGGTGGTTCTACCTGACGGATCGATGATGAGCGGATAACGGTTGAAGCGCTGGAGTACGATAGCATTTTCAGTGCATAGGTCGTCAACTGGCAGGCCATTGCGCTGCCATGTCAGTCGATCATCGGCGGTCGAAAGATACTCGGTAATCGGGTTGGGCGTCTTGAAAGTGATACCAGAGTTCCTGAGCTGATCGTACCAGTCCTCTGTCAAGGCCTTTCTGTACTGCTGATCATAGTAGCCGGCGTAGGCGATGAAGGCCGCAGCCACGAGAACATCGCCGACAATAGTGTCGATTTGTGAGTCGAACGACCTGCTGCTCTCTCCCCATCGAGTCTGCTCGGATGAGAGACTGTCAAGTAGACGTACGCTGCGGTCAACCTTAAACTGAACGGTTGACATTTCAGTCTTGATCGACTGCGTTTCGCTGATCAGAATACCGTAGTCCTCCTCGTAGCGTTTGATGTTCGCATCGAGCTTCTGGATCAGAGCCTGCGTCTCGACTGCACCCTGTTCAGTCTCATACAGCTTTTGTTCGAGCTCAACGACTTCTTTTCGAAGGGGTTCGACTCGGTTGAGGATCTCGGAGTACATGACTTGTGCCTCGACCCACTGCACAAGAGGTCCGCAGGCTTTCGACGCGCGGTTGACCTTCTCGAAAGTAAAATCCTCTTTGCTCAGGTAGTCGTTGTTCATCTTGCGGCGCAGCTGAGCCGTCATCTTCTCCTCGTTGTCGAACGTGACAATCCTGCCGATGAAGTCGTCTTTTCGAACGATACCTTGGATTGTCTTCCAGCTGTCAGGCTTCTCACCCAGAAGCGTACATACAGCTTCAAGGGCAAGCTTGACACCGTTTGGTGGATTGCCCATGGATCGAACTTCGGTGAGATGCTGGCGCTTAATGTTCTGCACGCTCTTCTGTGCCTCAAGTACAGCAGGCTCTGCCATGGCCAAGTCCCGATTGGCCTCCGCGCTTCGGACTTCAATTGCTGCGCGTTCTCGTTCAAGCTGAGCCTCCAGTACTTTTGCGCCTTCCTTTTTCTCCTCAGCCTGGCGCTGGTCCGCAACCATTTGCTGTAGCTTCTGGTTTGCTTCTGCTGATTTCTGTTCAAGTTGCATCTTCTTCTGAGCAAGACTCGCTCGCAAGTCTCTAACCTTGTCGAATGTGTCTCTCAGCTTTTCCAGACCGACATTGATGTGGCGTTGTTGCTCCTCGAGATCCTCCCGCTTCTCGTTGTACAACTTGACGTATTGTGCAACGAAATCCAAGAAGTGGCGGGGTGTCAAGTACATCTTGCGGTTCTGCGTCTTCTGCAGCTTGTCGTTCTTGCTTCGCAGAGAGTGGTGGACGGCGACCATAGCATTGACTACGCTCTCCCGGTGAGAGGGCGGAAGGCTTAGTCCGCTGTAAGCAACTGGAATGCTGTCTGGTGCAACGTAATTTGATCGATCCAAGTCCACGGAGTGGGTCAGTTCTGAACCGACCTGGAACAAAGCCTGATCAGACCAGTCGCCGAACCAATTAAGTACGCAACGGTTGAAGAGGGCAGGACTGGTAGCTGCCTTCGACGACAGACCCTCCTCAGGCGGATTCATCGTGAACACAACGTGGAGGTTCTTGACAATTTGCTCCGTAAACCATTTGTAAAGCTCCTCTTGAGAGTCTAAGATGATACCCTGTCGCTGAGCGCCCTCTTTGATGGATGTCATAAGAGTAGCGTATTCATCGCCTTCGAAGAGACCGGGAACCTCAGCGTTGGCAAGTAGCGTATTCATACGTTCCAAGAAACCTGAGTCGAGAACGTTCGCTTCGTCGAGAATAAAGCAGATCTTTTCGCCCTTGCAACCGCAGCGACGGAGTACGTTGCGCAGGTCATCGTCAAAGTCATCGCCCGTGTACTTCCCATGAACCTTGATCTGGTACACGCTCAGACCGTTCATCCAGGCTACGAAACGCGACAGCGTAGTCTTGCCGGAACCACTAACACCAATCAAGATGAGATGACCCTGGGGCTGCCGGAACACACGGTCGATACGAAGAACGTGTTCCAGGACGTCATTAAAGAGGATCAGCGGTACATCGACCTCTTCTTCGCAGAAGGTTGCGAGACGAGCTTTGACAAACTCTCGAAGCTGTTCACGCTCCACAGGAACATAGTGCTTAGAGAGCCAGTTCGAGTATAAGATGGGGCCACCGAGAGCCTTTTCCTCGTCGACGGTGGGGAAGTGTTCTAATGCGATGCGATGCACGCTCTCCGCGGTCCAAGCTCGCTCGTCCTCTGCTATGAGACGATCCTGGAACAATCGCAGGGCTTCGTGTGCCCAAATCCTGATAAGACCTTCGACCGGGAGTGTCTCAAGAGGGCGCAGCGCTTCGTAGATGCCACGAACCCAGCGAGTAAGCTCACGGGGCGAGTAAACGTAGTGGGGCTGAATGTCAGGGGTGAACCTCTTCTGTGATTCGGAGTACAGCTGCACCATCGCCTTGGTCAGGGCATCCGAGTAGCCGCGCAGTGTCGGAATGATCTTCAGTACAGCGCTTGTGAAAGTGCCGTAAATTTGTAGCAAAGATTGCTCGCCAGGGTAATCGACCATGACCAGCGGGGCGTGGCGCAAGAAACGTAGACCCATAGGCGTACGACCAGCGTCTGTAGGAGGATTACAAGCACCAACAAATTGAATGCGATCAAGAGTAACCCATGTCTTGTCGGAGGTCCTCCAGAAACCGTTATGTTCCACAAGCTGGCGCAGGAAGGAGATAGCACGTTGAGTGCCATATTTGTCGGGTGCGGGCAAGTTGATCTCGTCGCAGAAAATGATAAGCCAACGACCGATTTGAGTTGGACTAAGCTGGACTCCATTTACAGTCTTCTTGTACTCGCAGTACTGCTCGAAGGTCTTGATGAGCAGGTCGGGAGTTGTTGCGCTGGAGAAGTTGAGGCCAACGGTTTGCATATGAGGTAACTTGCGGAGAGCACTGAAAAGAGTCATAGTCTTTCCGGAACCTGGTGGTCCGCAAAGCAGCAGGGGTTTATGTTCCGCAAGCCATGAGTACAGAACATCCTCATGACGAACAGTATCGAGAGTGGGGATAACAACATCAGTCTGGACGATGGAGTGGGTGTTGACTTCGACATTGGGAACTTGGTTCTGCCACATATCCCAATCTGGCTTTTCGGGCCTAGCATCGTAGTCGATCAGGGAGTTCGACTCGTTCAAAGGTGGTAGCTCGACGTCGGTCATGCCAGCCACCAGATCACCAAACTTCTTACGGTCTGATAGTGGGCAATCACCAACAAGTGCCCAGACAATAGCCACAAGTAACTTCTTCGATAGGTAGGCCTCCATCTTGTCGTCTTCGAGTGGGAAATCTTGATGCTGAACATTGTACTCGATGACGTTGCGACATGCCTTGTTGAGGAGTGAAAAGAGCGTGTTCAGAGCTCGGATATCGGTGTATTCCATGATGTGATTGAACTTGCGGGCCATGCTTAGCGCCTTCTCGATAAAGCGATCCTGCGTAAGCTTGATCTTCAAGAAGTCTGCAATCACGCTCTGAACCGCAAGCGTTTGCTGTGCCATCTGTCCAGGTGCGACCGAATCATCCTCGATATCTTCGAAAGCAGTCGTTTTGAGGTTTCGGATGTAGTTTTCGATCATCATGTCCACGTTGACAGTGTCATCGCTGAACCACACCATACCGCAACGAGACACTGTAGCAAGTGTAGCGTACTTCAGCGTTTCAACCTCGAACATGATGCGCACATTGGACGGTAGATTGAGACGCTCACCGTTGGGCAGGGTGAGAAGTTTGTTGTCATCGAGGACAGAGTTCAAGTTCTCAACCCATTCAGGATCGACGTCACCATCGAACACAATCCAGTGGCGCTTGCTGTCTTCGCCACGAAGATTGTCCACAATCTTGCGAAGGATACCGGTAAAGAGGCCATCAGTCCACTCGCGTGTCGTGTTGTCCAAGGTGCCATAGAGCTGCTCCTTGGACATGACCTTGGGATCGATGACGTGACAGACACCTTCCACACCATCGGCTTTTTGCAGCGCACTCAAGAGCGTTCTCCATGCTGCTGATTTGCCCGAGCCGGATGAACCGACCATCATGACACCGTGATGTAGGTTTTGGATCTGGTAAAGCTGGATAATCTTGGTCATCCAAGCCTCGCTCACTACCAATTTTGACTTGGCAGCTTCTTCGCCAATAGCCGCGGTGAGCTTCTCGAGGGATGCCGGGATGTATCGAACACCCGGGAAGGCCTCATCCTCAATGCTTCGCATGATGTCGACATCAGAGCGGATGAGTTTAGGCGCGATGGTCTCTCTCAGACTTTGAAGAATGATTTGGGGTTCCATAACAGCTTCATCTGCCTCTTCAGAGTCTACGGTGGCAATTCGAGCTCTCTTCAGTCCTCCAGAACTGACGAGCACACTCTTCAGAGCACGCAGACCAAAGTCGTAATGAGCTTGCTTGGAGAGGCTGGAAGCACAGCTGTCGAAGAAGGGGACAACCTGTTTCGAGAGTTCTTTCGCCTGAGAGAAACCTTGCGAGTAGAGCATGACTTCAGCGATGAGCTCTTTGTCGGGCTTGGACATAGCAATACTTCGGAACAACTTCTTCAGGTTGTCTGGCAAGTTGGATCTGCCTGCATATCCTGGATTCATCGTGATGAAAACACCCGTGTTGCCATTGACCTTCAGCTGCCGACCGATAAGCTCGATCTGAGCCTTGTCGTCTTCGGCGCCCTTCTTGAGACCAAGCTGGATGTTCTGAATCTGTTGGGAGACGGCTGAAAGAATACGTTCCTCGAGACGATTGAACTCGTCAAAGCAGCCCCATGCGCCGACCTGGCAAAGACCAAGGAAAATACGACCCATAGCTTGGAAGTCGAATGTGTCGTCGCAGCAAAATACGAGCGTAAAACGACCGAGTTGGACACCGAGAGCTTTAACTGATTCGGTCTTTCCGGTTCCAGCAGGGCCATATGGCGACCCACCAAGGCGTTGGCACATCGCCTGGGTAAGCGTGAGGAAACAGCGATCGGTAAGTGGTGTTCTGACGAGACGGTCAGCAACGCCGAGGTACTCGAAACCATAGTCCAAAACGGCGTTGGCCATCTTGATCCTGAGTCGCTGCAGCAGATCATTCTCAGGTTCGTATACGTAACGCATGGAAAGCAACCACATGTGATGCGTTGCTGAACGTGCGCAAACCTTCTGTAGTTTATGAATGACATCCCGCTGGTGAACAAACTCGGTGATGAGATCCTCGCATTTCCTCCGCCTGATAGGCTCGAGATCGCCAAGGACTGCGGCGGCCAACAGCTTGAGAACATTGACCTGCTTCTCATACAGCTCGGGCAGGGTGGCGCCTTCAGCGGTCAAAGATGCTTCGACTGCCTGAGTCCAAGCGATCTGAGTTCCGAGTACGACGACCTGGGTGGGATACTTTCCAATATAGTCGCTAAACGCAGAGGGCTCCATTGTCTCGGCGGACATAAGCTGAGTGAATTCCTCAAAGGCTTCATATGTTAACTCCGCGAGGGTGGTCTTCATGTTTTTCTCGAGCGCGCCCAGCCACTCATTGATTCGCGGCGTCTGGACCAAAGAGATCTTCTGACGGAGCTCAACCTCTTCGCCCTCCTTTGAAGTGAACCCTGTAATGATGCCGTCTTCATCGGTGGTCAAACCGGAAATGCCAGCAAACATCTTTCGGAGATGCTTAGCGATGCGAAGCACATCGTTGCTATTTCCGATGATTTCAAGTAGGTCCTCATCACCAACGAAGTAGAAACGAGGGAAAGCCACACGTTCCCGCTCGAGATACTCTCCCAGGGCCTTCTGGATCTTGGCAAGCATGTCCGCCAGCCTATCGAGCGATTGTTGTACACCCGTAATGCTTAGAGCCTCCATGACGGTGGGCTGACGGGCGACCTTCTTCATCACTGTCAGGAACTCTGCATTGATGTTGTTGAAACGGGATGATTCCATCGGCAGCAGATGCTTGATGTCAGCATTGCCAGTGAACACTCCCTCGAGATACACCCACTGACGCTGAACGTCGATCCAAACATCGAAGAGCACATGAACGCGGTTGAGTCTGTCCTCCCAGGCAGAGGCTTCTTCTTCGAACTCCTTGTAATAAGGAGAGTGTCGCATGGCTTGCAAATTGTTCAGGTGTTCGCTACACTGAGCGAAGAGTTCATCCCAACCCTTAATAAGACGACACTTGTTCTGGTAGTGAATCAACTCCAAGGTGTAGTTGTTCCAGACCTCGCGGACTTGCTTGATGAACTCTTCCAGTGCGTACTCGCCTCCAGCTTGGTTGAGAACGTCCCGGATGATCTTCTCGCTGGGTCCGAGCCTGAGATCCCACACGTCACCCAGCGTCATGGAAGTCGGCGAATACCTCTTCTGAGGCCTCAGCTGCTTGAAGATCTTGACCCAATGACGTTCGCGGATAGAGTCAGCTTTCAGATCTCCAAGAAGAGGGTTCTCCTTCAGAAGCTGTTTCAGCGTATTCTGCACATGATCAAAAGCTTGATATTGTCGGAGCTTAGCTGGCATAGCTCTCAGATCTGACGATCGATCTTCGAGGATCTTTCTTAACTTGCGTGGCACGATACTAGTCCAAAGCTCTTCGCGCAGGTCGCCGAGAGATGCCCAGATTGTACCGATGTTTGCCCAGACCTGCTTGAAGTCGCACACTTCGTCGTAGAGATCGTTGAGAACATTGATTGCTGATGACTGCAATCCAAGAGCATCCTTTGCCTTGGCGAGGTTGCCGGACTCAGAGGTCAATTGTTCGATTCTCTTATCGAACTTGTTGAGTATGGCAGAAGCGTCTTCTGGTGCAAGGTCTCCAGCCACGGGCTTCTCCGTAGCCCATTCACTGATCACGTCTGAGATCTTTTGTGTGACGATCTTGTCTTCGGCAGCAATCTTAGCCCGTAGTGCATCAGCTTGGTCGTCGGCAATCTTGGTCTTTCTGGCCAGAACCTCAATCAATGTCTGCCACTCGTGGTCGATTTGTTCCATCGGGAGCCAGTTCGATGGGGGTTGAAAGCGCTGACGATGCAGAGTCGCAGTTCCTTGTCGGAAAGTCGCGATTTCGGGTTCCCAGTCCGCGACCTGTCGCTTGCATTGCTGCACAGTGGTGATGAATGATACAGCCTGAGCTGTCGAGGACGCCTCGAGGGTCTGCATCTCAAGATCCTTTCGGGCTTTCGCCACGTCCACGAAGACCTCGTTCATACGTTGCCCGAGTCGGTTTGCAAACTTGGCAAGAATCTCCGACTGCCACTGGTCGTATTTGGCATTGACTTTGACCTGAACCTGTTCGTAGTCAACAGTGACATACCCAAAGCGTCGGCTGATATCAGAGGTGTCAAAGGTGGAACGGTTCTTGCGGATTTCCTGCAGGAGCTGCAACCATCGCGAAAGGTCTTCGCCAAGTGCGTCGTACACGAGCTCGGATTGCAGGTCCCACAAAGACTGGAATTGGAGCCACTCGTCAACGTATGTTGAGACGTCGCCCAGCTTGCCCTCAACCGCGCTATACACTTCAATGAGCGAGTCGGTGCACTTGCTGGGCAGGTCCGAGAATTGGTTAGTAGAGATGTCTTTTGTCGACTCGATGCGGATCTCGTAGCGCGAGGCTTTGATCTTCTGAAGAGTGCAGACAACTGCAAGCCAATGTTGCAGTTGCTCAAGCCAGCTAGCGCGGGCGTACTCCACCGGTGGACTCAGGTAGATGACCTGGTTTCTCATGGTGATCTCCAGAGTTAGCTCAGACAGTGTTGGTCTGATCTCGTTGACTTCTCCGCCTGTGGCCTCGCTGGTAGGCCGACGATCGGCTTCGTCTTCTCCACCGTCATTGAAAACCTCAATCCATTGTGATACGGCATATTTCAGACGTCCAAGAAGGATAGTCTCAATACGAGCGTTCATGTCCAGGACCCATGTTGTTAGGTTTCCGTAGTTCTCAAGATTCAGCTGGTCGACAGACTTCTGGATGATCTCCAGGTGCTGTTGGAAGGCTCCCTTGCTGTATGGACATGATTCCAGTTCCTTCAGCGCCTTCTCAACTACGGCGTTGATGCTTACAAGAGTAGCGACTTTGGTTTGGAGGAGAGAGGTCGCAGCTTGGAAGTCTCGAACAAATTGCACATGCTTACTCTCGCTGCGAACACTTCCAGCTCCTGCAGGGAATCCAGGTTGTCGAACGTGTAGATCGTATGCATGAACAAAAGACTCCCACTTCAATGGCACACCCTTCTGGATCAGGGTTTGAGCATCGTTGGCGTAGTTGTTGAGCAACATAGCAATTCCAGCCATTTGGGATATCGAGCGAACGGTCTGGGTGTATGTACGAACACTCTCCATCAGGCTTACTGCGTAGGGATAGACTCGTTTGGCTTCTTTCGAAATGTTGTTGATACCATGCGGGACTTGGTAGCCACGCCATGTCAAGTTGCGCACTTCCTTGAAAAGAGCAATGACTTGACCGTCAAAGTTTACATTCAGCTCCAAGACATTACCTGCAGCACGATTTCTGCTGACAACGAAAAGACGTCCGGAAATGGAGAGCTTGTTTCGTGCAACTGCCGTTAGCCACGTCTCAAAGATGGGTCGCGTATCCAGCTTTTTCTTGAACATGTTGCTCTCAGCTTGAAGCTTCTGACCCTCTGCGTGCAGAACCCAGTCTTTACCAAGGATGTCTTCGACCTTTCCCATGTACTTTTCCAGCTGGATCTCGATCTGTCGGGCCCAAATAACAGCACCCGAGATGGGAGGGAAATCTCGGAGCTGTGCCATGGCGTGCGCCTCAGAGTTTGCGTACTGACGCTTGAAGCGTTCGTGCAGAGCCTGGATGTCCTGCTTGACACTCTCAATGAGCTGCGTCTGATACTCGGAGATGGCACCTCGAATCTTGGGTCGTACAAAGAGGGGGTTGAACTTGGAGAAAACACGGAACATCTCGCTCGCTGTCTTAGCAGTACCTAAACGATCACGGAGTCGAGCGATGATCGAGTTCTCGACTCGCGAGGTACGCTCGTTGTACTTTTCTTCAGCCTGCTCAAACAATCGTGTGCCCTCTGGCGAGACATCGAGCACATCGACGTCTTTCAGAACATCGTAAGCTTCCTTGACTTCCTTTACAGCATCAACGTCGCCAATCTCCACAATAATCACTTCCTTTGGCTGTGAGTCGTCAGAAGACGATCGAGTACCAAGAACGTTCACGATAGTACGCTGCAGCTGCTCGTGATTCTTTCGGAACGTAGTCACATAACGAATGCGGTCCTCAGTCTTGCGATGACGTGGTTTGATCTTGATGGGAATGAACTTTTCGTTCCTTCGCCTCGTTACCTCACGAGCAACATTTGTGAATTCCTTCACGTCCTCTTCCCACGTACGCCAGATCTTCTCTGCAACATCCATGGTTGCTTGGAACTCAGGGTAATCCATATGCATCAATGTACGGCCCGAGAGCTTCTTGTGCAGCTCAACATCGAGATCGGCTGAGATAGCTTCGACAAGGGGTAAAGCTCGAACAATGGGATACGGGCATATGCGCAATTTCTTGTTGAGGTGGTTGAAGATCTGGTTGATGGCGTCATTTACGGTAGCAAGTGATGTCGAGGTATGCAGTTGGTCCAGCGGGAACTCCCTCATCAGCGAGTTGTACTTCTGCACTAAGTCGGTCGTCTCCTTGAGACCAGTATCTGCGCTGAAGCTGACTGTCGCCTGAAAGCGCTTCGCATTCTTCAGGACGTCCAAAGTCAGCCTGACGCCCGCGCCGCTGAGCTGGGTTTCGATATCGTGGAGTCTGGCTTCCATAGAAATCCAAAAGTTGATCTCTTGTTGTGCTGATCCAGTCGAGACATCGCGAGTAGTCTTGGTGATGTTTTGTATCGACTTGATCCAGCCATTGACTGTTCCTTGTAACTGATTGAGGAAGGCGCTGTCCTGCACAGTGATGGCGGGGATCAGTTCGGGGGAGGGTTTGACGCCTCGAGCGTCTGCCTCCTGTAGTGCCAGTGTGATTTGTGGGTGAGGCGTCAAGAGCAAGTCGGGAATATCAGCATTATCCGAAAGGTGCTGCATCGCCAGTGCTAGCTCGGCCATCTTCTTCTTCGCAGCAGATATGCCCGTCCTTGAGTCACCATCCCCCTTGCTGGTGTAAAGCTCCTTCGGGTTACGCTGGCTCTTCGTTTTGTTATAGCTATCGAAGTACGGCTCGAGGGCGATCTGAATGTGAGAGTGGATGAAATCGAAGGGTGCACCATCTTGCGAAGAGGCGCTATTAGAAAGTGAAAAGCCTGGAAGAGTCGAAATCGTAATTTGCTCGCTGAGGGGTATCGAGGAATCTATGGGTATCGGTCGCTTCAGAAGGACAACAAATGCTGCGCAGTGAGGAGATGCGATGAGTTCGGTCGAAACAGTATATGTGTAGTGATGCGAAGCACCTGTCGTAGTGTCAGCTCGAGCTTGTATTGTATGGCCTCGACACACGTACCGTTGGCTCCGTCCAGCCCGTCTATGGCGGCCTCTGCGTTTCGCTCCTTGACAATGTACAGCACCAACTGGTTCTCCTTGGAGAACTGCGCGCATCTCTGCAGGGTGTCGGTGCGCCTGTCTTCGGAAAACAAGCTGCCGGGCGCGCGGAGATCTCGCTCTGCAGCGCCGAGATTTACTTCGAGAACCTTTTCCAGGTAGTCGACGATAATCTGAGGATCGATAGTGGGTGGCGCGGGGCTGGGCGCTCGTGAAGTGCCATTGCTGGCCCCTGGGGAGAGCGGTCCCTCCATGGTGAGATGCGGTGTGTCTACTGGCAGCAAGACATATGAAACCTCGTGACCGGCAAGGTGAGGAGATATGTCAGGTGCGAATAGTGTCGGCGGCGGTGGGTGAGTAGTGAGAAGAAGCTGTGCTCGCGGCGGTGCTTGTGAGTGTTGTTCTCCACCATGAAATGTACGCGACCCGTGCGCGTCGACGCTCCCGCATTTAGACTGCCGCGGGATGCGGAGAGGTTGCGATATGATTGGTGCTCAATCTCAGGCAGATGCACTGTACAAAGACGTGAGCGATGCTGAAACACGCAGGGTACGTTTCGTGGTAGTTTGCACATATTTACGTTTGTTTGTTTGCAGACATTATTTGCCCCACCTCGACATTGTAGGGGACGCTGACTGCAGTACACCTGCAGGACTCACAGTTTTGGCGTTGCTTGTTGGGAACAGCCATGTCAACTTCACTACAGCCAGTTGTTGGAGAGGTACAGACCCGTGCAATACTTCAACTCACTCAACAGGCTCCCAAACCTCGACCTTCGTGCGCCAGTGCGGCTTCAGGACAAGACCCTGTATGGCTTCCTCTGTTTTCTCCCACGGCACGCCAAATTTGCCGCTGTTGATCTTGCACATGCGCATCTCGCTGACCTCGTCGTCCACTTGACTGATCAGCTCCAACAACATTTGCATCGACGCGCCGGTGTTCCGAATAATCATATCAGGCTTGTCTTTACCCTTACCATACTTGGCGCTTGTGAAGACGCACCCGATCCAGTGCTGCCTGTCATCGTCGCCAGGCGCCAGGAGTTGTGCAGTGCCTGTTGCAACTGGGTGGAGTTTGTTGTGATCTTTTGCACAGAACTTGTGATGAGCTGAGTAGGCTTTGGGGAACTGCTGCTTGAACGCCTTTGCGATGCCAGAGCCCCAATGGCCTTGCGTGTTGCATGCGTGAATCAGCACACATCCTTTGGGTGCTGCAGCGAATATGTCGCCCTTGTGATAGGTGAGCTGCAGTGATTGTGGCGCGTCGCCGTCTTTGTCAGGCGTATCGAGCCAGTTAGACGGGATGTGCGTGTAGTCAAGGTGCTGGTGTTTAGCCTTGTCAGAGGACTTGAGCTTCTTGCTTGGTGGAGGCGAACTTGAAGCCGGCCTTTTCAGCGTGCCACCATCCGGCTTTGCGCCGTTGAAGCTGTTGTGCTGAGCTGACATTGTTGCTAGTTGTTGGGTGCGGGTAAAGGATAGGTGAGTAGAAGCTGCAGGAACCAACAGGGCTACAGCGAGCTGGTCTACGAATGCGAAGCGCGAGCTGGTCTGCGAATGCGAAGCACGAGCAGAGTCTGGCTCGAGAGCATTAGGTGAAGGCGAGAGCAATGCCGGGCGTGCCTGCCTCAGCTCTGCAAGTGGCAGGCAGCAAACGCTGCGAATGCCCCTCTCATGGCTCCCTCCAGTCCGTACGAGAGATTAACATCACTCGTAGACAGTACCGATGAAGCGAGCATCATGTTTTGAGGTGGTTCAGATGGTTCACAGAATGCCAGAGTGCTGGCCATGGCAGACGCCGCATCGGTGTTGACGTTGGCCCGGGTTGCGGCGAGCTGGACAGGGCCGCCAATCAACAGCCGCCATTTCTGATGATGCTAGCTTAAGCGTGCTACTCGACTGCCAGCCAATTCTTTCAACCTCGCCCCGACGACACCCATCCCATCAACCGCCCTCCGCGCCCACGATGCCCGCCCTCGCCAACAGCGCCCGTGCCGTCGCACGCTCATGGACAGCCCACCAGATGCCCGTCGCCCGGGCCGGCTGCACCGCCATGCAGACCCGTAACGCCTCGGCGTCGTCGTTCGACAGCCCCTTCAAGGGCAGCGCCGACAGCACCAAGATCCCCTCCTTCGCCGCCTACCGGAACAAGAACGGCGAGCAGAGCACCAAGGTCTTCCAGTACTTCATGGTCGGCACCATGGGTGCTCTGTCCGCTCTCGGCGCGAAGGCGACCGTCCAGGGTAAGCCCGCCCGCCCGCAGCACCCGCACACAGCACGACACAGCTCCGGAAAGCGACGGACCCAGCACAGGGAGCGTGCAGGAGGATTGTGGAGAGCAATTGGCTGTTTTGCGGATGAGCGCGGGCTGCAATTCGATGGAGAGCACTCAGGCTAACGTGTTGCGCGCCAGACTTCCTCGTCAACATGTCCGCTTCCGCCGACGTTTTGGCCCAGGCTAAGGTTGAGATTGATCTCGCCGCCATTCCCGAGGGCAAGAACGTGCGTCTCCCGATGGACCCAGGATGATATCGAGCAGCGGCTAAGACAGCGCAGGTCATTATCAAGTGGCGAGGCAAGCCCGTCTTTATCCGCCACCGCACCGAGAGCGAAATCAAGGAGGCCGAGAACACCAAGTGGGAGGCTCTGCGCGACCCCCAGTCCGACAGCGAGCGTGTCCAGAGGCCCGAGTGGCTGATCATGTTGGGTACGGACTGTGCACTCGACCCTACAACGAGCTTGTTATACTGACGACAGCAGGTGTCTGCACCCATCTCGGTTGTGTGCCCATTGGCGAGGCTGGCGACTTCGGCGGCTGGTTCTGCCCCTGCCACGGATCCCACTACGATATCTCTGGCCGCATAAGAAAGGGACCCGCCCCGCTCAACCTCGAGATTCCTGCGTACGATTTCGCCGAGGAGGGCAAGGTCGTCATTGGTTAGATTCGCGCATCGTGTAAAGTAGCGAGATGAGTCGGGGGCTGGCTGTGTCAATAGGAGCAAGCATTACCATTTCCTTTGGTTTCTTACTTAGATTCGGCTTGTGTGCGTAAGAATGTAACACCAGTTAGAGTCACGTCACGTCACGTCATGGGCCTGGTCAATCATGGCGATTGGTTCATTTGGATTTCACAACTACTGCCCATTCAGGAACGACTTGATGGCGTCCACCGCGCCCGCGAACTTGCTCGCCTCAACCAGCGTCAAGTGGCCCTGCGGCTTGACGCCCATTTCCTGGAACGCCCTCTTGCTGTCACTCGCGCCCTCGTCCGCCGGGGTATCATAATCAAACGTCGTGTGGCCAAGGGCATGCTGGTGCAGCACCTCGTCCTCGGGGTGGAAGTAGAATGTCTCTTCCTCGGCCTTGCCAGCCTTCTTCTTCTTGCTGGGCGGCTGACCCACTGCAGGCAGGCTCGACGCCACCTCGGAGTACGCTTTCGAGAGCACAAGGTAATGTGTAAATGCATACGGCTCCTTCTCTTCCACCGCCCACTGGATCTCTTCCATCAGCATGGTGTACATGGGCGGTACGATCTCGTGGGGCATGTTGATGAAGCGCTCGGTCAGGATTAGGCCGATCTGGGCAGGCGCGGCGGGGAGCAGCTCAGGCGCCTTCCGGCTGAGGTACGCGTGCAGGTCACGAATCGCCTTCTTGTCCTGCGCGGTGTTAATCTCACGACACAACGTACACGATTTACCAGTCCTACCTTGTGTGTCTCCAGGTTCAGCACGGTCAGAAACGCATACGGATCTGTCTCGGCGCCGTCAACTTTCACCGTGCTGCCCAGCAGTGGCTGCGACAAGATCAAATCGGCGAGCTCAGAGAGGTCGAACAGCTGGTTGTCGATGTCGAGCAACTGTCGCAGCAGATTCTTCAAGCCGTGGAAGTCGACCTCTGGGTTCGGGTCAAACCACTCGAAGTCTACGTTCACCATGTCCATGTCCTAGTGATGTATGAGCTCTACACCATTGATTCGCCCCGGGATGCGCCAAACCTCGTCGCTGTCGGACTCATCATCCTGCTTCTTGCCCTTGCCCTTGCTCTCAGGCGCATCGGGCAGCTCTTCTGGGTCTTGTTTCCGCTTGGCCATTGTGTCTGTGTGGTGGACCAACAGCGCCGCCAAAAAACTGTATTGCGTCGGCGGACTTGCTTATCGATAACGAAATTTGGAGAAAACCCCGCCGCCGGGCTCTACTTTACTGTCACACCCCCCCTATTTCCTTTCGTATACTTTTTTCTTCTTTTCCTTCGTACTCCAATTCCTTGCCCAACATGACGACCGACGTCAAGGACCCCGTTCCCCCGCACAAGACCTTCGACACCATTCTGGTGCTCGACTTCGGCTCCCAGTACACCCACCTGATTACTCGACGCCTGCGCGAATTCAATGTCTACTCGGAGATGCTGCCATGCACCACCAAGCTGGCCGACCTCGACTTCACACCCAAGGGCATCATTCTCTCTGGCGGTCCCTACTCCGTTTACGAGGAGGGCGCCCCCCACGTCGACCACGCTGTTTTCGATCTCGGCGTGCCCATTCTCGGCATCTGCTATGGCCTGCAGGAGATGGCCTGGCACTTTGGCAAGAATGCCGGTGTTGCAGCAGGCGAGAAGAGGGAGTACGGTCACGCACACCTGAACCTCCAGCAGCACGGCGGCCATGTCGATGAGCTGTTCAAGGGCCTTAAGAACAACATTGAGGTCTGGATGAGCCACGGCGACAAGCTGAGTCACATGCCCGAGAACTTCGTCACAGTCGCAACCACACCCAACTCGCCCTACGCCGGTATTGCGCACAGCTCCAAGAAGATGTACGGCATCCAGTTCCACCCTGAGGTCACCCACACTCCTCAGGGCAAGGTCCTCCTCAAGAACTTCGCTGTGGACATCTGCCAGTCCAAGACCGACTGGACCATGGGCAAGTTCGTCGATCAGGAGATCCAGCGCATCAGGAAGCTTGTTGGAGAGAAGGGCCAGGTCATTGGCGCTGTCAGCGGTGGTGTTGACTCCACTGTTGCTGCTAAGCTGATGAAGGAGGCCATTGGCGACCGCTTCCACGCCGTCATGGTCGACAACGGTGTGCTCCGCCTGAACGAGGCTAAGCAGGTCAAGGAGACCCTTGAGAAAGGCCTGGGCATCAACCTGACTGTAGTCGATGCGTCCGACCTCTTCCTTGACCGCCTCAAGGGCGTCACCGACGACCCGGAGAAGAAGCGCAAGATCATTGGCAACACGTTTATTGAAATCTTCCAGCAGAAGGCGAAGGAAATCGCCGAAGCCGCCCACAACACCTCCAGCGCTGGCGAGATCGAGTGGCTGCTGCAAGGCACCCTCTACCCAGACGTCATCGAGTCGCTCTCCTTCAAGGGTCCCTCGCAGACCATCAAGACCCACCACAACGTTGGAGGTCTTCCCGCAAACATGAACCTTAAGCTCATCGAGCCCCTGCGTGAGCTGTTCAAGGACGAGGTCCGCGCTCTTGGTGTCGAGCTCGGCATCAACGAGGAGCTCGTCTGGCGCCATCCTTTCCCCGGCCCAGGTATCGCGATTCGCATTCTGGGCGAGGTTACGCGCGAGCAAGTCCGCATTGCGCGCGAGGCGGACAACATCTTCATCGAGGAGATCAAGAAGGCTGGTCTGTACAGAAACATCAGCCAGGCGTTTGCGGCGCTGTTGCCTGTCAAGGCGGTTGGTGTCATGGGCGACAAGCGGGTTCACGACCAGGTCATCGCGCTCAGGGCGGTGGAGACGACGGACTTTATGACTGCGGATTGGTATCCCTTTGATGGCGAGTTCCTGAAGCGCGTGTCGAGGCGCATTGTGAACGAGGTCAACGGCGTGTGCCGTGTGGTCTACGACAGTAAGTTTCGCCTCTGCTCGCAGAACAACTTGAGAGTACTAACGTCGATTCAGTCACCAGCAAGCCCCCTGGCACCATCGAGATGGAGTAAGCGTTGACGGAGTGTCTCGCAACGATGATATACGCAATAGCTAGGCCTCTCCGAGAGGAGGAGTTTACGAACACGGAAAAGCATATGAATAGATGATAGACACATGATGATACCCTGCGAACGCCGCGATAGACGAGATGAATAAGATATGGTTCCACTACCGAAGTGCTGTCAAAAGTGCGGAGACATGCATGTAGCGAGAGCGCGTTGTGGTTATGAGATGGAGGCGGTGAAGACTGGGTACTCTGCTGCGCATCCCTCGCGGTCTTGTGGTGCGTGAGTGTGTTGCTGTGGTGTTGTGATTTTTTCTGGTCTTTGAAGAGACCGTACTCTTTGGAGATGTTACATATGCGCATTCGCAAGATCAGGACACACAATTGTCAACTCAGACAAAGACAAGATAGTTAGTCTTTGATATTGGAGTAGATAGAACGTGGAGCCCTCAAGAAACAATCTTGAACCACCCGTCAATATACCACCTCGTTTTGATAGCCGTTGCAATCACATGTGAGCAGCAGCCTAGCGCGCGTGCCTCACCTCCGCGTCCTCCGCAACGGCCCTAGGATATGTATGGTAGCTCGACCGCACAACCACCTGCTGGACCGCCAAACGTCGCTCCACACGCCACGATTCCACCCAAAGCACCGCACAACTCCACGCAATGCGATGAACCGCCCCTCAGCCTCGCGCTCCCGCTCGCGGCCCTCGCGTCCCACCACATCCCGCACTGCCTCCTTTGCACCCTCGCTGCGCCGGCGCAACACGTCCCAGTCCGTACAGAGCCATGACTACGCCGACCCCGAAGCCGCGTCCGCCGCGCAGGCCGACGCCGCCATCGCGAGCGAAATCGCAGAGATCAAGCGCTACGAGGACTTCACGACCATCGACTGGGTGCAGGACGCGGCGCGGGAGTCGCTGCGGCGCCGGGCGCGGCGCAAAGCGCGGGTTGCGCAGCCGCCGACGTACACAGGGCGCGTGTTCCTGGGCCGCGGGAGGGGCAAATGGCGGCGCAAGATTGCCGAGGCGTACGATGCGGGCCAGGCGTGGATTGTGGTGACGCTGGTCGGGGCTGCGATTGGGCTGAACGCCGCGTTCCTCAACATCGTCACCGAGTGGCTGTCGGATATCAAGCTGGGGCATTGTTCCACGGCCTTCTACCTCAACGAGAGCTTCTGCTGCTGGGGCGCCGAGGGCGGCTGTCCCGAGTGGAAGCGCTGGAGCGGCGTGTGGCCCGTCAACTACGTGCTGTATATGCTGTTTGCGGGGCTGTTTGCCCTCACGGCTGCGACGCTGGTCAAGAGCTTTGCGCCGTATGCGGCGGGCTCGGGCATCAGTGAGATGAAGTGCATCATTGCGGGGTTTGTGATGAAGGGGTTTCTGGGCGCGACGACGCTGTTCATCAAGAGCATTGGCCTGCCGTTGGCGATTGCGAGTGGACTGAGTGTCGGCAAGGAGGGGCCCAGCGTGCACTATGCCGTGTGCACGGGGAATGTCATCAGTCGCTTCTTCGACAAGTACCGACGCAACGCGGCGAAGACACGCGAGATTCTGAGCGCGAGCGCGGCTGCGGGCGTGGGCGTTGCGTTTGGAAGTCCCATCGGCGGCGTGCTGTTCAGCCTCGAGGAGATGTGCAATCACTTTCCGCTCAAGACCATGTGGAGGAGCTACTTCTGTGCGCTGGTGGCTACCGCCGTGCTGGCTGTACGTTCTCCATCCCCCACAATGGACAGTGCGTATACTAACGCCGTGACTATAGGCAATGAATCCCTTCCGCACCGGCCAGCTCGTCATGTTCCAAGTCAAGTACGACCGCTCGTGGCACTTCTTCGAAATCCTCTTCTACCTCGTCATCGGCGTCTTCGGCGGCCTGTACGGCGCGTTCGTTATCAAATGGAACTTGAAGATGCAGGTCTTCCGCAAAAAGTACCTGTCTGCCTACCCCATCATGGAGGCGGTGGTCCTTGCGGTGGTGACGGCGGTCATCTGCTACCCAAACATGTTCCTTCGGATCGACATGACAGAGAGCATGGAAATACTGTTCCAGGAGTGCGAGGGCGATCATGACTACGATCAGCTGTGCGAGTAAGTCGCCTTTGGTCTGTTTCCGACCCATTGAAAGAGACTAACACTTCCAGCCGCGACCAGCGCTGGCACATGATCCTCTCCCTCTTCCTCGCCTTCACCCTCCGCACCCTCCTCGTCATCATCTCCTTTGGCTGCAAAGTGCCCGCGGGCATTTTCGTCCCCAGCATGGCCGTTGGCGCCGCCTTCGGCCGCATGATTGGTATCCTCGTCGAAGCGCTGCACGAATCCTTCCCGACCTCGACCTTCTTCAGCGCCTGCCTCCCCGACGAACCCTGCATCACACCGGGCACCTACGCCTTTCTCGGCGCCGCCGCCGCCCTCTCAGGCATAATGCACATCACCGTCTCCGTCGTGGTCATCATGTTCGAAATCACCGGCGCCCTGACCTACATCCTGCCCACCATGATTGTCGTCGGCGTCACAAAAGCCGTGTCGGAGCGCTTCGGCCACGGCGGCATCGCAGACCGCATGATCTACCTCAACGGCTACCCCTTCCTGGACAACAAGGAGGAGCACTCGTTCGGCGTCCCCGTCAGCGCCGTCATGAGCACGCACCCCGCGTGCCTCCCCGCGCACGGCCTGTCGCTGCGCGACCTCGAGCTCGCCACCGCCCAGAACAAATACCAGGGCTACCCCATCGTCACGGACCTGCACTCCAAAACCCTCACCGGCTACATTGGCGCCACCGAGCTGCGCTACGCCCTCGACAAGGCCCGCGCAGACTCCCGCATCCCCCCCAGCACACCCGTCTCCTTTTCCCCACCCTCCTCCTCCCCCTCCTCCTCCTCCTCAGCAGACGCTGCACCGCCAACCCTCGACCTCACCCGCTTCGTCGACCCCACCCCTCTGACCGTGCACCCGCGCCTGCCCCTCGAGACCGTCATGGAAGTCTTCAAGAAAATGGGACCCCGCGCCATCTTGATCGAGTACCGCGGCCGCCTGACGGGGCTGGTGACCGTCAAGGACTGTCTGAAGTACCAGTTCAAGGTGGAGGCGCAGGGGGGCCAGGGGGCGGCGCATGGCGGCGGCGGTGTTGCCGACGACGAGGGGATGGAGAGGGTGTTTGGGTGGGTGAGGTGGGGGGCGCTGGGCGTGGAAAGGGTGTGGACGGGGTTGTTGGCGAGGGTGGGGGTGGGGAGGGAGAGAGGGGCGGTGAGGTTGTTGGCGAGTCCGGTTGTGGCGAGGGAAGCGGGGCAGGGGGAGGAGCTGGAGGAGAGAGGGAGGCCGGGGAGTAGGTAGGTAGATAAATGTGTGTGTGTGTGTATTGAGTGTGCCTGTCTTTTGGGTTGTTTGATTTCATGGCGTGACTGCAGGTGATGTTGTATGGAAAGCTACGAGTAACGCCGATATGCAATGCAGCCAACCAACCAACCGACCAATATTCTTCTCTGGCGCTCACCAACCCTCTCACCGTCCATTAATCGCAGTGAACCCTCCTGTGCTCACCCTCGGCGGGGGCGGCGGAGCAGCAACACTCTCCTCCTTTTCTTTCCCCTTGCCGTTCTGGCGCGGCGGCCCACGCATCTCCATCTCGATCTGCATGGCAGCGGGATCCTCGTCGTCCTCACCCTCACTATCGGCGACCCTCTCATCCGCGCCCTCATCAACATCCATAGCCTCCGTCTCCGGCACGGGCGGGACCAGCTCCTTCCTCGCGAGCGGATCGAGCTGCGTAGCATTGTGCGGGACTTCAGACGCTGCCGCCGCTGTTGTCGATGCCTCAACAGCCCTCGCTGGCACCTCCGGGGCCGTCCCCGCCTGCACCAGCACAGCAGGCAGCGTCGTCTGCCCTCCATTCCTGGCCTTATCCTCCAGCTTCCCCTTCCCCTTGCTCTCGCCCTTCTCGACCTTCTCGACCTTCTCGCCCTTCTCGCCCTCCTTGGCCCTCTCCTCCTCCTCCGCAGCCTTCCTCTTGCGAAACGCCCCATACTGCGTTGTCTTGGGCACGACATCGACCAAAAACTCCAGGTTGTCCGTCTTGCTCACCGCGCCGCTGACGTCGCGGTACTGGATGTTGCGGCGGGGTTTGCGCTCTGCTTTGACGACGTTGTGGGTTGTGACGGCGAGGTGCTGGATCATCATCTCTGTGGCGAGGGCGATGGCGAAGGAGGCGTTTTTTGTGACGGTGAGGCGCTCCGGGTCGGCCTGGATGATTTTCTGGACGCGGGCCACTGGCGGTGTTAGCGGGGGAGGCAATTGCAATGGGATTGAGGGAGCTTACGCGGGAGAGAGACATGGCCCGTCACTTCTTTTGAGGGCGCGATTGGGGTGTTGTTGTATGGCATTGCGTGGTGTGTGGAGGGGAAGTTGCGGGCGTCGCTGCGAGGTGCGGGTGGTGTGACGAAGTTGATGCGAAGGTCTGGGCGTTTGCAATGGTCCAAAAAGTGATGCTTTGTCCAATGACGCGTCTGTCTCGCGGAATGGGGTTGTTGTCGGCGAACGGCGCGTGTGAAGTGGATTGGTGAGGGTGAAAGATGCAAGTCGCGAACCCAAAGGTGGCGCCGCAGGGAAGGTCGTGCCGAGATGCTGCAGTTACTCAGACGTCAGCAACCGACATCGTGACTGCCCGAGACTCCTTCATTTCATCACGCAAGCAACTCTTCCATACTGAATCCAATTGCAACCCAATAGCTTTTCCTGTGGCATAATTTCGTGACGTCAGAGATGCGGTTTTTCTCCTTGTTGCTCGCCGCTGGAGCTGCCGCGGCCGAGCTGTCCCAAGTACCCTTCCAAGACACACCAGAAGTCGAAGGCTTCCAGACCTTCCAAAGCCAGTTCTCAGAGCACCACTCTATCCGCATCAAACAGCAGCAGAACGACACACTCTGCAACGCACACTCTAAACAGTACACTGGCTGGCTGGATGTTGGTGCAAAACACATCTTCTTCTGGTACTTTGAGTCACAACACTCGCCGTCCGAGGACCCGCTGCTGCTATGGCTCACAGGGGGTCCTGGCGGGTCCGGTATGATTGGTATGCTTCAGGAGAATGGGCCGTGTTTGATCAATGAGTACGGCAATGGGACTGTGTATAATGAGTACGGATGGAGTAAGAACGCCAACGTTATTTATGTCGACCAGCCAGCAGGTGTTGGCTTCAGCTATGTTGATGAAGGCGTACCAATCCCTGGAACTAGTTTCACTGCAGCGGAGGATATGCACCACTTTTTACAACTGTTCACGAGCGACGTGTTCCCAAAGTTGATGGGCAAGGGGTTCCACATCACAGGCGAAAGCTACGCTGTAAGTTCGGTGAATGCTGTCAACCACTATCATCTAACTGTAGCAGGGCCACTATGTTCCCATATTGGGAGCTCAGATCGTGGCGCAGAATCAGCTCTACCCAAAGCGACCCCAGGTGAATCTGCAGTCAATCTTCGTTGGCAATGCCTACATCAGCCCTCTCGACACGGCTTTTGGCTACTGGGAGACGCTGTGCACGACTAATCCTGGCGTCAAGGAGCCTGTCTTCAACCAAACGCGCTGCGACATCATGGCCACCCATCTGCCTCGCTGTCTGGACCTAGCACGCATTTGCTACAATCACCCTGACCCGGCCATATGCCAAGCTGGGGAGGAAGTATGTTGGAATGGCGTGATCGAGCACTACGACGGTGAATCCGGCCCAGGCGGCCGCAACCGCTTCGACATTACACACCCATGTGAGACAGGAGATGACCTCTGCTACCCTGAGATTCCAAGAATCGGCGAGTACCTAAACTTACCATGGGTCTATGAAGCCCTGCACGTACCCAAAGCAGCTGGCAATTATAGCATCTTTTCCGAGGAAGTAGCGATCGCCTTCTCCTTGACAAACGACATGGGTATCAGCACACAGCCACAGGTCCTGTACCTGCTGGAGAGCGGCATCGACGTGCTCTTCTACCAAGGCAACCTTGATCTTGCCTGCAACACAGCTGGTAACTTGCAGTGGGCCAACTCGATGCCGTGGAAGGGCCAGCCCGCATTCGTCGCTCAGAGCAAGCAGACTTGGAAAGATGGAAAGCAGGAGATTGGATGGTTCAAGGAAGTCAAGGTCGTGACTTCGAGTGGCCGAGACACGACCTTTGCACTCAGCACTGTTGATGGAGCGGGACATCTTGTGCCATTCGACAAGCCGAGAGAGGCGTTGGCCCTGGTGGACAGATGGTTGACTAAGCGCACATTCGCATGATTGTACATGTCAACAGATGATGTAAATAGCATAGAAAATGGAGTGATGATACACGATGGGGCTGAGGCTGAAGAAGTTGTGTGTAAGTCGCCGCTAGCGCGCGTTGCCATCCTGTTCATAGCAGAGCCGCACATCGTCACAGAGTCGAAAGATCGTGGCACACGGCAGCAAAGATCGGCCAGGAACACATTGCAGCCCACTTCGTCCCGCAGCTAGGCATCATCGTCCCGCATTGTCTTTCTGTTTCGAGTGGATGCTGAAGATTTGGTAGTGCGTTTCCCCACCAGATGAGATCATAGCAGAAATGTGCGACCATACGTCATCGTTATATGGTCGCGCACACGACCTTTATAAAGAGCCTGCACGCGTTGGGGTAACACCATATTCATTCCTCTATCATCTCAATTGCCTCAAACTACATTCCAAGCACCTCAATAACCCCCAAACAACTCACACTACGCACCACAATGTCTGGACAGTCCAACGTCGGCAACTCCCAGGTCTACGAGGCCGGTGACCAGCGCACCGTCTCCGACGCCGAAATCGAGCAGCAGAAGAAGGACAACCGCTTCCACGAGGGCAAGGAGAACTCCCACAAGGCTCTTGACTCCAGTAAGTCTCTCTCAGTACTTGGGCTGCAGTGTCTCGACAAGGCTCAATGCCCACGTCGCCTGCCCTTTGACCACCTAACATACTAACAACACCACAGAGGACGAGCGATCCATCGCCAACAAGCTCGAGCGCGAGGAGAAGCGTGAGAAGGAGGACGAGAACCTCACCGAGGAGGACCGTCTGCGCAAGGTCGATGCCACCCTGCCCGCGAAGATGCACGGCAACGAGCCCAGCAAGGGCGCCAAGCTCGACCAGGAGCTGAGGGAAGAGGAGCAGGCTGAGCTCGAGCGCAAAGGCAAGGCCTAAACGCATCGTACCGGTAAAAGGTGGATGCTGAGATACCCTGTTACGATGACCAGCCACTGCGGCGGCATCACTGAAATGAAGTAATGATCATGACCAAAAAGTTCTGTGCCACGTGACGCAACACGCTGTTTATGTTTGTATCGCAGTTGATAGTCTCACGTCTTGCTTCTGCGGGTATCGCAGGACAGCGGCAATGACGAGTACCCCTCCACAGTATTCGCGATTTAGTACCCCTCCTCAGAAGTCAAAGCTCCCCATTAGCGTGCGGACTCAATAACTCCGGCTACACCTTGAATAGCCGCATCCCCGCCTATCAATCCCAGCATCCTTCATAAGTAAACAATTGCCCCGTCTTGACAGCCTGTACCTTACATGATTTCTCTCGGCACGGGAAACCTTATCCGCCACACCTACTCTCTCTCCCGGAGCTTCGTAGCCCATAAACCCCGCGCCCTGAGCCCCCCACTATCCATCACACAACACTTGAACCTTCCCACAGCATTTAGCAGAATGAGCTCTTCACAAGCAAAGCGCCTCGCCGGCAAGACCATCCTCGTGACCGGTGCCAGTTCCGGAATTGGAAAGAGCACCGCATTGGAATTTGCGCGCACCCAGCCAGATGATTTGAAGCTCATCCTCACAGCGCGTCGTGAGGACACGCTGAAGGAGGTCAAGAAGGAGATTGAGGGCATTGCAAAGGGCGTCAAGGTTCATGTTGTGAAGCTCGATGTCAGCAATGTGGACGAAATCAACCAATTCGTCGGCAATCTGCCCGCAGAGTTCAAGGAGATCGATGTGCTCGTCAACAACGCGTACGTCCCTCTATTCCGACCCCACCCATCGCAGCCCTCCCACAGCTCCTACACCCAAAGTGTATCACCTAATATGTCCCCAGCGGCCTCGTGAAGGGCGTAGACAAGGCCCCCGAAATCAACCAAGCCGACATCAACATCATGTTCCAAACCAACGTGACAGGCCTCATCGCCATGACGCAAGCCATCCTGCCCCTCTTCCTCGCCCGCCCCGACGGCGGCCGTGGCGACATCATAAACATCGGCTCAATCGCAGGCCGTGAGCCCTACCAGGGCGGCAGCATCTACTGTGCGACCAAGGCCGCGGTGCGCAGCTTTACCGACTCGCTGCGCAAAGAACTGATCGCGAGCCGCGTGCGCGTCATCGAGATCGACCCGGGGCAGGTCGAGACGGAGTTCAGTGTTGTAAGGTTTGGCGGCGATAAGGACAAGGCGAAGAAGGTTTACGAGGGCGTGGAGCCCTTGACCGGCGATGATATTGCGGAGGTTGTGGTGTTTGCCGCTGCGAGGAGGGAGAATGTGGTTATTGCTGATACGCTGGTTTTCCCGAACCACCAGGTATGTGTTTGTGATGTGTTGTCGATCGGTGAGGTTTTTGTGCTAATGTGTGATAGGCGGCCGCGACGGTTTTGCACAGGAAGTCGACATAAGAGTGTCTTGTGTGAAACAGAGCATGTAGATACCGTGAAGAATATAGAAGCGTTACATACCAACCTCATCTTGTGCCTACATTCGAGTCCTTCCACATATATTCATAGATTTCATCCTGAAACAGTTGAAGTTTCTCATACTGATGCCGCAGAGACTGGATGTTTGCAGCAGTGTCCACACCTCATCTGACGCCCCCTCGACGTCAACAGATCACAGACTAACCAGTAACACCAATTGAATGTGTCCGCGAAACAGCAAAAGCCCTCGCTATCCCAGCACTCCCAAATCCTTTCATGGCCCCAAAACAACCCTTCACCAGCGAGTCAATAACCGGACACAGTCCCGCCCAAACCGCCCCGCGAAGCGCAACATACAATCTCCTACAGAACCAAAGGGAAGTGGGCTTTGGGTATGTTGTGGGGCGATAGCGGGCGTGTGAGGGTTAGGAAAGGACTGCTGCGAGGCATGAGGAGGGTCCTGGGGGAGTTTGTTTTGGCGAAGAAGATGTTGTTGTCTTCCTGGCTTATTTGGCAACGAGGCAGCGTGAAAAGAGGGTTGGCACGTTGGCACCCCAGATCTTAGTTCTTGCCCATCGAAGTGTCTGACGAGGATGCCCCGGAGGTGTAAGACAGGACATCAGATGCTCTGAATCTAAGCCAACCCTCACCGGGACCACCTGTAAATGCTATAACCGCCACCACACCTGATCTTACAAATCTGTCTCCTAAGCGATTTCATCTCTGACCATCAACACCTGACCTAGCGACGAAACCTGCGTTTCTGTACCATTGTGAACTTCTATGACTTCACTTACAAGCTTCTCGAGTCTCTAGACCCTGGAGCAATAAGGTCATGTTGTACATGGAGACTCGAATCCATACTGTCTCTGACGTAGCAACAAAGTGAGCTGGGCGCTCTACGAAGGACCTCTGGAGGACTGCGAGGTGCTTTTCTTTATGCCTATGGGTCGAGGTGACATAGATGGGGTTGTCGCATTTTAGGAGAGTTTACATCAATGGTCTGCTATGCTATAGCATTGGCCGCTGAATTTGCTTTTGGATTCGATCAAATGCTACTGTTTTTCTTCATGACAGGGCCTCTTTGTCTTTGGTTGGAGGGGTCAAAGGTTGGTGCACAATGCATCTTGGTTGTAAAGTTCTTTGTGTCATTCCTTTGAGCATCTACGACGGCATTAATTCATGTCTATATGTACTAGGATCTATAGAAGGAATTCAATGGCTGAGGTTTTGCCGCTCGAGAAAGATTCAGCGCGACGACGTCCATAAACGGCACTAAGTGAAGGAGAACTCGCGAATGTGTTCGAGTGAACTACAGTCGTTGTAACAAACTCCTGTTCCAAAGATCCGAGGCCCATCGCGATGAGCTAATATTCATGCACATTTGGCACACAACATCCATTGAGCCATGCTTCTCGTGCACGCGAAAGTTTGGTTGACACTACTGACAGTAAATATATGTCAACAATCGCTTTCACTGTACTTCTATCATTCCCTCTCGCAGTGAAGTAGCATATATAACGTGTGTCGCATGGGTTACAAGCCCCAAGCCCCACTTTTTCCAGCCGTTGCCCATGGATATGGGCTGCCAAGCTCTCCTGCACCGTGACCACGGCCCACTTGACCTATATATTTTCTGACGTATCGCACTGGTCTATACACTTCACGCAACTTGAACTCAACCACCAATTGAATCACTGCATCCACTCAGTCACGACCCTTCATTTCTATCTCTACCTATTCGCTTAACTTCTCAATCTCTACCAACTCACTTCATTCCTCAATATCTACCATCTGCTGTCATCTACATGGCTTCACACATGTACACTTCCGCAACCGGTCGCAACTGGGGCGACGATGACGACGAAGTCTTTGACTTTGAGGCATTCACAGCGGCTGCAAAATCGCCAGCAGCGCCTTCAGGTAATGGTCTTTACTCAATACGGCACGAACCCTTCACTGAGTATGATAACGCAGAGCACGATGTGGCTGATCGCTGTACCTCACCTTTTCCGAGCATGCGACCTGTTGAGCCATCGTACATGTACGTATCTCCTACAGGGACCAATTGGGATGACGACGAGGACGATGAGGTCTTCGACTTGGACGTCTTCGAGAAGTCAGCGACATCTGTTGTGAATGACCTCACTCCACCGCAGAACCAGTCCATCACCCACGACATCGAAGCCACAGATGAGGACGACTACTCTACTTCAATTGTCTCAAGCAACATTGAAGTTGACTTCATGATCGACCAAGACTTTGCGCCCACATACGCACAGAAGATGACGGAGAAGTGGTACTTCTCCGACTCGCATCCGGCTTACGCAGAACTAAGCCACGATGAGATCGAATGCTTTCCTGAAGTGCGGGTTCAGTACACCTCCAACTGGACCGCCACGAAGCTACGGATGGGTGCCAACATGCGGTACCCAATGATGATGAAGCCGTCCCCTCTCCAGCTGTCGAAGACCTGGGTGAACGACGACATGGGCGAGTATATGGAGAACCGCGGGTTTATTTATCCCTCGGTGCCGGATCTGGGGTTGCGATACGACAGCACCTCGGATGAAGAGAAGGACGAGGCGTTCACGCCGCCAGGATCGCCGCCGAGGGCGGAGGGCAAGCTGCCTGAGGTTCAGATCGACGAAGTAAGTTATGATATGATGCTTATGGTTGACATTGTGCTGACTTGAAGAAGTACGACCCCATCACGGGCGCCATCGATCTTCCTGACCACAACGTGAAGGCGATGGAGGCTGATATCTCGCATTGTCCGATTGAATGCTCCAAGAAAGCGGATCCCACCGCACAGTTGTCCACAACTCATATTGGAGCCGCCGCAATCACCTCGCCTCTTTCGAAGGTTGAGGTCATGAGCCTGGCTCCCACCTCCAATCTGGTGAGCATCCATGTTGACGGCAGCGTGGACTCGCTTGAGGACTCCAAATCATTGGCCACGCGCACCAGTCCTTCTCCAGACCTCTTGTATATCAATGACCCGACCAACATTTCGCTGGTCATGAACACAGTGGCAGCTGGGTGGTTCCTGGTTTCTTCGGTACCTTGGGGTCGCATCGCCGTCGCAACGGCTGGTGCACTATTCGATGTGGCTGTATCCGTCGCTCGTCGATAGAGCTGATGCACTCTGTTTTCGATTTTTCTTCATACGCATATCCGGCGTTCTATACCCGCTTCCTGGTTCTATTTTGCAGCTTCAACATCATGATCAGCATTCAGATGGCGTTTTTTATCCTCAGATACCCTCAACAGTGGCGTTGTAACGTTCCAGCATCTTGCATATCCTCAGGAGTCCGGCATTCCAAGCGTACGATAACCTCCTCGACTGGACAGTCGGTCTTGCATTGGAATAGAGCTATGCTCGCCTTCGGGCTGAGTCAGTTCTGAACTTTGTGCTGCCGATGTCTACAGCAGGTCTGCGGTCGATCTCGCCTCCGGGTTTGAGGACGACTCGACGACTTGGCCGTGGTGGTTGACCTGGGCTCGATGCTGATGACAAGGATCCTAGGGTGGCGGTTATATGTGCCTTCCCAGTAATCGCTATGTATATATCACACAGAAAATCTACACTTACAAAGAACTACGTTCGATCTCTTAGTGATACGCACATAAGGCTGGAGGCACGCAGTGTGCCGTAACGGATAGCAAGTTGTACCTTTGGGTATCTGTCTTTGCAATACAGAACATCTAAAGTGGCATTTTGAGGTTGAAGTAATTAAACAGCAAATAAACACCATTTTCGTGGTACAATTCGGTCCCTTATGTAGTCCCTCGACCTAAAGCATGACTACACCAAAGCACACTGAAATACGAGAATTATTCTCCATCAGCAGGAGACTTTAGTGGAACTAAACAGAAATAAAGCCTGAAATAACAAGTGTCTTCGCTCACAGTAGATGCACATCTGCAAGCAATCTACTTGCACGAACCAAAGCTCGCACGAACCCTTACCCTTTCCTTCCTTCTTTACAGCATCAGATGCTTTGGTACACAATCATCTCAACCACTCTGATGCTCTCAATGCATGTAAATAAGGATCTTCCTTGCTCTCTACCTTCTTGCCATCACATTCCCATCAAAACTCTTAAGCACACTCCAGACTTCACAGCCCACAGCAATACTACTACACACCCACTTTGCGCACCGCATCCCACCTGAAAGGAAACCTCACATACCGTCAGAATCCTTTCGACATGGCCCGTCGCAGTGGACCCCCCAAGCGCCACACAAATCCAGCGATTTACATGCTGAAGATGATTCTGCTGCGTATTATTTCAATTGTCTCGCACTAGAGCTCAGAAGTAAGCCTTGTTTTTTCTGTATATTTGGTAATGCGTGCTAATATTAGTGTAGAGCGTGAATGCTTTTGGGATATATACCCATGGGTTGCTGGAGCGGAGTATTGCGATAGTGAAACACTGCCCAAACACGTATTCCTTTGTTTGTTCGTGCGTGGAGTCTGGTGTGCAATAATTTGATAGCGATGTTATTTGGTTCGTGCATTCTTCGCAGGGTCTGTTGTGCCACATGTACATGATGAGAAATATGGAAAGTCTTTACATTGATATGGTTGCAGGGTCCTGCCCTGGCCTTCGTCCCAGAATTCCCCAGATGTCGTATGAACCTGTATCTATACTGCCGTGATATACCTCGCTGCAACTGTCAAACAACACTTTTGTATCCCTGAACTCCTGGCTAGATGTGCACCCCAGTGGAATGAAATTATGTGGCTAACTCCGAGATGAGATAGAAGGAGTACTGCGTTCTGTGGCCTTTCGGCCGGCGTCAAGCACTGTCCTAACGGTGTGGTTCCATGGCACTCCGCTTCAAGCCATGTGGTGGATTTGCACCTGTACCAGCACGCCTGCGTTTGTTGACAGTTGTTGGGTCCGCCATGACCATTCCGAGTGCTCGACCGCTGACACTGACGCTTCCGCCGGATGCTTCGGACTCGCCGACTTCGGCGGACTTAATCGTGCCGTTCGACGACTGGCTAGCATTTGAGTCGACCCGGTTAGAAGCTTGCGCATTTCGGTGTGCTTGAGCGCGGACAGCGGGTGAATCGGTTGGTCGAAACGTCGTACTCGACCTGGCAGACGCAATAGCGGCGGAGTCTGTGAACTCTCTTCGAGGGTAAGATAGGAGCGATTGACCCAGAGGTTCGTAAGCTGGAAGTACTCGCTCTTCACGCTGCTTCTTATTCCTGCGCCGTTGTATCGTTCCAGCTGAGCTTGGCGGAACAGGGATATTGAAATCTTCATCGGCAGCACCAGAGCTTGCTGTGGTAGGACGGGTCGAGTCTGGCATCTTGGCACGCATGAAGGCGAGCATGTCCGTGACTTCCTCAATATCTTTGTCGTTGAATGCGCCCCATGATAGGTACCCTTTTCTTACAAACACGTATTTGCAAAACAACCTCACACGGTCGCCGCCGTCTTGCTGTCCGTCAAGCGAAGTATTCCAGGATATTGCTTGACTAAAGGGCCGACCTAAGGCCTTTTGCACACGTTTGGGCATTGAGATCTCAACTCTCTTGTAACTTTCGCCTTCTCGTTCTTGGAAGAAGATCTCGACTTGGGGGTTGCGCTGATTATGTGTCAAGCACGCGAAGATACCTTTTTTCAGTTCTTCGTCTTCCATGCGGATGACCAACGGCATGTAGTCCTTATAGGCGTATTTGACCATTGTGATGCCCTTGACCACGTCTTTACTGTATCTCAACAAGCCTTCTATGTTGTGTGTACGCCGGAGTACAGACTGCACTATTCGATCATCAAGGGCAGTGGGGTGAGAGATCGCCGTAGTAACAGTCGCCAAGTTGTACGCAGGTGGCATGTCCTTTCCGCCAGACGCAAAAAGTCTAGGATCCCGGTGAGGGGTCACTCTAGTTGCCGACGATGGTAGAGAAGCAACATCGTATGACATTTGGCCTGATGTCCCAGCAGGCCTAGAGCTCCACGGAGGGACTAACTTGGCAGTCGGTGTTTGCGTCGGCGTCGGCGTTGGCGTTGGCGTCGGCATTGTTTGAGTCACAGGTCTTTTTGCAGGATCCACTGATATCCTAGTAGGCTTAGAGACGTGCGGTAAGGTTGCGGTAGCTGCAGGCATTGCTTGAAAGACAGCGTTGATGGCAGACCCATCTTCAGTCCCAGCCGCAAAGGTCTGCGCCAAATCGGGGCTTTCAATAGGGAGCCTATGAACTGGAGTGTGTAGATCAGTGTGAACAGTACGCTCAGACTGCTCTGGCTCGACCGCCCCCTGTTCGACTGGTTCCTGAGCAGTGTCTGATAGGAGGCCGGGCGGATCCTGCATGATGGAAGAGACCACCAGCTCATTTCCTACATCTCTCGTCGGTCGACGGTCTGAATACGTGCCGAGGGCACTGGATGCGACACCAGAATTTCGAGTGCTTTGACTGACGCGCGAGCTGCTGATCTCGCCGGCTCCCTCGAGAGGTAGGGCTGGCTGATGGGCAAGCGCACGCGTACGCAATCGCCTCTCCGGCCGATCTGGGAATCCAACGACGGCGACAGCTTTAGTTGTTGCTTTGAGTTGCTGCGCGAATGCTTTGCTGTCGCCATTGGTGACGTCCGCCAGTCCATGGCACATATAATACCATAGAACAAGGGTTGAAAGGTTCCTCTCAGCATTCAAATGGTCTCTCACGGCCTTGTCCATAGGGGTTTGTAATTCTCCTCCGTCCTTGTGAAGTCGTATGACACCATCAACCGTTAACTCCTTTCTGGATATTTCCTCATCGATATATGCAGAGACCTTTGCAACTTTGACTAGCACATAGGTCACCGAGAACGGCGGATCTAGAGACAGCTCTGCAGTCACATAGTCCGTGGAATTGCTGGCACTCAGAGTAATTCGCAGGACGGTCCCGTGATTGTACTGACTGCCCTTGATCCAAGTGAATGCGCCATCCGTCGGTAGCGTGAGCTTAAATCTTTCCCTGAACCCTGAACCAAGGGCTTTTATGACTTCATTCTTTTTCTTGGTAACTTCCAGCCTGCTCGGAGGCGTCATTCTTGTAGGGGCATCTGGCATCGTGGCTGCTGCTCGTGCAGTGCCCGAATGGCGGGATTACCAATCACGTGGCGATAGTGTTACGCGATAACGGAAAGTATGACAAAGAACAGCACACTTGCGGGTATCGAAGGACGGAATGTTGGAGGAAACGTGAATAGAACAGATGCGAGTTGATGAGATGAGCACTGATGAACTTGCAAGTTTGCGGTAGCGACGTTGTACGCCACTTGCTATGTCCCTGGTACCTTAATATTAAGCCTTTGCCGTGTCACTTTCTGGGCGTCTGTTCGTGGAACCATATGATACATGCTTACTGTGGGGAACATTACTTTTCAGGGCATTGCGGGAAGTAAACGACTCGAGCTTGTGGCTTGCAAACACCGTGTCCGTCGGTAGGTTCAACAACCGCCAAACTGATTGTGTCTTCTACAGTATTGAGGAATGAGAACCGGACCGATGTCAGTTCGATTAGGTTCGCTACCGGCTCGACGCGCCCAAGACGCTTTTAGTGCGCATCGCCAAGCGTAGGATGCACGACGCACCGGGTAGAGAGGCATGGTGCTGAAAGGGTGGAACATGCCAAATCATCGATCGCAAAAGCTCTGCCGTGCTGCTCTGTCTCAATTCCGTACGTATGTTGCACGTTCCTTGGGCTACGAATACGAGCTCACGCCCCACCTGGAATGCTGTCTAGTTACGGTTAAGGCGCTCGGGCTCCATCCCCGAGCTGCTCCTGAGGACTCCTCGATGGTCCAAGGCCACAGAACAGCTCGACAACCGATCCCGAGAACTAGGAACTCTGTCCCCTGCATTCAGATGACATACGTTCGTTACTAGCGACAATGCTCGCGAACAAAAAGCACCTTGTGCCGCGCCCAACGCGTCTTCTCTTCTTCCTTGCGCTCGTATACGCTTTCTGCTGGATCAAGGGCTGGCCTGTAACTTACGACGACGAAGAGTTGCCCCCAAGCCAGCGACCAAAACCAACGACCGCCCTCGGCGAACACCGCGTTGGCGTCGACCGCCTCATTGTAACCGTTACCACCGCCGCGACTGATGCGTTCACGAAGCTTGCGCCCGCGCTGCTCTACCTCGATGGCGCATACCACAAGGACCTGCTGCTCATGGGAGACGCCATGATGGACATTGGGCCATTCCCAGTCTTTGATGTGCTGGCAAAGTACCCCGCCAAGTACGTCGCGGAGACAGATGAGCTGAAGAGGTACAAGCGCCAGCGCGAGTATGCGCGGGCGGGCATACCGCCCAGTAATCTACAAGAAGAGGACCAAGAAAAAGAGCAGGCAGTTCTTAGGGCTCTGGCGAAATACAAAGTGTTCAGGGCCATGGAGAGTACCTGGGAGTATCGTCCGAAGCGGGATTGGTACGTCTTCACCGACGAAGAGACATTTATCGACCGGGGGAATTTGCTGGATTGGCTGAGCCAGCACGACCCGAAATTGAAGCACTTCTTCAGCAATCCACCTATCGCTGATGTTCCGGACGCTTCTGCAGCTGGTGGGACTTCTTTCATCGTGTCTGGCGAGACAATGCGACTCGTGTTCGACGATCGAAAGAACATGCTGAAAAACTTCAAGAACTGGGACCCAAGAATTCCAGATTACCCTTCGGTAATACACTTTATCGAAAGTTTTTTTAAAACCGAATTCAGTCTGGAGATGAAGAGCATCTGGCCCGGTGTTTCGGGCTTCAATCCAACCACCGCCACTTACTCCCCAGCACTCTGGTGCGAGCCAGTCCTCTTGATGCACCACGTCTCGGCCAGTATTGGCAGCCAGCTGTTCAAGTTTCAGAGCGAGCGAGCCGAAGAACACAAGGTCGATAATGCGCTGCGTTTTGCAGATTTGTGGTACCGTTTCATCGGCTCGGAGGACCTCAATTCGACTCGCAACGACTGGGACAATCTATCGTCGGAGTCCACAAATAACAGATATAACATATTGTTCGAAAATCATGGCGAGCCAGATGCCAGCCGTGCCAAGAGAGGGGAGGACTCCTGGGTGTCTTGCAAAGAGTCTTGCGAAATGAGCAAGCATTGCGTACAATGGTCGTACTCATCGGTCGCGGCGCCGAACTGGAACGAGAACGGCCTGACAAAGTGTCATTTGAGTAGTAGTATGCGCCTTGGTGCGCATGCTGCGCCAGAGGCAGTCAAAGTCAATGGAGAAATCAGGTCCCGCACATGGACGAGTGGCTGGAGGAAGGACCACTTCAAGCGTTGGGCGAACCAGCAGCGGTGTAAAATTCAGCAGCACTAATGAGATCGTGATGTTCGGAAACCTCGACACAGTCGTGCCTGTGCCTATGGGATCCGCTGAACTGCTTATGTCGACGATTCCTCACATTTCAGCGCAAGCCGCGGATGCAGACATCACTCGCCTCGATTCGATACATGCCTGACATGAGCGCGGGTTGTTGCAAATTTGTCGTTCTGTTCACAACTTATCTGGGTTCCAGGTTGATAACGGCGGCAGACTTTACGTGGTTGTCTCGTCAGCTGCACGATGATTCCAGCGAGCGCTCGGAATATGATGCGTACAGCTTGTGTATTTGACTTGGCTCCTGAGTTGCTGGCGATGTGGTACGGTCCGAATATAGACTTTTGAGGTGAGAGGGGGTGAGTGATTGGCATTGTTGTGGGCGAGTCCCGTAGTTTCAGTTTACGGCAGGAGGCAATCACAACAGGGCTATCAAACATTTGTAGTTCAGTTTCGATATAGTCGCGGGAGCACATCATCATCGACTTTAATGTGACGATTTAGCGGCTGACTGACAGCGAGAAGATGACCTACTTCACCTACAACAGTTTGGATGCATCACCTAAACCTTGCTTGCAAAGGTTCTCGTGACAAAGACCTTGCGAACCATCGTATTGCCGCTTTCTTAGTCACTCGACATGCAGAATGACAACCACCTACCGCCTTGTGCTCCATTAGCTAACCGCACCTTCTCCATGCCGAGCACGCCACTGCCATCACGCGCGAAAGTGCCTCCACCATTGACGCCGACACCTCACTCTGATGACCACCAGGCAGCATTCTCCGTGCCCGCCACCGCCTTCCAGACACCTCCCCCATCTAGCCCTGTTATCGAGAGCAGCCCTATAACAAGCCAATGCCCTGCTCCAATTAACGCTCGACTGGCCGCTTATTATACCTTCGACGATGGTCCTCGCACTGTGCCTGGTACAGCCTTGTACTACAAGACCTACGCTTTTCGCGAGAAGATCAGCTCAAGCGCTGCCTTATACCCTGGACGCGATGGCAACGAGGACTTAGACTCTGATGCCGAGGCCGACGATAAGCAACCGAAAAAGGCTAGCCAAGCTGTGAAGAGGAAGTCTTTGATTGTCATTCTCAGTATGACGAGCGCGCGTCGTGCGACAGCCAGACGAAAGGTTGACGGGAGGGCGCAGCGGGCGAACCGCAGATTGTGCGTTCTCGTTGGTTTGTTGAAAGACCAGAGACTGACGATTGCTTAGAAAGTTCTTGAGGAAGCTCGAAGGAAAGGGTAGACTGTTTGGGTGGGATTAGGAGCTTGCTTAGGTAGTCGGTGAGGGCAGCTAGATTGATAGTGAAACGGCATGAGTGAAGGTAGGGACTTCATACAGTGGTATGAGAAGGGACGAGTCGTGGACTTGGATCGCCAGTGGCCTGTCTTTCGATCTCGCCAAGTTCTGCGCGTTTGCTTGTGGTTCTGCGGGTATCCTTCTGATTCGATTTGATTCACCTTGTAAAGCGGCGACATGGAGTCTACTTCATCTCACCATCATAACGTCTCAACTCTCCACAAGTTTTGGTCTCTAGGACACTCGTGACTTTTCCCCATCCTCTATCCTCGTGAGATTGCAGGTCGGTACTGATCCAGCAATCAAGTTTGTACCTTACCTTTATTAACAAGCTACCATCATAACTTGACTTTCACCAGGCACAACCGCAGCACGAACATGTGCAGCATCGACCACGATCTGATCATCCCACACGAAGATTCCGAACCAGAAGACTTCAACTACCACCTCAATTATGTCAAAGAGAGCAATCAAACCTGGGATACCTTTCACCCACCACCCACCGCTAGGAACCCAGACCTACTTCCAGACGCCTCTCCGCGCACGCCCCGCTGGAAATCTGTCTCTGCTACGATCCGTGACTTCCATACCCGCTTCGCCGCCCACAACGCCATAATCGATAACCCGCGCTGCAGCGGACCCGATCGGCGCACCGTACTCTCGCTGTACTGCGAAGCACTGTCGAAGCTTGAACATGTTCCCGACGTCACTGCAATCAAGATCCATCTCGAGGTGAAAAAGAAAGTGGAGACGATCCTGGATCTACGCGTCGCGCAGCCAGACGACGCTGTATTCTACACCAAAGACGCGTTACTGAGTCCGCTGCAACCGCAGTACGCGGCGCCGAGGCTGGAGTTCTATGATAGAGAAGATGGACAGGGAGAGGATGCGTACTTTCGGACGGGATATGCGAGGTTGTGGGAGTGGAGGAAGGAGGGCTGGCCCAGGGTTGTGCCGTGGAAGGCGGTAAAGCGGGAACAGATGGTGAGGGAGGGAAAAAAAAGGAAGGGGTGGAAGATGCTGAGAGAGACAGTTAGTGAGGGACTGATGAAGGCGCTTGATCCTGAGACCGACCCAAAGGACTGGGGCGAGGAGGTGGATGCTGATCCTGGGAGACCGTGGGCGTGAGGTCTTCGCAGGCGTGGCTGGTTGGCAGTACTGAACTTCTATCATGCTTTGTTATGGAGAAGCCCTTCTCATCTACTCTTCGCTCTGATGATGAATAGCTTGAAGAGAAATGATTGTGAAAGGACCGGGGGGTCTGTGTATGCCGCACACAAGCCATACTGGAGGATGTACGGTTTACGAGGCAGACAATCTGTGGGCGAAGAAGATCAAAAAGGAATTTAGTCTGCATGCAATCTGGTGAAGAAGTCAGCTGATGCCCCGGCCTCGCTACCAAGAGACACATCCCACTTGTGGTGGGGCATCCGTTATCGCGGCGCTACTGTCACACCAAATCGCACCTTCTTTGATGTAGCTGACAGTCTCCTGCGTCTCGCGAATTCGAACCTTCCCTCGCAACAACCAGTCAGCACCCACAATGGCATCCGATTCGTCTTTCTCAAAGGCACTTGCTGCGATTGACGCGGCGCACGCTCTCGACCCCACCAAAACCACCATCAACGGCGAAGAAGTCCCCTACGAATTGCACTACGCGCAGAAATGCACGGCCTACCTTGAGAAGCGCGCCCCAGATGCGCCAGAGCACCTCCGCCTCGCGATCCGCGCGCAGCACTTCCGCCGCTGGGAGATTCCGCGATCCTCCTACCCCATGACGCGCGTGGGCTATCATGCGTGGCGCACCTTCCTCAAGAAACGGCAGGCCGAGCTTGTCGAGACCATCTGCAAAGACGCTGGGTATCCAGATGAGACAACACAGCGCGTGGGCGCGCTAATACGGAAAGAGGACCTGAAGGTGGACGAGGAGACGCAGGTACTGGAGGATGTGGCATGCCTAGTGTTTCTGGACGACCAGTTCGAGGCGTTTGAGAAGGAGCATGACGAAGAGAAGATCATCAAGATCTTACAGAAGACATGGGGCAAGATGACGGAGAAAGGGCATGAGTTGGCGTTACAGATTCCCATGGGCGAGAGGCCGAAGGAGGTCATCGCCAAAGCGTTGGCTGGATAAGCCATCTCGTTCAGAGCCTTTTACTCTCACCACGAATACTGGTCTGTCACTTGAAACGTGGTCCACAATACGACAACCATTGACCGATTCTCTCACGCCTGCTCGACTTGACGGCAGCCGCCCCACCACTCACGCACCGCAGAAGCTTCCAGACACATGCACCGCCACAGCATGACGTAGTTGTTTGTGATCACACCACAAGCTATAAGACTCTGAAGGCTGCCTGTAATTCGGTACTTCAACAGTGACTACGCCTTCTTGTTTGCCGTTACAGAATAACACCTCTCAAGCATTGACGTGCGACATCTCGCAATGCCTTCCACATCATCAACAACATCTGTCAGCTCAGCGACAGCACAAACAGCGCATGATATGTCTCACCCAGACACTCAGAGCGTAGCCAGCGCAAACACTCAGCAGAGCGATCAAGAGAAGGAGAAGGATAAGGAGAGGGAAGCCGGGAGACTGTATGAGGAGAGGATCGAGGAAGAGTACGCCAAGCGTGAGGGTGGTGCTTAAGCTGCTGATTGCGTAGTCCTCAGGGGGCCCACTTGATTTATTATAAACGCAAAGGCGCTAGCTGGAAACATTATGTGTCCTCTGACCGGCTACACAGTACTCCGGTAATTCGGCACTGTTGTGCACGACATTCAGGCCCTGCTATAACAGTCCAGATTATTACAACTGCAATCAACATGTCTCGCACTGCTATACTTCCACCGTCAGTCTATGAAGGAACCTGACTCGCCCATTACCATACGTTGTCGAATCGCTGCCTTCGCCGAATATGCACAACATTCGGGCATTCAGCGAGATCGACCTAGCACATGCCCACGCAAATGTCCGGCAACTGAGCCATGCCAATGCTCCGCTGTCCGGCACTTATATCGCTATAGCCGCGTCCTAACTCCAAAGAGTGTGGGGGAACAGGGATCGGCACGTAGATCCCCTGCAACAGGCATGTTGTTTCGAACTTGGGCGCCAAGGCAATCTAAAACAAACTCCAGAAACTCCTGAGAAGAATGTCAATGCTGCTCCGCAAAGAAGGACCGCCTGTTTATGTCTGATGATCAAACGTCCGGGACGGACGTACTGCTAATTGTGGAAGTCGAGTCGTCCTGCAATATGTTTGGTCTAGCAATTATGAACTGATATGTAGGAGACTCAGACTCGCACGGAAGGTGCTCAGACGAAGCTCTTCTATAAAATCTACTCTATCGCAACATCTCCGTAGAGCAAGTGCAGCACACTCACCTCAGCTCACCTCAGCTCACCCACTGGCCACCGCCTCTTCTCCCTCATCCACATCCCTCACACACACACCCAGCCATGAAGTTCTCCCTCCTTCTCCCCGTCCTGGCATGCGCCACCAGCGTTCAAGGCGCCATAACTTGGACCCTCGCCAAAGCGGCAAACCCCACCGCAGACCAAGCCGATGCGTACGCCAAAATCGAGTCCGCCATGCGCCTCGCCGTCGCGCGCCACAGCCGCCTCTCTTCCGCCTCCAAGACCCTTCGCGTCGTCTATGCTCCAGGCGTTCCCACTGCTGAAGCAAACTTCAACGGCGACGTGCGCTTCGGGTCGAACCGTTCGTACATGAACGAGCGCACGGCGCTGCATGAGATCAGCCACACGCTAGGGATTGGGCAGACTTCCGCGTTCGACAGGAAGTGCGCGGCGGGGGATTGGAGGACGGCATTGCCGTTGTTGAGGAGCTGGGATGGAGCTGGTGCAGTTATTAACTGTGGGGGGAGTCACATTTGGCCGTATGGGTTGAATTATGATACGGAGTGGAGTGAGACGAATGCGGATAGGCATGTGAGGCTTATTGATGCTATGATTAAGGATGGGCTACAGGGGTAGGATGGCGGTGATTAGTGATGAATAGGAAAGGCACGGGTTTTACTTGAGTCGAGCTACGATATCCGGATTGCAGGTTATATGCTTTTGGCAATGAAACTCTTGGTCGATTCAATATGTTTAAACATCCTACACACCAGACATCTTATAGGTGCTCAACAAAAGCCCATGAAGTTCGGTCTACCCAGCATCTCAGACAAACAAGTAAGACCTCGTGTGTCAACTTGAAGAACTCGACGACGAGGAGGTCTTCTGCTAACGTTCTTTCTCCTGGAAAGCCCGCGCATGAGAAGATGCGATCCATCTTTGAACTGACGATCACTTACTGCAGGAAACAAGCAACTGCATTTGGAAATGTTCCATTGTCTATTATATCAGCGTCTATTGCTGAGTGGAGAGTGTTGGTTCGCAGACCATATCCTGCCACTATGTACGGCTCAGGTAAGCGATAGCCGCCGCAGGATTGACAATCATGACCTCATTAAGATGGTTTTGTCTTGATGGACCCGTGCGAATGGAAGGTAAGCTAAGACTTTGTCTCCTTTCAGCAAGCTGCATTGAAATCACACCTCAGCAGTACGTTGGGCGTTTTATATTCGTTCAGTTTTGTTCAACATGGGAAATCTCTCGACCTTAGGAATCTTTCCCAGGCTGAGTCAGATGTGTGGTTGATGATTGGTCTAAGTAGAGTACAACGACTACCCCGTAAGCCTTGTAGCGAATCAGTACAGGAAGCCAAGGTAAGTGCATGCAAGAGTTAGAATAGTTCTCATAACAGCTGAATGTGTTGTTCCATGAAGCGTCGCTGACCTTGAGCAGCATATCATCCCGCTTTGTTCCAGGTTCATGAATGTAGCACCTCAGCCATCATGTCCATTACTTTCTATTCTGCTGTGACTGCTGTGGTCGTTGTAATTCTGTACCACCTTATCAAGGTTGGACAAAGGCCGGCGGACTATCCTCCTGGACCACCGACGTTGCCGTTAATTGGTAACCTTCATTTAATGCCAGCTGAAAAAGGCCATCTACAGTTTCAGAAGTGGGCACAAGAACATGGTCCGATATATTCCTTAATGCTTGGTCCCACAGTGATGATTGTCTTGTCTTCGGACCAAGCAATCAAAGATTTACTGGACAAAAGGAGCAACATCTACTCCTCACGTCCAGATATGTATTTGGGTCAGATCATCAGTAGCAACTCCCGTATGCTGTTGATGGTACGTCAGAGAAGCTGTGTCTCCAAGTCGGATCCTACTAACAAAAATCGCAGGAGTACGGCGAAACCTGGCATTTGCTTCGTAAAATCGTCCACAATAGTCTGAACATCATAGCTTCGAAAACTTATGTCCCATACCAGGATCTTAAGAACAAGGCTATGCTCAAAGGGTTCATGGAGACCCCGGACTTGTTCATTGACTATATTCGGCGGTATACAAACTCTTTGACCACACAGATGGTCTTTGGCTTCCGAACCACAAGCTTGGATGATCCCAAACTGATACAATTATACAGTGTAGGTAAGCAAAACTTCAAAGCTAGCAGTAATAACGGCAACCTAGGGGTTCGAAAAGTTCTCCGAGGTGATGGGCTCGCAAACAGCTGCCCTGCTCGACGTCTTCCCACTTTTGCGAAAATTACCAGATTGGGCGCTTCCTCTCCGGCGATACGCAAAAGAGCTACACAAGAAAGAAGGTGGGCTGTACATGAAGCATTGACTAAATGCGAAAAGTGGTATGAGAAGCGGCTCTGCCAAGCCGTGTGTCTGTGTCGATATACTCCGCGCTCAAGATAAAGAGCATTTCTCTGATAAGCTCGCCGCTTACACAAATGGCTCATTACTGGAGGCGAGATCTGACACGACTTCTTCGACACTAGTAGGCTATAAGTGCTCCACTGATGCTCTCAGCATGCTCTTTCGTCGATAAATCCTTATTTTTTTCTCAGTCATTCAAGCCATGGTCCTATTTCCAGAGGTCATCAAGATCGCCCAGGAGGAGCTCGACCGAGTCTGTGGTGATCGCTTCCCGACCCTGGACGATGTCCAAAACCTGCCATACATTCGCGGCTGTGTTAAGGAGAATATGCGCTGGATGCCCACTGGCATTCTCGGCATTCCTCACGCAGTCATCCAAGACGACGAGTACATGGGTTACAAGATTCCGAAAGGAGCTGGTGTGCTTTGGAATGTCTGGACAATTCATACGGATGAGAAGCGCCATCCTGATCCACGGCGTTTCGATCCTGCAAGATACATCAATGACGACCAGACATCCCAGGAGTCTGCGAACAACCCTGATGCCTCAATGCGAGATCACTTTCTTTTTGGCGCAGGTCGCCGCTTGTGTCAAAGCATGCATATCGCTGAACGGTCGTTGTTTCTCGCCATATCCAGGCTGCTCTGGGCCTTCAACCTCGAGAAGGCAACAGACGCTGATGGGAATGACATAGTGCCGGACGCAAGTGACCTGACCGAAGGACTTCTGGTGCAGCCGAAAGCCTTCCTAGCGAAGATCACCCCACACGATGCCAGTAAGGCGCAACAAGTACAATCGGAGTGGGCAAAGATGGAGAAGTCCCTAGATGAACATCTGCAGTGGAAGGATCTTCCCGAGGGACTTGTCTGGAAGAAGTACGAGCAGAGCGGCTAGGCTACGACACGAGCAGGCGAAGGGGTTCTGTCGCTGTTGAACGTCCGTCTTAAGAGGTGTGTCTACGTCATAGAATGATCTGAGTAAGGAGGTTCAATGGGGGAACCGCGTTCACGAGATGAAGTATGGATTCAGGATGCTACGGGGACGCTAGAGATTAGCTTTTGAACCCTTTCCCTCTTCACGGACAACATCCTCGGAAACATACCCTACAATCCCTGTCCACAGATTGTGAAACAGTTGTACATCTCGACTGCGATAAAATCGATCAACATGTCGCGAGTGGCTTCTGATTGTGACAACCTTTTGCCATAGGACGCAAGCCTGTTGCGATTGGAAGAAGGCAATGACGTCATGTCATACACTGTTCCGCGCCGCACCATGACTCCAAAAATATATCTCCGAACTGAAGATCTTGAACCCTTACACGGACACACAACTCCATTCAGGCATGTCTCACTTGGCTGTTACCGATGTCAGTCGAAGTGAGATGACCGCTAGCCACGTTGGCATCGATTACGGGCTTATCCTGGCAAGATACACCGCTTAACGCCCGCCTGGAAAACAAGGCAGAGTGAATGTTTGAGTGTAAACAAAAGCATATGGAGTGTCTTCACGAAACTCTGTCTCCGCATTCACTCACCTGCATGGACAGGTGCATATCCGTTACACTAAAATTGTTCAAAACTCAGCGATTTAACGCCCGCATTGCCCCGCATTAGCCTAATTACATCTGTTTCTCTTATAACCCAGCAGCCACTTGCTGCATAGGCGCTGCCGACAGCCGTTGTTGATCCCTAAAGACTGTGACGAGTGGTTGTAACGTGACAGGATGTGCTATCACAACTTCACGCAACAGGTATTTGTTGGATCTCAGCAGTAAAGTAGTATAGACGTGCTGACATGCTTGCAGTATGAAAACACAATCTTCTTCACCTTGAACAATGCGTACTGATGGATCCAGTAATGGCTGTGGTCATATCGGTGAATCACACCACCAACCCTGGACCCTCTGCAATACAGCCCTCAACCGTCTGAACGACCTGCGCGGTCCTATGTCCCCACCACTTTCTCCCGCAGCTCCCAATCCCGCCCCCGTGAAACGCTCAGGATCGACGCGTCGCTTCTTCTCCCTCAGTCAGACCATCTCGCGCTCTGCATCCACAGCATCGCGCCGCACAATCTCCTCTCCGGATCCCTCCAACGAGACCTCATACTTTTCACCCACCACCGCGGAACTGGTCAACACGATTAACTATGCCACCCTCCCGGATCACCAGTTGAATGCTGTCCGTTGCGCGGACCCTACCAAGAAGTCCCAGATCAGCCGCGAGATGGATGTGTGCAAGGAATGCAAGAGGTGGATCGGGGATATGCGGAATATGGTTGAGCGATATGACAAGACGGGAAGTATCCGGGGGACAACGGCATTTGAGACTTTTCTGAGGTATCAGAGTGAAGGGGGAGGTAGTCAAGATGGTGATTTGACGGTACCTCTGGACGACAGCGTAGACGGAGTTGCGTCGGGGGCGCGGGAGGCTATCATTCTAGGCCACCCCGGAGGTCAGTATTATTGAGGTCTGTGCAAGGAGCTTGGTGGGTCGATACCCCGATGTCGCTTTGTGTTTTACTTCTTCCCAAAAGACGCTCTAATCCAGCCCATGACGCCTCCATCCTTGACTCCATTGTCCTCTTCGTTATGCACAGCATCAGAACTTTGCGACAACACGCTATCATGCCTCCTCTTCCGCCCACGCTTCTGAGCGGACTGATTCCCTTCCTTCCCCAACGACACAACAGGCCTCATCCCTGTCGCCGGCCGATATCCACGATTCATAACTGTGTCATTCACGCGCTCAAACTTTGGCACTTCATCCCCATCTCCCCTCACCCAAAACCTCCTTTTCTTCACGCTCTTCTCTCTCTGCAAGCCCCCAAGTGCAGCCTCACCAAAGTCCTCAGCAATCTTCCGATCCATAGCACATCCCGCGCATTCTGTCGCTCGCCCGCTTACACACTTTCTGGTCCTGTGCCGGTAGCGTCGACATGCTTTGCCTGCTGCTGGTACCCAAGAAGGCGAGAGGGTACAGTATATCCATTCGTGGAAGTAGGTGTGGGGGCAGTGCGCGTATGGCGCATAGACAGCGGTGCACATGGTAACGTAGGCGGGAGTGATTCATGAAAGGGTAAGTTGTTTGTTGGAAAGTGGGAAGAAGTGAGAGGTGCGAAAGATTAAGTGGAAGTCAGTGTGGCATGAGTGGATGGTGAGCAGTGAAAGGAACATGTTCATAGTGATGATGACTCCTGTGAAACGCACCTTGCGCTGCGACAAGAAGGAGTTTAGGAGAAAGTCACGCATTCTACATCTTCGGAGACAGCAATAGTGTGTCGTACTGGATGGTTGCAGAATTTCTCAAACCTTATTCACGTCTACTTGCTACCCTAAAACATCTTTGTCTCGAAGCGTTTGCGTAGATCCTCATACTTTTTGATGTCTCCAACACTTGGCCTTATTGTTTTGACTGCCTCCACGAGGTCAATTTCCTCGACAATGTCGGAACGGCGACGAAGCGCATGCTGACCCGCCTTACGCAGCAGGGCTTCAAGATCGGCACCAGAGAAGTTGTTGCACTCTTCACGACGTCCGACCTCAGCCAATGATTCGCGAATCACTCCACGCTGCCGAATAAGGGCACGCAGGATATCGACGCGCTCTTCTGGCTTTGGCAATTCCACGTATAGTAACGTCTCTAGGCGGCCGGGACGCAGCATGGCTTCATCGATCATCTCAGGCCGATTGGTCGCGGCGATGAGGTAGATGCCTTCGCGCATATTGAGGCCATCCAACTCAGTAAGTAGTGTATTTACAACGCGCGCAGAAGCTTCGTGGAGTTCGCTGGACCGCTTGGGCACGAGGGCATCCAGCTCATCGAAGAAGATGACGCAGGGAACAGAGCTGCGGGCGCGCTGAAAGACCTGTCGGAGGGCACGTTCGGACTCTCCCACATACTAGGCTAAAGTTAGTCATTGAATCAAAACCGGTAGTGATATAGCATACCTTGTTCAGTAGCTCAGGACCCTTAACGCTGATAAAATTTGCTTTCGACTCTGCAGCAACGGCTTTGGCAAGCAGTGTCTTACCGCAACCAGGAGGTCCCCAAAGCAGCACACCTGTTGGTGCTGAGATACCGACTTTGGCGTAGCGCTGCGGATTTTGTATGGGTTCGACAATAGCCATCTCGAGCTCACCACGTACGCCTTCTAAGGCACCGACATCGCGCCACGTCGTGTCAGGCACTGTAGCGAAGCCCTCTCGCTTTGAAGATGGCGTAATAGCAGGCAGCACGGCCTGGAAAGCTTCCATAGAAATAACGGAGTCCTCGAACCCTTCAGGCCGGATGGCGTCTTTGTCACGAACTCGCTGGACCAGCCGTCTCCAAGACCGTATTGTGTCAGCATCGTCAGCGGTGACCTTAGCAATGTCGATCTCCATCTCGGTCTCGTTCGCCGCAGCTTGCTGTTCTAGTGCCTCGCGGTATCGCTCCATCTCCCAGGTACCAGCCTTGCTGACCAAATCCTTCAAATCTGCACCCACGAAGCCGGCGGTCATCTTAGCAAGAGTGGTGAAGTTAACATCCTCAGCAAGCTTGGGCTTCCGTGTGAGAGCTTTCAGGATGGACTCTCGCATGGCTTCGTTGGGCACGCCCATGTTGATCTCCGTATCAAAGCGTCCTCCACGGCGGAGCGCAGGGTCTAAACTATCGGGTCGATTCGACGCGGCCAAAACAATGACTGGCTTCCCGTCGTTGCCTTCCATTGCCAGGCTATCCATTGAGATAAGGAGCTGGGCGACGATGCGCTTCTCCATCTGACTCTGCGCGCTATCCCGCTTGGGCGCAATAACATCAATCTCGTCGATGAAGATCAAGCAAGGCGCCACCTCTTTCGCACGATCGAAGTGTTCCCGAATCTGCTTTTCCGACTCTCCAGACATGCCGGAGACGACGGATGGTCCAAGAATCTCGATGAATGGCACACCCATCTCGGCTGCGGCCGCTCGGCAGATGACGGTTTTTCCGCATCCAGGAGGTCCGTGGAGCAAGATACCGCGCGGGATAGGAATCTGGCGTTGAACATACTCTTCGGGACAGAGCAGCGGCAGGACCAAATGCTCCTTCAGCTGGTTCATTACCTTGCTCACACCACCGAGATCCTCCAGGCTGACACCGGTTGGTGGTGTGACATCGATCTTGGTCTCCTTGGGCTCTTTCTTCTGTCTTTTGCTCTCCCTATCTCCGCTAGTCTTGGACTCCCGCTTCTTACTACTCTTGTCTCCATTGAGCCCTGAGGAGGGTGCCACGGCGCCAGAGTTGGCCCATTGACCCACAATCTGCTTATTCATCCAATCAGCTGATTTGCTGTCCTTTTGTGCTTTCTCCTCCATCTCGCCAAAATCTCCTTCGATATCAGCGATCTCGTCGTCCACCTCACTCTCGTCTTCGCGCATAACCTCAATAACGCGTTCGATGGAATCCTCGATTTGCTTCTTAGGCCGCCTTTTGAGGCTCGAGTTGGACTTTTGAATGTATTCCTGAATGGTTGCGACCCGGAGTTTTAGAGGCGACTCGTTTTTGTCGTCAAGATACTTGCGAACAATCTGGTAGATGTCACGATCCAGGCCCTGCTGGAGGGATCGTCCGCGGGGTGCCATGGCCAGCCTGATTTCAGTGGAGGTATTGAACGCCGCACAGTATTTAGGCAGCGATCCAGTGGTTTTGATCGAGGCTTGCCGCCGGTGTTCTTGATAACCTTCAGGGCTCCAATCCACAAATATTTTGCGAGCCTCGGACGCGGTCTTATCGATAACGCTAGCGCGGCTCGGTTCATCTTCGGCGTCGGCAAGGCGCCTACGTCAATCAAGGCAGGCACGCTCTCACAGTCAAAGTCACATTCACTGATGCGCGGATGGGAACACTGGCAGCATGGGGAACACAAGCAGCTCGAATAAGATCTCCGCCCAGGACAAGTCTGTCTGCGTGGTTCCAGCTTCGGGCGCAACGTTAACGGCTGTAGGGCGATCCTGGACATGAAGAACCAGCGCGATAAACTGCGACAGTACCAGAAGCGCATCACTGTGCTGACCGACCGTGAGAAATCGATTGCGAAAGAGTGTCTGGCCAAGGGTGACACAAATAGAGCCAAGCTGGCGCTCAGGCGGAAGAAGTACCAGGAGGGACTGATCCAAAAGACCGATGCACAGCTGGCGCAATTAGAGCAGCTCACGAGTGATGTTGAGTTCGCGCTTGTACAGAAAGACGTTTTGTATGGGCTGCAGCAGGGTACTGCGGTACTGAAGGAGATCCACAAGGAGATGGGTGGCATAGAAAATGTGGAGAAGCTGCTGGGAGAGAATGCCGAGGCAAGGGCATACCAAGAGGTGCGGACTACAACTCTGCTTTATTGCTTGAGAGGGTTTATCTTCTCCTATCTTTCTACACGTTACTCACCTCAGCCACAGGAAATCAGCGAGCTCCTCGCAAACAAAATGTCGAACCAAGACGAAGACGAAGTCGAAGACGAGCTGGAGGCCTTGGAGAGAGAGATTATGCCCACTCCGCCAGTCAAACAACCCGAGTTCACACCGGAACAAAAGGCGCAGATGGCGAAGGAACGGGCGCAGAGACGAGCTAGAGAGCGCGCCGCAGAGGAGGAACAGAGGGCAGAGCCCATGCTGGCATAGCCATAAACCGAGATATATGTGCATTGAGCGAGGCGTTGGGGACATTTTGAGTACAGCGATCGATGTTGGGGTGTGCATAGAGCATTATAGACACCAAAGTCTTTGATTCAAGCGTGCACGTGCTTGCGTCTCCTCAAAAGCGCAACCAAGAGTGGCGATCGTGTCTTACAGCTTCGTCATTACTGATCATTCCTTATGGCCAACGAGCATCCCCTACGTTCTACCATTGTGTTAAGCTTCTCCACATCGATGCTGAGCACATTCACTCTCGAGCAACCAAGCTAAGCTACCCCACTACCCCACCACACACCTCAATCCCACCGTCACCCACCATGTCGCACTCTCATTGCCACGATGAATCGCACAGCCACGACCATGGCGACCACGATCACGATCACGACCACAGCGATGATATCACGCCCGCGTTGCAAAACATCCTTTACTCGCAGATTGACTTCAGCGCGCTGCGCACCTTGAACGAAGAAGACAGCAACAGCGGCCGTGCAATCTGCCAGAAAACATGGGCGCAGCGCCTCGAACCCACACCTGAGCTCGTCTCCAGCGCCGATGAGCAGCTGCTCATGCTAGTCCCCTTCGCAGGCCAAGTACGCCTCCACTCGATCCTGCTGCGGACATCGGACAGCGAGTCGTCACCCAAGACGCTCAAGGTGTTTGCGAACTTTGGGGAGGACATGGATTTCGACACCGCCTCTGAGAAGGAGCCCACACAGACGTTTGAGATTGCGCGGACGAGTGAGGTCCAGGAGATTCCCGTGAAGAGGGTACATTTCAATAATACGCGCAGTCTGGCGCTGTTCTTTGAGGACAATTGGAGCCAGGGTGAGGAGGATGAGACAAGGATTAGCTATTTGGCGTTCAAGGGTGACTTTATGAAGCTGAACAAGGAGCCGGTCAGTGTACTGTATGAGGCTGCTGCGAACCCTGCGGATCATAAGGCTATTGCGGGTGTGAAGGAGGGTGTGGGGAGGGGTATACAGTAGATGTTGTGGGGGCAAGAAGGCGAGAACGAATTAACAATCACTGGTCATGGATCAACCTGAGCAATTCGATTGCTTTCTTCTTGTGGCGTACATTAGCTTGCGATTCTATGTCAAAATTTACATTCTATCGTGTCAGCCAAGACTACCATCTCGAGCGCGGTAACATACGCTGTGTTTCTTCGTTTCGTGGGTATCATCTCTCCTCAGCGCTGTCTTATTCAATCTCTTCCCAAGCCGGCTGCCTGACTTTCAGGCTGGTTCCTCTATTCCATACCGATCCCCTTGCCCACGCCTTGTTCCATTTTGTAACGCGCTACAGCGCCCTCTCCAGCCCTTCGCGCTTGGTCCTGTTCCAATACCCTCTAACCCGGACCTCAGTCCCTCACACATGCCTCGTACTCCCCAAAACCTCGCCATGTACCTTTGTCCAATCAATTTTCCCATCGACATCCTCATCTACGCGCCCACACACTGCCACACTGTCACCTCTTACAATGTACAGCCCCAGCGGTACTTCTTCGCTCGGAATGCCTTCCTCTGCCGGCCGGATGATGCGCTCGTATGCGTCGGCGAGAACAAGGTTCATAGACCCGTCACATGAGAAGAGGGTGCCGACCATGGTTCGCCCGTCAAGAGTTAGGACCGAGACCTTCTCTGGGTGAGGTCAGTGAGAAGATCAGAAAAGCAGGGGGAGGGGCGTACTGTTCAGGTAAGCGTTTAATGCCATCGTGAACGTGTGAGTGTAGTTTGATGCTCGCTCGATTGTCGAGCCTCGGTGATGCGGCTCGTTGTGGTGTGACTGATGCTGAGCGTGACGATACGAGATGTGTGTATGTTTGCGAGTGTATCGAATGCGTAGTTTCGTCTTGAGGTTTGTTGTGGGCTTTGTTACTTGTACAATCGATTGAGAGTAGAGCTCAGTAGAGCTTCGGCGTCGACATTATACAAAGTCCGTGCGTTAAGTTCAGCCAATCAGACACCACGACCCCCGCGGTAACAGGCTCACTACTCTTGTTCTCTGTAGTCACTTGCTGCCTCTTTCATGGGCTTAGTAAGACAGTATGGGGGGCATATTGCAGTGGAGACGGCATCCAGACCTCCAACGTCATCATGTCCTGTGTGAATTGCACGAAGAACTATGTATCGGAATCATGAGCCAAGACTTCCACTGGGCTGGTCACGCGCTCTGTAGTTTAGTAAGATACAACCTTGGTATGCACACCAAAATGGACTCGCTAGATCCCAATTTGCTACATGTGCTCTCGAGACGGTGCTGTGTCGCGGCAGGCGCCGTAACCGGCTAGCGTTCACTTAGCATTCAGGTGCCCCTTCACACCCTCTTCTCCACAGCTAACGTCGCCGACACTTTAATCTAAACAGTCAGACTGCTGCTGGCTAGTCCTCTCCTATCATGCTGTTTCAAATGCAACACTGGTAAGGGGTCTTATGCCGAGGCATGAATGTGAGCCTTATGGGGACACGGGATTCGCTCATGCAAGCCCCAGTAGGAAGCTCGCACCCGTCTTTTCCCTGAAGAAATTCTGGATCTCCTCATGGCAGCCCGTTGCTCAGCTCCCCACGTGGCATTGGCGTTTAACGGGTCGGCCTTTGTCCCCCTTTCTGCACGACGGGAATCCATACTCGGTTAAACATCGAATGGCATCGTCCTCACGTCCGCTGTGGCGCAAAGCTCATACACCCATGATGCGCTCGACGGCCACGGGATGTCGCTGGCCTGATAAGCGAATCACCATTCGCGTGCGATTACCACACATGTGCTTCTATGCCCGTCTTGGGAGGTGAACTGGTTATCTGTACCGTTCGAGCAATACCTGCGTGAGACATGTGCAGCCTCGCCTACTGGTCGCATCATGGACCCATCCCTACCCGCCTGCACCAACGGTCTTTCAGCATGGCGCGCCTCGTCCGCTTGCTATCTCTGATCCCTCGGACGCTATCTGTAGCCTTGTTTGCCAAAATGCCGGGGAATATATGTGTTCCAGCCTCCTGATCTTGCACACGACCAACACCATGCGCCCGCCCCCATTCTGACCCAAAGCTATGGCCTTCGAAGTCAACAACGATGAATTACCAACGGCGAACATCACCCCGTTACCAACGGCGATGACAGCTGCTGCCTTTCTTGGGATTGCCTGGTATCTGAGCGTCGAAGTCAGTGTTCGTCTACTTTCTAGAGCAACACGCCGCAGCCTCTACTTCTGGTCCTGTCTTGCCTGCTCCTGGGGGATTATTATTCATGCGATTCACATCATTCTACTTGATTTTAAGATCTGGGAAAGCTACGGTGCCGTTATCATAATACATCTTTCATGGTGGACATATATCACATCGCAGTCCGTCGTGCTCTATTCGCGACTCAACCTAGTTCTCCAACGGCTGGAAACAGGACGTTACGTCTTGTACATGATCACCGTCAATGCGCTTATCTTCGGCATGGGTACGGTGATCTTAGGACTGGTTGCAGTAAGACCCAGCGCATTACCACTTCTGTCCACAAAGCTGACAGCCTCCAGCGCCACCCTTCCATGATCCAAAGACTCGGCAACATAAACCTGATATGGGACAGAATCGAGCTCGCAGCATTCTTCGTCCAAGAAACAATCATCTCACTCCTCTACATCCGTGAAACAGCGCGACACCTGCAGAATGTTGCTCTCCTCGGCACCAACGTTCGCACTACTCGCCGCGTCCTGCATCACCTCATCTTCGTTAATGTCTTCATCATCTGTCTCGATTGCAGCCTGATCGGGCTATGCTACGCGGGCTTTTTCTTCCTGCAAGGCTACTACAAGACTGCTGTGTATGCAGTCAAGCTCAGAACAGAGTTCACGATCCTGAACCAGCTAAGATCGTCTTTGCCGGACTCATCGGAGCAGGAGAGCGGGTTCAGAGTGTACGAGAGGTCCGGGAGTAGACACCTGGGAGGAGGTGACGGTGGAGCGCAGAGTGCCAGACGCGGCGCTGATAGCCAAAATAGTGGAATACAGATGGTCGTCATGCGGAGTGGGCGGCATGGGGGAATCACGATTCAAAAGGACGTTGTAATATCGTCGGTAAGACGAGACCAGAGTGACAGCTTTGAAGCGGCGAGACCTTGAAGTGTGAATGCAGGTTGTCAGAGAGATTTGTGGATATATGATACCCTTTTACGAACCTGTTTCAAGTAATGACTGTCAGTTCCGTCGATAGATCTTCACGTGCCCCTTTCGCATGTGGTATTAGTGTTCGTACGGTTCTGCGGACATTTGTAAAGACGGGCCTTCTCGTCCAAACTACACACTCGTACGAAACGTAGACGGTCCGGATACACCGGGAAGCGTGCAAGCCCCAAAGTATGTAGCAATCTAGCGGTGCGTCTTCTCTACGGTACCAAGGTGCTTCGGGCGACAAAACATTGCACTCACAAAAGGAACCCTCAGTTGTTGCTAGCTTTGACAGACGCTAATAATAAAGAATCTTTAAATAGACAAAACTGCAGAAATCCTTCTTCTCCACGATTCTATGCTTCTCCTAGACTTTCTAGTTGGTTCTTGTTGCACTCTATACCGTCCTAGAAGGCGACCTTGTTAGTGTTCCTCGACTTAATTATGGTATGGTGCGCGGCTTACTCTGCCACCCGCGCGTAGGAGAACTTCTTATCCTGCATGTATTCTGTACCTACTAGGAGTTTCTAGCGACCATTTCGATTCGTGACCACTGCTTTACTAAAAGCTCGCTCGGCACTGTTATATCTCTCCGATCCTCGGGGTTCCGTAGACATTTGGCGATCCATTGGAATAATGGAATTCCACCTACAACCTTTGTGAAGAACTCTCTAGATCCATGCGGAGTCGTTCAAATACTGCTTGAAGGTTTGGACAAACTGTCAAGGTCTAAAGCCAACATGTGTCGCGGGCGTTCCGGATTGTACTAGACCGCCGCAGAGCGTGCCTTCGGCTAGCCATGCCAAAAAAGGTTTAATACCGCCATCCAAGGCCATATCTCGATTTGTCAGGGTCCTGTTGTAAAAAGCATTTCGATTTTGACTACTGCGTGAATTTGCAATTTGCAGATTGTAGCGCGCAGGCGTTGAGGCTCACAGGATGATACGGACCGATGCAGTGCCTAGTGCGATAAGTGATGATTAGCTCAAAGGTTCAGACTCGCTACCAGATACCGGTCTACTCCTTCCGACTGTCATCACTATGTCTAACCTCCATCTCACACGGTTGCTAGGCTCCATGAAGCCGCTGTTTACGTTGCTCTCCTTATGACCCCGCGTTTGCGTTGGACCTGCGACTGGGTTGAGAATCCTGTGTTGGCGAAGAGCCGGTGATGTCCCTCGAACACATGCAATACTACATCAACATCATCACCACCGTCAAGAGCCCTTCCAGCCGTCCTACACTCCACAGTCAGCCCTACGCGACGACCTCAGACGCAATGTCGAGGCTTGTCCAGCCATTCCAACAACGAAAAATCGCCTGACGCAAGGCAGGTTCCTTTTCTACCCGCTTGTAGAGCAGTGTCAGGGGTCTGCTCCTCCGCGAGGCAGAATTTTCGGTTGAGGCTGAAGATTCAGATGGTCCTACGAAGCGGTACTTCGCCCAACAACTCCTCACTCGTGTCAGTCGTCCAGCGCATGGCGGCCGGCGGGCCCGCGCTGCGCTGATTTGCCAGCTTTGACCAGCTGGAATGGGGAAGGATCATCCGAAAAGTAGCCGCATCTCCACCTTTCGTTTTTAACGTCAGCGCTGCAAGCCTTTCGCACAATACCTCTGGTGAGAGCAGACTACAATAGCACGACTCGTTCAACATCTTTATATCCGATCCTTCTGCCGACACACCTTCCGGTGTACCTGTGACGTCCCACATACTTAATCCTTTCCGGAAACGACGGACCTACGGGCGAGCTGTGCCATGACGAATTAAGGAAGGGTTCCGGTGCCGCGCAAGCACTTCCTGTTACGTCACGCGAAAGTGTGTCGCTGGGTTGTGACAATGAGCAGTGGCAGTTCTGCACCGCGCAAGGGCACGCGGCGAGCATGCGATCCTTGCTCTGTTAGGAAGGTGCGCTGCGATGGCAACCAACCATGCTCCCGGTGCGAGGCTGCAAGCTGGGAATGCACCTACCTCAAGACTCATGGGAAATCCGGCCCCAAAGGACCTCGTCGAACAACCGAAGCCGCTATCAGAAGGTTGCAAGAGCGAAGCAAGAGCAGTCAAGATGGTTCTGGGTCAAGGAGTAACAGTGAGGCAAGCTTCGATCCTGGAAGTCCGAGTCCAACCGAATTTCCATACATCGAACCACTTCCAACTATAGGAGATGTCGCCATGGAGCAGATGGGGTGGCCCGAGGCGATAGCTCCGGCGTTCACAACAACTTCGAGTCAACCCCAACGTATATCGACATCCTGTATTTCTCAATACCTGGACGTCTACCAAAGTCGGGGATACGGAATCTGGCCTGTTGTTGATGCTGAAGCCCTAACTGCACGGCTCCTCACTCATCCGGACGACGTGGAAGCCTACGCTCTGGCGACCGCCATTGCAGCTGCCGTCGTAAGCCAGTTCTCCATCGATGCCGAGCCAGGTAGCCCAGTCGAGGGACACTATCGCGTGTCTAGTGGCGTCTTTGAGGCAGAGGCGAAGCGTGCGCGTGATGCTGCAGACCACTTCGAGCACGTCACTGTCTTTTCGGCACTCGGTAGCTTTTTCCTCCACGTTTATTCTGCAAACATTGGTCGCATGAACGCTTCGACTGTTTACCTGGGAGAAGCGATCACGAAAGCACATATATTGGGATTGCACAAAACTTCGTACTACGAGTTGATGAGCATTGAGCAGGTCCAGCAGAACTTGAGGCTATACTGGCTTCTGTTCATCACCGAAAGGGCACACTCGATACAGCACGACGTGCCAACAACACTCAAGCGTGCGCTCGATCTCCCTCCGCTGGAGAATCTCAACGACGGGTTAGTCACACCGGCATTTATACAGCTCTGTCGTCTCTTCAATATTCTCGATGTCACCATTACAGCAGAGCCTGCTTCGGCCAGAAACGCTCTTGCACTAGCTCAGCAGCAGCTCAGTAGTGACGAGGCACCACTCAGTCTTGAGAATGAGCTACAAAGGGCCGACATATCAATGACACAGCAGTGGATGCGCATCTTCCTTTGGCAGCATGCGTTAAACGTTACGAACCTCAGCAGCATGAACAACGAAAGCGAGTTCTCTTTCTCTTTCCCAGCGCAGGTTGCGCAAAACGTGCTATCGAATCTTAGCAGTTTGTCGCAACAGAGTGTGGAAGCTCACGGACCAGGCATGGTATGTGCTATGGGACGAGCTATCGCGAAGTTCTTTTACTAATGGCCATCCAGGAATCAAAGCTGTTCGACGTTGCCAACTCCCTTGCGGACGTCATGATCATCATGCCCGCCATGAATCACGAATCGTATTTCGGCATTGGCCCTCGGGACCTCATTCACTCTCTTTCGCAAGTTCTTTCGCAGTTCCGAGGCGGTAATCCCGCAGTCATCAGCATCCTTCAGGACAAGTTGACGCAGCTTGGTATGTCAACTGGCTCGCCGCAGAAGCTGCTCGAGCTGTCGTCGCCGGAGGAGGATAAGGAGGAGTGGCACGGTGAACGATCTATGTCCGCACCTTCTAGCTACAGCTCGTCGTATCCTTCTGGCAGCCCAATTTCGCCAACGTATCCTCCAAGCATGGATACGGGGAGCCAATCGCCCACCTTTCCAACGAGTACGAGCGTGGATGGCAACTACTAATGAGGAGGTGGCCGAACAATCTCCTTCAAAAACCTTGCAAATACGAAACCCCTGCGCTGGGCTCCAGTGAGGAGTTGAGTTTTTCTCCTGGCCGTAAAGGCTGACAAATCCGTCCTGGATCACCCTCTGACTCCGAAATTATGGCCTAGCACATATGCAGAACAGCCGTAGTCGCATTACTCGCAAAATTTGTTGATTCGCGAACACCATCGCCAAAGATAAGGATTGGACGCGACTGATGCACGAAGACCTCACCGATTCGGTATTTTCTGTCGAAGTGCAACGTTCAGCACACTGGGCGAACTGATGATCGGTCTCATGAGAGGCTACAGCTATAACCAGCCAAGCCCTGTGCGGCAATCGTCAGTGCTGGGCAATAGGCTATTAACATCAGAAATTGTCAGCCCTAGCCGCGCATGCCAGCATTGGACAAGTAGGGTGCGCCCCCCAACGATCAGGTATCAACACCGGCTTTTGATGCATCAGAAGAAGTATCGCTTCGCTGTTGATCTCGTTGCAATTTGCAATGCGTGACGGGGACTGGTTTTCATCGTATCGACAACTGTACATGTCCCATGTCGTTGGCTGGGCGTTGTTAGGCGTTGTTATGCTTCGTGAAAGAAGCTCCTTTGTCTTTTTTGGAGGCATTGTGGCGCAGCTTCGACATTGCATGCAATCGCAGCCGACGCCAGTCATAGCTGCTAATTGCGCATCGAGGTAAGATGCATAGCCGGGGTTCGAGGATGCAGAAATCATTCTCTTGATCTGTATCATATAAAGAAGAGCTCGAGGAAGTGTGTCGAACTGGGAGGTGTTGTCTAAACCTGTCAGCAACATTCTGCCTTGTGTACATGCACACACACAGGATCTCTCGTACCTCCCAACCCATTTCTTGTTCACCTCTGCGTGCGGTTGACAACGTAAACATGATTTTAGGGTGTGCTAGCAATAGCTGTGCTTGATGTGGACAGATGATGAAACTTTTCGAGGTTCTTCCAAAGCATTCGGCCCATCACATGTGGGACTGAACACTTTGTATTGCATGAATCATTCGCTTTCGTCATTGCTTGTTCATGGGATTCCACCGAGGTATGACCACCGATTACAACAATTGGAGGTCATCCAACGAATCGTAGCGCAAGCCACCGCGTTCGTGAAGCTATAGTGGGGTAGTAGCTCGCAGCTGGACCGTTTAGGGCTGCAGCCCCGCGATGACATCAAGATCTTGGCACAAAGATCTCCATCTCATCTTTTGGGTACTCATATAAAGACGTCAAGCGAAGACCCTTCCATTGAGCTTTTCTGATATTCTGAAATCGTCTCCTACCTATCATACACCTAAAAACGCAACATTACATCACAATGGCACCCAAGATCCTCTTCGTTCTTACCTCCCACAACAAGCTTGGTTCGCTTGACAAGCCTACTGGATGGTACCTGCCAGAGTTGGCTCATCCCTACCACGTTCTGCATAAGAAGGCCGAGATCACCGTTGCATCGCCAAAGGGTGGCGAGTCGCCTCTCGATCCAGCTTCAGTTGAGGCCGCCAAGGACGACATCTCCGTTAATTTCCTCAAGAACAACGAGTCCGTCTGGAAGAACACACAAAAGCTGGACGAGTTTGTTGGCAAGGCCAAGGATTTCGATGCCATTTTCTACGTCGGTGGCCATGGGCCCATGTTTGATCTCGTCGACAACCCCACATCTCAGCAGCTGATCCGCGAGTTCTGGGAGGCCGACAAGATCGTCTCGGCGGTCTGCCACGCGCCCGCAGTTTTTTACGACGCCAAGCTCTCGGATGGAAGCCTTCTGGTCGCTGGCAAGGAGGTCACAGCATTCACCAACGCTGAGGAGGAGCAGGTTGGCCTGACCGATGCTGTACCGTTTTTGCCCGAGGACGCGCTGCAGAAGGCCTCTGGAGGAAAGTTTGTCAAGGCCGCCGAGCCCTGGGGCGAGAAGGTCGCTATTTCTGGACGTTTGATCACTGGACAGAACCCTTCGAGTGCTACTGCTGTTGGAGAGGCTATTGCGAAGGCGTTGGGAATCTAAATTAGTAGCTAAGTAATGAATGAAATATGAGACCACGTAATCAACGATACTGTTGGTTTAATCTTAATGTCGCGTTGATTGAGCCAGTATTGCTGACATTGTCAAGATGTAGTTGCTATTGTGTGTTGCGCAGCAGTGCTTCCTGTTTGTTGACCCTTCCGCTTCCATCGCACCTTCCCTCCCGCCCACACTAGATCAGTACGTGCGCAAGCGTTGCGATTGCGTCCAATCATAAGCTCGGGTCACGCCACATCTGCTTTCACCGTTGCTTTGGTAGTACCGCAAATGTCTGCTCCCGTTTGGTGTCACCGTGCTTGCTGCCTAGACCCGATTTTTAGTGGTCCCTCACGGTGAGCCCCCAAGCAGATACATCACAACAGGCCCTTCAGCCTTGCAGTCAACCTGTTTACTCAAGTCTTTTTTTCTTCGAGGTTTCTTGATCCACCTGTTTCCTACTGTGGGCGCACCATACGAGGCCGCATCAATGGCGCCTCAAGACATCAACCGGTATTCACTCTTCCGTGACGGCGATGTCGATCTTCCAAAGCCTGCTCCACCTGAAAACCCCTCCCGAAACCCGTTCCTGAATCAAGTTGCGGATGATCCTCTACCATGGCAAGATGTCAAAAAGCGCGGTGCGCCGGCCGTGCAAGCAGCTGCGCCGTCGGCTCGAACGCTAGTCATCAAGGACTCTCAAAGGCCACTTCATCGCCGTACATCGAGCACACAAGTTCGTGCGCGCACAGTCTCCGAGTCCACGGCAGCTAGCGACAAGCCCTATGATCCTCACGAGAACTGGTGCGGCGCATGCAACCTCAGGTTTCCCAATAAGACCGCACTCCAGAGCCATGCAAAGCAAACACCGGACCACAAGCACTACTGTAACCTCTGCGTTCGTGTGTTTAAAGACCGTAATGGTCTCAAGAACCACGTTGACAACACAAGGGGCCACGAGACATTTTGCAACATGTGTCTGAGCGCTTTCAAAGATGAGTGGGGCCTTAAAAATCACTTCGAGAACAACTTCCAGGTTGATCACCGCTTTGTCTGCTTGACGTGCTTGCTTGGCTTCCACAACCAGGCGGAGCTGGACAAGCACTTGAAGACAGCGAAGAAACACACGTGGTGCGCGACCTGCAAGCGACCTTTCAGGTCTCAGGACGAGCGCGACAAACACTGGAAGACTACTACAGGTGCGTTCTTCAACAGTCAACATTGTAAGATTGTTAAGTTGACATCGTGTTTTAGCGCATAAGCACTGTCTCCAGGCAGGGTGTGATTTTGATGGCCCCAACGTTGCGGCTTTGGAGGCACACCACGAGCGTGACCACTTCAGATGTGACGGGTGCAAGCGCATCCTTCCCAGCCAGACTAAGCTATTCCAACACCAAGAAGACTGCAACTTGCCAGTCCCGTGTCCACAGTGTAACGAGCCTTGCGCCGGGCAAGGCGGGCTTGCTCGTCATCTGCTGCAATGCTTCGCTTGTGATCACTGCGGCTTCTACACCTCACACAAGGGCAACTTCGAAATTGTAAGCATCGTTCCCGCGGCATTTGATCGAAATCCATATTAATGATAGTCACAGCACATGACCAAGCACGCAGTGGCTGCGATACCTTGCTGGGGCTGTAGCCTCCCCATGCGCACTTTCTCGAGCCTCATTAACCACCTCGAATCAGGCGCGTGCCCCAAGTTCCACGACCCTTCACTCCTCTTACAGGCGCTTGGTGAGTGGTGGTACTCGCCCCTGTTCATGGATCTGGACATTCACGCGCAGATTCGCACCCGACGCATCGACGTGAGTGAAGTGCATGAGTGGATGCACAGCGGTATCCTCATGCCTTTCATATGCCGTGCTGAAGGCTGCAAGAAGATCTTCGGTCATTTGAGCTCTCTCGTACTTCATATGGAGAGCCGGGCATGCGAGTGGGACATTGAGCGATTGAATGCCCCAGCCTTGGAGGCTTTGTTCCAGGCTAGGTGCGTGAGAAGGGACAGCGGGCGGAACTGGTAGCGAGAAGCCCGCTACTGGCTGAGGGGTAACGGAACTCGCGTCTGTGCTACGTTCTTCTTTACATTGCGCAAGCTGCAGATGGAGTGCTAGGTCAAGGTGATGGGCAAATAAGATATGCGGCTTGCGAAGCCTGTCGTATGATCTGATCGTGGGGCGTCAAAGACGCCCCCTGCAATCAATTACGCGTGGAGGGCCCAAAGCAAGATTTGCGCTGCTAAGAATCGGCGGCCTTGGGAGATATGTTTTTAGTCGCAACTATAGCGGCGTGGATGAAGGCGGCATCAGCGGATTTGCGGTTTCATCACAAGGGCAGAACTTCACGAGAACGCGTGTCATGTTAGTCTAGCTATCCACGCTGTGTGGCCAGTCAGACATGATGTGAACGGGTATATTCCAAGCAGCAAGCGTTCACAACTGTAAAATTTGCCAGTGTATGGAAAGATCAGGTGCCTACAGAGCACGCTCGACGGTCGTGACGTGCGACTTGTTTCCATGCTCCTCGCCATCAATTTGCGCGCTATTGACCTGCTTCTCCACAGCCTTGACAGCCTCATCTGCAAGCGCCTTGTCCTCGAACACTGTTGAGCTATTAGCATCCACCCCGTTCTAATTTGGCTATGCTGTGACTTACAAAAGGTGAGCTCTTCCAAAGTACGGTTGTACGTCTCAGGATACATGAAGTACACGAACATGAACTCGAACGAGATCCAGCCGCAGTAGATGGCAAAGTATTTCCAGCTCAACGCCTTCATCGCGATGGGGTTCACGTTGATGCTGAAGAAACCTCCCAGCTTGCCAAAGATCTGTTCGAATCCAATGCCCATCGAGCGCTGCGCGTACGGGAATAGCTCAACCAGGTAGGTGTAGGTGAGCGAGTTGTTTCCGATGTTGTAGCAGGGCGAGTACGCAAAGTAGAAGAACAATGCAGCGTACTGGGCCGACTTGTTGGTGACGTTGTTATTTCTTGCAAGCTCAAGGCGCTGGAAGCAGATCGTCATGCTCATGAAAACCAGGGTCATTGAGGCGGCAGACAGCATGAACATCCAGCGGCGACGGAAACGTGTTATGACAAGCGCAATAACCGTTGCGTTTATCAAACTCCAGCACTGGTTCGCAATGTTGATACGCGTCTTGGGATAATCGGCTGTGTAGCCCATGAGCCCGAACAAAAGGTTCTGGTAGTATGAGAGCAGCGTGTTACCGCTCATTTGGGTGAAGAGGCCAAGGAAACCGGCAATCAGGGCACGGCGACGCATACCGGCGGTTCTAAACAAGTCCATCCAGGACTGTTTTGAGTTTTCCATCTCGAGCTTGATGGTTGAGCGAATCTGCGCCATCTCTGCTTTGACGAGAATGGAGTCTGGGTCGCCCTCGGCGTGGTACTTGGTGAGAATGGCAAATGCCTCGTCATCACGGTCCTTGCTGATAAGCCACCGGGGACTTTCGGGCAGTAGAAAGACGGTGCAGATCTGCAGTGCAGAGGGACAGATCTGAAGTAGTGAGGGCAGACGCCAGCTCCAGTCTCCCTTGATGCCGGTGGTGCGGATAGCAATGGCTGCGGCGAGGATAGATCCGATGAAGTATGAGGCGTTGAAGAGCGAGGTGAGGACGGGACGCTCCTTAGGAAAAGCGAGTTCTCCGATGAGCGCGGATCCTGAGATGATGGCGAAGAGGATGCCCACACCGAGAAGCATACGGGCGATGATGTACATGCCGACTTTGTGCCCAATCAGTACTTGTGCGAATCTGCACGAACGCGTACTCACTGTGCTGAGCGAAGCCCTGCAGCAATGCCCCAATGACCATGACGATAGAGCCCACCATGATGGAGACACGTCTTCCATATCTCTGGTTGAGCCATGGCGCGATAGGTACTGCTATGATAGAGCCGAGTTGATAGCATGACGAGATAAAGCCAAGAATCCCCGGCTCAATGTCCCATTGCAGTTGTTTCTTCGAGTTGAGTGTTTGGTAGCCATTACCAAAGTCTGCTCCTATTAGTGAAGCTGTTCATCATTGAGAGCTGGGTCAAGCTACATTTGTTGAACGGCTGAGAAAATTGCAGGGTGCCAATCAGCTGCGAGTCAAAACCAGATGTCATCTCCACTCCCATGCAGCATAAGAAAAGCCAAAGGTACATGTAGCGGAGGTTGGGTTTCTTGTACCATGGCACCTCAAGGTCCGTTAGCGCAAGCTTTCGTCAAGAGCTGTCTTCAGGTACCTTATCCTCCGCAACCATGCGCGTGATGATGGGGTCGGAAGTACCATCTTGAGCCTTGATGATAGCCATGTTGTCGACGAAGCAAGGGCTGGGCGGCACTGGCGAGCATCTGCAAAGGCATGGGCCCAACCTTATACATTAGGTCCGCCAAGGGTCGCAATGTTATCATCCCCATACTTCGGCATTACCCCACGTTACTCAACGTCTGAGTAAGAAGAGGCGGAGAACTGCACCCGCAATACCGAAGAAACACCTCGCTGGGGTTAAGCGTCTGGGCACCCCAGGTTGTTTCTCGGCACCGGGTAAATTGGTGATCGAACCCTCCAATGGCTGGGTCAAGAGCATACCGATGATCGTCCATCAGTCCCCGAGAAGGCTGAAACACAGGTAACTAGGACTCAATCTATCCCGCCCCGGTTCATATGGGTCTTGCGATGTCGCATGTTGCACCCTGAGGTTGTGCCTTTAGAAGTTAGGTTGACAGCCCAAGACAGAGGACATGCATGTAAGCAAACCAAGGCCATCTGCAGTCAGCACTCTCCGTCGACCGGATTAGGTATGGACAATCTTTGTGTTCATACCACACGTGGCATTCTTTCATGGTAATTTGTTGCGGCTCCGGCGCACCTTCAGATAAACTGTAATGATCCGCAAGGATCCAAAACGGCTCTGATGTCAATTTCAACATCACAACACGCCGACATCTAATGGATTGAGAAGAACGGGAAAACCATGCCAGACAGCCCTTTTCCTTCACACAGTGGAGGTTGCGATAGCTGATGTAAGCACCATTGCTTATTTCAAGAAAGGCGCCTCTTCTCAGAACGGCTTGAGGCCTCTTCAGGTGCGGGCTCTCGGCAATTGGTGTCGTTTTGACACTTGTGCGGTGTATAGGATGAACGGGCCGTCATCTTATGGGGACAACGATTATTGTGGAGTCGTAACGCGGGGACCGTAGCGCTGGGCAATCAACCGGCTTGGCTGATATGATGACCTCTTCGAACCCGCTACCGTCTTATAACCTCTCCGGATACAACAAATCGCTCTTTTGCTTGCCAGCAGTCGTAGAGCCGTGCGCCAACAAAGTTCATCTCTTGCATCGAGATCGCTGCTTGCAGTTGGTTGTAGTGTCCATGCCACCTGTAAGCCAAGATGAACCGCAACTAGTCTTCGACCATTTCTGTGCCCGAAGTTATTCAATCGAGGCTAGAAGTACAACGCAAGTCCTACCCCAGCCATGTCGACCACGAAACAATGCATGCAAGTCTGCATTTCCAAGCGTACGTAACGCAGCAGCTGCGACGAGGCGAGAAGAGAACAAAGCGTCCAGCAAGAAGCCATGGATTGTGACAGCTAGGCTGACGCGAAATTATGAAGACTTGTGAAAGAATTAGGCCTGAAGCCGTGAAATGACAAAAGAAGCCGTGAAATGACAAAAGAGGACTATCAAGCTGTTCAAGGAGATAAGGAAGTGTTCAACCTTACGATGTCCTCAGGATGACGGACGCTCTCTTCACTATTGCTGCGTACCAGGCTAGCAGAACGAGCCACTTACCGCTTAGTGCAAACGTTGTACATGGACCAAGAAGGTCGCCCATCTGACACCTCGTCATACTATACATCCTAAACGGGCGACCTGTCTCCTACAAAACGACGCAGAAATGATGCTGGATTCTGCCAAACGGCGCATAAAGCACGCGCGCAATGCTCACATTCTTTACGAGGCGCGCGTTCGTTGAAAGGCTGGTAGACTCGAAGTGAAAAAAAGAAGGCTGGTGCAGGCATCCATATGATCGAAGACTGAACCTAAGAGGCTGTGCTTACTGCCGTTCTTGCCGGTGGCCCTTGCGACCGCGTCAGGGTTGAGGCAGTGAGAACTGTAGCGAGCGCACCGCCACAAAACCGGGCTGGCAGGTCTACGTTTTCGACAGCGACAGCGACAGCGTATCGTCAAAAGATAGTGCATCAGCGACAAGGCAGCCGACCGGTCAGTCGAGCAAGATGAAACACGACGCAAGGAATCCAGACCGTGATGCTCAGCGTAAAGGCACCGCAAACGCGAGCTGTACAACGACGATCTTTGTGCGTTGTGTACCGCTATACCGAAAACACGCCGTTAGCTTGTCGCGTCGAGCTCAAACGAGCCAATGAACGATTGCTGTGATCACGCGCCACGTCAAATGACGTACGATTCGTGAAAACAAGACTCCCTTTGCATGGCTGTCATCATCGCTCTTGGGCGTGTATAATAAAGGGCGCATGAAGGGGGTTGGACATCACATTCAGCGCAGCCATCTCTTGACAGCAAACTTCCGTCAAAAAGCAGCAATCCCGCAGCACACCCCTGCCAGCACTCCAATACAGCAAAACCAGTAGTATCTACAACAAAATGGTCGCTCCAGTAATCGTCTTGGGCATTCGTGGTGCTCAGGCGCTCTTCGCCATCATTGTGCTAGGCCTCACAGCTTACCGTGCGTACTGACTTCAGTATCTTTCGTGCATGACTAACACCTGCCAGTGGTCGACCAATATACCAACCCATGGGCAAGCTGGTCTCCCCACAGTCTCAACTTTATGCTCTTTACATCGATATGGACTATCCTAGCAGTCGCATACCTCACCCTCACACCAACGCGATTCCCTCGCGCTGCCCACAAGTTTGCGATCGCGGCCGTGGAGTTCCTAACCATGCTCTTCTGGTTCGCATCCTTCATCGCTGTGGCGGTGCTCTGGCGTGATATCTACTGGGGCTGGAGCGGGCACGGCACTGTCCACAACACTGGCATTGCTGCTATTGTGTTTGGAGCGTTCCTCTGGTCAGTATTACATGTTGCGTAAGGATTCATTTGCTGACATCCTGTAGGTTGCTGTTCCTTGCGACCACAGTGCTTTCTGCGCTCCACATCCGCAACTCATCTCGCAACAACACCGCTCCTCCACCAGATATGGCTGGTGTCTAAGCCGTCCACCAGCACGGACGGCTCATGTGTAGGATACTTGACCAACTCGATACCCAAGCAAATCGATTTCAGCGTGGCGTTGCTTTGCTTAGCACACAAATACCCCTTTTTCCCGTATTACGATAATTTAATGATTTCGATACGTTCTACAAAGTTCTTGCACTTGATCGTGAGACATGTCAATTTCACTCAAAGTGCCTTGGATGCTGACATTGGTTAATCAAGACCATGTGTCAGCTTCAGGTATGTATTGTCGCTGTGGTAATTGCGCTCATTGGTACGAGTACGTAACGTTGAATCTTGAAGGATCACAAGCCTGAAAGGATCGCGGCCCCAGTACTGGTTCGTAATCCTGTAAGGTACATTGCAGAGATCCCACCAGATACTGCCCCAGACACTTGCGTCAACGTAGACTCGCTTCTTGCGCAAGAAGACACACGCACTCAGCGAGCTGATGACGATGGTGAACGACTGGGCTTCGTTTCACGTTCGTCACCTTCCAAGGCTCGGTGGTGTTAGCCTTGACCGGTGCGCTAGCGCACAACGACCCACCTCCCGCGCCGAACATTCACCCTGCATCAAACCGCACACTCCACCCGCAACCCTGCGCTCACCGCCGCCCTGTTCTAGACGGCGAACACCAGGCTCGGAACTGTGACCTCAAGATGTCGCAATCATCATGTGCAGAGCAACCGTTATCTGCTGTACGGACAAGCCTATCATCAGCACCCAATCTCCACGTTGTGCACATCTCCGTCTACGGCCCTGCGTCTCATTATGCATCATTTAGCGACCGACGATAAGCACACCAGTCACAATTGCGTTAACTCCCGGCCATCCGTGCCTTCGCCGCGGTCCACTGCAAAGAGATGGAGATGGCGTTTTGTCAAGGCGCTAACCAGCCGAAGCCAGTCCGGATGGGGCGTTCGCCCCTCTAAGCCACCCCCTCCCGCGAAGAGACACCAGACCTTTCTACACAGCACGTGGAAAGATGGGTCGACCGACAACCCGGCTCTCGAAGGACCAACCACGCGGCGGTCTCTGCTCCCTGTCCGTGTGACTGTGTGCAACTTCGTTTATTGACCACGGGCCGCGCATTGTCTACCCGGCATCAGACTCGACGCTGTTCGCAGCCCTGCCCCAGGGCTCCAGCCGCAAGACGACCTGTGGCAATGACCACTGCCAACGAAACCTCAGACACGTCATCTCGGCCGTCGAAGGCAAAGTTCTCGGTGGATGCTGGAGAAGGCGCAGCATTACGGAAACGTTCCAGGTCACGTGGCGCGAGACGACCATCAGTTGACATTGAGAAATCTATAGAGACTGATGCCGCTGAAGATGAGGATCCGCAGCTCCGATCGCTAGGCGGCTACAAAGGGCGGCAGGTAGGGTGTATTGTTCAGCAAGATGTTCGTTCGCTGACTCTCTAGGCTTTCAGCGTGAGCGAGTTGCTCTTTCTAGCTTATGAATCTGTTGGTGTAATATACGGAGACATCGGGACCTCGCCGTTATACGTCTTTTCGTCCACGTTTTACTCGCCGCCCAGTCGTCAAGACATTCGAGGGGCGCTCTCCTTGATCATCTGGTCTCTCACCGTTATAGTTACCCTCAAGTATGTCCTGATCATACTACGAGCTGACAACGACGGCGAAGGCGGCACATTTAGCACTTATTCGTTGTTGTCTCGATATGTACGTAGGATGACTTGCGACGCGGTCCGTCTCGATCTGAAGCTTACGAACACAGGCCAACATATCGAATAACGACCCTCGAGACGCGACAAGATCACGCAAGTCGAGAGTTTTGTTTAGGTACGTTTTCCGACCCACAGACGAACGAGCACTAACGCAGGTTCTTTAGTCGATCGCAAAAACATGTTCGCTCGACGATTGAAAAGACAACGTTCTTCCGCTACCTTCTCCAGGCCATAGGAGTCTTTGCTGTGTCAATGGCCATTGCTGATGGAGTACTGACCCCAGCGCAATCAGTCCTTGGTGCGGTGCAGGGTCTTAACGAGATCAACAGGAACGTCTCCAAGTCCACCATCATCGGCGTTACCTGCACTATCTTGATCTTGCTGTTTCTTGCCCAGCCGTTCGGCATCAATCGATGTTCAAAAGCCTTTTCCCCGATTGTCATCGTCTGGCTGGCGCTAAACTCCGCTTTCGGGATGTACAACCTAGCAAAGTACGCTCCATTGTCCATGTTGCTCGCCCGCGCTGTACTGACGTTGTTAGACATGACCATGGCATGTTACAGGCCTTCAACCCATACTACGCATTCAACTATCTCGTACGCAACAAATACAGCGGATGGCGCAGTCTTGGTGGCATTCTCCTATGCTTCACTGGCGTGGAGGTCCTGTTCGCTGGTATCGGAGCTTTCAGTCGACAGGCAATTCAAGTCAGCTGGATTGGGTTTGTGTACCCGAGTCTCCTTCTGACTTACGTCGGCCAAGCAGCGTTCATTGCAGAGCGTCCTGAGGCTTATGCTGATCCATTTTTTAATTGCGCACCCCCTGGGTGGCTGATACCTTCTTTCATTATTGCTATTTGTGCGGCTGTCGTTGCTTCACAGTGTATTATTACAGCTACATTCCATGTGGGTTTATCTGTCCACCCTTTAATACTTGCTAACCCACTCTAGCTACTGGCACAGCTCATGAAGCTATCCTATTTCCCACAGATTCAAGTCAAACATACCTCCAAAACCTACTATGGCAACTTCTACGTCCCCGTCGTAAACTGGCTACTGATGATAGGCACTGTCCTCGTTGCGGCGATCTACAATAACACAGCATCGCTGGGAGACGCCTACGGCGTGTGTGTCATGTTCGTGACCCTCTTCGATACGATCCTCGTCACCCTCATCGCCGTCCTCGTATGGCGCATCAAGCCATACTATATCTTCCTACCACTGGTCGCTATCGCTTGCATAGACGGCACATACCTCAGCTCAGCCCTTGTCAAAGTCCCGGACGGCGGCTGGTTCACAATATTACTATCGTGCCTTCTAGCGTGTATCTTCATACTGTGGCGCTTTGGAAAGGAGCAGCAATGGAAGTCCGAAGCCGAGGATCTGTTCACCACAACGTACTTCGTCAAGACGAACAAGAATGGGAATCTAGAGCTCACAGAGCAATTCGGGGGTAAAGAGTTGAGCTCCATGGGAGGGGTCGGCATCTTCTTCGACAAAGAAGGCAACACAACGCCGATCGTTTTCAGCCAGTTTATCCGCAAGCTCGTGACCGCCCCGGCGGTGATAGTCTTCTTCCATCTGCGGCCTGTAGAGAAACCCACAGTTCCACTCGAAGACCGGTATAATGTCACACGACTCGCGATTCCAAATGGCTACCGCCTGGTGGTCGATTACGGATACAAAGACGAGGTGTTTACCCCCGACTTGAGCGCTTTGATATACGATCAGGTGAGAAATCACATTGTCGTCCGAGCAGCGGACAAGAAACGCGAGAGCGCCACAGAATCCGCAGCGAAGCGCCGACGAAGCTCCGGAATCCTGAAGAACTCGAGTTTTTCCAACGATGCTTCTGCCACTCAGACCGACGTTTCCGAGAAGGAAGACTCGACCTCATTGGCGGTGGAGCGAGCGCGCAAGAGATCGCGCCAGATTTCCTCCAGCTCAATCGCTACCAGCAGCACTGCCGCACGACTCGATGCTTTAGATCGCGCATTCAAGGATGAAGTCCTGTACATCATTGGCAAAGAGCAGATGCGGGTGAAAGAAGGCACGAACATCGCTCGATCGCTGCTGCTCAAGGCATTTATTGTATTGAGGGACAACACACGAGCGAAAGTGCAAAGCATGAGTGTGCCGATAGATAAGGTCATCGAGGTAGGTTTTGTGAAAGAGGTATAGATGGGCTGGGTTTTGAGGCCTCAGAATATACAACTTCATAAGATGCTTCCATTGCAAGTCCACCACCAATATGCTGTCTCTCACCGTCTTCCATGTCCTATATCGGAATCTTCGAGAGCAGCAGCGTACATGACCAGATATCTGGAGTACCTGCAACAGGTAAAGGCGAGTCGGACGTCGCACGCGGTGTGTGGCAGCGTTGGTGTGAGCTCGTACTGCGGGGCTGCAAGTGTGTTCTGGAACATGATGCAAGAACGGGTGCGCTAAACTCGCCTAAACTCAACGTCAAATGTTGGCCACATGATCACATTACCTATGAGTCTACGCTCTCCAAAGTTTCCAGTCGCATGGCGTCGATTTCTTGAGACACTGCACGTCGCCAAAACTTCTCAAGAGAGGCTAAGCATCACCAAGCTTGCGGACCGGGCCTGTGAGCAGCATGTTTCAATAACGTTTCGACATCCTATTCCACAGCTTCAGCAGCCACGCCATTCTTGTCTCTCAGCTTCTTTCCATATTCTCTTCTTTGTCACCTCCAAATAATGGTAATGCTGCTCAACGTTCTAATTATAATTGCGGCAACAGGCTGCGCATCAGCTCTGCCAACGCTGGTTTCGCGGCAGGCGGAAGGAAACAGCACTTGCGATGCACGTAAATACACGAAGCTTGTGGGCGGGATAGAAGAGAATATGTTCATTCAGAAGCAAGAGCTGCAGGGGTGAGGACTTTTGCCCAAGTACACACGGCAAAGCATCATAACATACTAATCTATCTCAGCCTGCAAACGCTCCAAGCCATCAGCACAACCTCCCACGCACAAGCACCGGCCAACGGCACTCAGTCCAACTTCCAACTCAACCAGATCTCGCTCGTCTCAACACAGCAGAAGGCCATCGCAGTGCGCGAACGCAACCAAAGACTCGCCGACGAACTCAGCAGCCCCAGTGCAATGGGCTTGGCGATGGTTGCGCAGATGCAGGTTGCCGTGATGCTTGACGTCCAAGGTCTGAGTGGTGCCGCGGGCGACGAGCAGATGCTCGGGAAGCTGGTGGACCGCGTCAAAGGAGCTATGAGCCAAAACCAAGCGAACTTGAAGATGGTCGATATGGGGTGTGGAAAGTAGGTGCAGCTGGGTGAAGGGCAACGAGGTGAAAGGCGAATCGGTCGGCGGCCGCAACTCACACCGCCCATGGCGACATGGCAGAAGTCTGCTATTGTGCGGCTGGCACAATAGAACGGTGAGGATGAGGAATGGTGAAGACGCAGAGGAGGCAATAGAGAGTGAAGTCTATTGTCCCACCAGCCACCTATGGTATATAAAAGCGTCTCGCCAGCTCTTCGACCTTCGAACCGCCGTCGCTTCTACGCTCTTCTTCCTGTAACCACTTTGTTCGTTGCGCTGGCGCATCTCTTCATTCGTCCTGGAGACGGCTCAATCTACTATACATCCGTCCTGGAGACGACTTAATTTACCCTACAACACTGAACGTTGCATCCATTGGCCCACTGTTACACATACCTCATTTTGCAAACGCTACGCGACGGTCAGACACGCGCAGCCCTCACAACAGCAAACGCGCTCTCCACACGTCACTTCACTCTCCCTCGACTTTGGCTTTTGGTCCACCACGCTTCTTGCACCAGCAATCACTCGACGTGTGACACAGTGCCACCCACTGCATCCACATTAGCCTTTTACGACCAACTTCACCATGGCCAACTCAATGAAGTCCGGCAAACTGACCTACGAGCGCCTTGAGCGCAGCTTCGCGCGCCTCCACGACAACGTACTCACGCAGCTCCCCGAGCTCAAAGACGCCGCACGTGTTCGCCAGCTCCAGGACGCCATCAAAGATGCACTCCACGCCGCCCGCCTCGGCGAGCACAACGACATCGTCGACTCTCCCGGCCAGCTCAAGCGCGACCTCAAGCTCCGCATCGCCAAGATCCACACGCAGCACGACGACCTCGACGCCCTCGCCGCAGCTACACCCACCGCCGCCATCCAGTCCAGCATCCGCACCTTCGCCCCCACCACAGCAAACACTACACTCACCCCTCGCGCCGCCGCCCAGCCGCGCCGCCGCACCCGCCGCTCAACCACCACCGCGCACCAGCAGGAGAACCAGCCCCTCCGTCTCCCCACCACCACCCCCAACACCCTCACCGCAGCAGTGAAGAAGACCCTCTTCCCCGCGCGCCGCAACACCACCACTCTCTCCCCCCCAACGGCCGCACCCCGCACCACCGCCCCAGCAACCCAGAAACCCCCCACCCGCCGCATCGCCGCCCGCCGCCGCTCCCGCGCACCCCTCGCGCCCTTCGCCTCCGCTGCAGAGGAGCAGGCCGAGCAGCGCGCCGTCGCGCTCGCCCTGGTGCGGCTGTCTGCGCACGGGAGCCAGCCGTGTCCCGCGGTGGTGGGGGGCGTGTACACGGCGCCCGTGGTTGTGGGCTCCAAGAGGGCGCATGGCGACGGCAACGACGACGACGAGGACGACGACGACAACAACAACAACAACGACGATGACGATGAAGACGACGACGACGAAGAGAAGCAGCGTGGAGCCCCCAAGCGGCTCCGCTCTTTGCCCCCTCTCCCCTGCTTGGCTGCACTGGATGCCTCCCAGGCCTTTGAGGCTGGGGTGCAGTATGCGGCTGCGCAGCTTGGAGAGGGGGAGGGGGTGGTGGCGTGGGTGAGGGGGGAGTTGGGACGGGGTGTTGTTGTTGTCGGTGGGGGAGGAGGAGGAGGAGGAGAGGGAGGTCGTCAGGGTGGTGTGGGGGTGGCGGGGCGGGGGTTCTGGGATGTTGTGTGAAGTGCTTCGTTGCTTTTGTTTTTTCTTGTTCGTAGGATTTGCAAAGGGTTGTGTAGACACCAGACGTGTTTTTTTGAGGATTTTTTTTTTTGGGCGCGGGTTCAAGGCGTTAAGGGGTGTGGGTTCCTCAATAAACAGTATCTCTTACCTCTATCTCTCCCGCGCGTGACTGTGTGCCTCCAATCCTATCGCCTCGCCACCCCATACCCCCCACCCTCCGCCTCTTCGCAGACGGCAGGAGCTCCCCCCCCTCCTCACGCTTCCGCTTCAGCCTTGCAGAAGGCACCGGAGCGTACACACCCGCGGCCTCAAACCGCTGCTCCACCACCTCCCCCACGGCCTCGTACACCGCACCCCCCTGCTCCCGCTCTCCCTCCGCGCCCCCCCTCAGCTTGCCTTCCTCCTCCCCCTCCTCCCCGCCGCCGCGCCCCCCAGCCCGCTCCAACACCATCCTCGTCACCTCCTCGCTCGACACCTTCCTTACCCGCAGCGCAGCGACATCGACGCCGTCGTCCTCCAGCAGCAGCAGCCGCTCGGCGACGCTGGATTTCTGGCTCCACGTCAGTGCGCTCCAGGCGCGGGTCAGGGAGAGGGATTTCTTCAGCAGCGAGGCGCGGGCGCGGGCGCGCCAGTCTTGGACTGGAGGGGGAGGGGTTGGCGACGGAGGGGGGAAGGGGGGACGCGAGGAGGAGGAGGAGGAGGAGGAGGGAGGAGAAGGGGGACGAGAAACCAAGGGTCGCGTGTCAGGGACGATGATCTCCGGCCCCGGGCTGCCGTCTTCTCTCATCGACTCCGCGGCAGTAGCCGGGGCGCTGCAGCTCCCTCTCCCACGGTTCCCTCTTCTGTCAACGGTGGTGGTGGTGGTGGTGATGGTAGCTTTCCCCCCCTTCCCCGCCCGCTCTCTCATCACCACCATCGCCTTCTTCCCCGCAGCCGCCCGCTCCTCCTCCGCCTCAAAGTCCCTCACATACCGCTCCGCGACCGGATCCCAAGTGACCAGCTCGCCTCTCCCACTTTGGGCACCAGCATCATGCATGAGGCGCGCCTTGCGTGCCCAGGCTGCTGCTTTGAGAGCCGTGATATCCGGGTGCGGGTGCGGGTGCGATGAGGAAGGAGACGCAGGCTCTGCACAAGGACGATGTGCACAAGGACGATGTGAAAAAGAGCCTTCTGCAACACCAACCCCATCATCGACAGTTGTGTGCGCACAAAGAGCGGAGAGGAACGCGCGGCGCGCGGTGTATCCCGACAGCGAGACGGCGAGGGAGCGCGCCCATGCTGTTTGGTCGTCGGTCAGTTGGTGGTCTCTGCGATTGTACGGGATGAGCGGTGAGCGTTTCTGCACGCGGTTGCTGTTGCTGCTCCTGCTGCTGCTGTTGCTGTTGCAGCGAGGCTTTGTGCGGCTGGGTTTTGTAGGCCGTAGGATTCTGCGGGGAGATGGGGTGGTCTGTTGCGTGGCGCGGTGATCAGATGTGGGCATTTCTGCGTGGGTGCGACGGGTGTCGTGGGTGTGTGTGTGTGTGTGTGTGTGTGTGTGTGTGTGTGTGTGTGTGTGTGTGTGTGTGTGTGTGTGTGTGTGTGTGTGTGTGTGATATGCTATTCTGCGTGATGTTGTACCAGTGTAAAGAAGTATATCTGCGGTTTGCTTATTTGGCTTGCAAGGGGGGAATGTGCTGGTAAGCTCTGTACAAGGATTGTGGTGAAGGGATGGGTGGATGGATGGATGGAAGATTCTTGTCCACCTGCTGTGAGCACAAAGCGGTGTTCACAGTGCGCACACATATGTGTAGTGTTTTTGGCTGAACAGTGCATCTGTGGTGATGTTAGCACTTTGTCGACACTGTTTAGGACTGCGCGACACCCAAAGCAAAATGAATACAGTGAATCTGGTCCGCATTGTGCGCTGTAGTAAAGCAACACCTAGACAAAAGGTAAGAAATCCAGCAGTCGTAGGTTGCTACCTTTTTTCCCCATCACTCAAGGCGTTCATGTCCAGGCGTGTTAGTAGACTACATAGAACCCAGTATTCCTCGCGCTGGCTTCCCCTCTTACTTGCCGCTGTCATCCCCCCCACCTCCTCTTCTGCCTTATAGTCCCTCAAATAGTACCTAGCCCCTCCGTGCATAAGACGCGTCTTGCCTGCTGCTTCTTCGCAGGATACATAGCAAATCTGGCCAGCATTGTGCGGAGCAGTAAAGCCAACACCCAGCTCACAGCTAAGATGACCAACAGCACTAGTTCACAATCTACCCCCATAGTATCTAAGTTTTAACGTGCATGTAGCAGTCTGCATAGCACGGTGATGAGATGCAGCTATCTGCGTAGCAAGATGCTTGACATCTGTGCCCACGGTGATGCTTCTGTTAGCAAGATGCTTAAAACACAATAGCCAAGTTTCAGCTCAGGGCCAGAGTCTCGACAACTCGATACTAACATGCCGTCCACTTGCTGCAAGGGCGCAAGCTGCGTGCGCTTGACATGACGCTTTGGATGGCTGATGGGCAGTCAGAAGGGGACACACAGTTAGTGGGACATGTAAAATTGGTATACAGTAGAAACGACACCGCAGGGTGAGGACGAGGACAGTGCCATACAATGCGTACAGGACAAAAGAACAAGAACAAGAACAGAATAACCCCACAAAGATGCGCAAAACACGTACAACTACTTAATTGTTACATTGTGAATAGGTACTGGTACTGGTACTGGTACTGGTACTGGTACTGGTACTGGTACTGGTACTGGTACTGGGTGAGCGACAGAACCCGCTGTGGCAGACCGCGATAGCCTAGCCTAACCTAGCCTAGCCTCCCACTTTAGTGTGCAGTGTGTATGTAGGTACTCGACGTTATGACAATGTCGATGCTGGGCGCGGGAGACGCGTCTGCGCGCGCCGCCGCGCCGCTACATCCTTGCTCACCCGCGTGCGTGCCTGTCTCGGCCAGACAGCATGCTACTCGGATTGCAATCAGTGCTTCTCACTGCGGGCTACCGGGTTGGCGAGATGAATTCAAATGCCGGAGCTCGATCCGGGGCTGCGAGCCGCGAGTCATGCAGTGCTGCATGCGGCGCACGGCAGGCTGGATCGGGGCCATACCCCGGACGGGGATCGCCGGATTGGGGACAAGGCCACAGCCCTACCCTGCGGCACCGGTGATTCTCGGCCAGGTGCGTGGGGTTGCCGGAGTAGATTTCCCTGTTGACGCAGACGCAGACGCAAACCCGATTCGTTGCGAGCGCTTTCTCACGGCTGTACAATATAGCCTGATAAGACTAGATCCATTGCGTCAGCGGAACGTTTCCGACAGGTTCGGCCGGTTGTGTTCAGTGTGTTCAGGAGAAGGCGTGCATCTGCGGCGGGATGAAGAGCTGGTGGCTCTGGTGGATCATCTCCTCGATCTTGCTGGTTTCGTTCATTTCAAAGTCGTGCATCAGCTGCATTTGTTGCTGGTGGTTGAGGCCGTTGGCGCGGGCTTCCTGGCTCCAGCCGGGGTTGAGGTAGTCGGCCATCTCGTAGCCTTGGTTCGCGGCGTAGTACTCGTTGTACAGCGGGGACGTGAGCGGCATCGTCGGCGTGTTGTACTGGTCTTGCTGGGGCAGGGTGAAGGTGGGGTTCCACTGCGGCAGCTCGGCAAAGGTCGTTGGCAGCGCGGCGAACTGCGTGGTAGGCGGGTAGGCGAAGATTGGCACGTTGGAATCGATGGACGTCTTCGGACTTGGATCGTACTGCTGCTGCTGCTGCTGCTGCTGCTGCGGCTGCTGCGGCTGCGGCTGCGGCTGCGGGGGCGGCTGCTGGGACGAGTTTTGACTCGCGGGCGAGCTTGCAAAGTTGGAAGAGCCGGACTGCACGTGGTCCTGCTTGAAGAATGGCTGTCCCTGGTTTGATAAATAGCCGAACGGCGGTTGTGCGTTATCCTTGGGCGTGCTCACCGATGTGGTGGACACTGTAGCAGGGCTCGTTGTCCGAGATCTGTTGACGCCGTCCACGATACCGCCCGAGACGACCGAGGCGCAGTCGGAGGGCGAGTTGGCAGTAATGGGCACGTCGCCGTCCTTGTTGTAGATTTCCATGCAGGCTTCAATCAGGTTGCGATACAGCTCCATGGCCGAGGCAACACCAGGCCATCGGTCAGAAGCCAGCCTGATGGACTCCATGGCGACGGCCAGGTGGCCCTCGACCTCGTCGCGGGTGTGCAGGCGGCGCACTTCTTGATAAGACAAGGTCCACAGCATGGTGTTGATGCACATGAAGATGGACTGCACAAAGATCCACGTGACGTCGACCAGCTGCATGTCGATTTGCCTCTTGCTCATGTAGATGTTGTACTGGCAGGCATCGTAACAGCGGATGGCGGCTTGGAGCGAGGGCCTCGGGACCTGTGGCGAGGGACGGTAGATGAAGACGACCATGGTGTTGTAGCGTCCCACGAACCTGGGCATGTCAGTACAGATCAGGTGAAGGGGAAGATTGTGTACGCACCAGACCTTGGTCAAGCCAGAGCCGCCGTCCATCTCGGGACTGGTGTCTCGCCAGGCCTCGATCTTGTTCTGAATCTCTGCGAACCAGGGATGCTGGTCGTCCTTGGGCTCGTCTGTCTTGCGCTGATAGAGCTTCTTTCTGATTTCGAGCTGCAGCAGTCGCATCTTGTAGAAGTGGATGCCGATCCACTTCTTGAGCGAGGCCTGTGGGGCGGGCTTGACGCCTTCTCTGGTGATGTAGACGTCGTCGACGAGCTCGGCGAAGTTGACGTCAATGTGCTGTCGTCGCACGGCCATGTGGGCGGGCCTCCCGAGGCTGTGCGACAGGCCGTAGTCCATGGTGAGCAGGCTCCAGAACAGACGGCGGCGCATGTCGACTTCGAGGGGATCGGCGGGGCGGCCTCCGGGGCCGCGGGTGATGGTCTTCTCCTCGTGGAGGCCCAGGGCCTGGCAGAGGCGCATGCCGAGGCCGATGATGTAGTAGACGGCTGTGCGGGTGGGGGTGAGGAGCGAGTAGCCGGCGACCAGGCCAAAGCACTGCAGGGTCTTGAGGTTCATGGGCTTGATGGCGGCCTCGAAGTACTTGAGGGCGGCGAGGTAGTAGCTGTCGGCGAGGCCGGCGTAGTGCGTGTCCATCTTCTGCAGGCTGATGGCAATGACCATGCGCAGGCAGTAGTTCTGGTAGGGGTCGGCGGAGCCGTTGTAGACGTCTTGGACGTCCTGGGTGAAGGTCGGCTCGTGGAAGATGGGGTACATGGGGTGGACTGGAGGCGGTCAGCAGAGCGGCGGGGAGTTGGGGCGGGGCAGCGGTGGGGAGTCGGGGCGGGGCGGGCCAGGCGTGCCTTTGCAGTAGAACAGCTCGACGAGCAGGTTGGTGAGGTCGCGGTTGGGCAGGTCCTCGGCGGCGACGTCGCTGACCAGCGGGTAGACCTTGGAGGTGGGGCGCTCGTCCTCCTGGTCAAAGGTGGCCTTGATGCTCTGCTGGCGGGCGTGGGGCACAATCTCGGAGATGGTCTTGGACTCGGTGAACTGCTTGGCCAGCTGCATGACCAGGCGGGTGATGGTGATGCCGCTCGAGGGCCCGAGGAACTTGGACTCGTCCGTGTCCTGGACGCGCACGGCGGCGGCGCCGCGCATGACGTCCTCGGCGTCGGGCTCGACGTCGTCGCGGTCGAGGGCGGCCAGCTGGGCCTCGAGGTCGCGCACCTTGTGCTGCAGGTGCACGACGTAGTTGCGCGGGATCTTGCGGGCCTTGGCCGGGTCGTAGTACTCGCAGTGCGAGTTGGTGCGCTCGCAGGGCCCGCAGCGAGGCAGCCCGGGGTCGCATCGAGTCTTGCGCTGCGGGCGTGTCAGTCGCGCTCTGCCTGTCCACGTCTACACGTCTGCACGTGTGCACGTCTACTCGTCTGCGCTCGTCTGCGCGGGGCTGCTCACCGTCCGGCAGCGACAGCACGCCGTCAGCGTGTGCGCGATCCTGCTGGCCTGCGCGCCGCTGGGCCCGTCGGCATCGTCGGTTCTGGGCTTGGCCGCTTTGGCGGCGTCCATGGTGCGCGGTCACCGCAGGGAAGTCACCGCTGGGAAGTCACCGCTGGGAAGTCACCGCTGGGAAGTCACCGCTGGGAAGTCACCGCTGGGGAGGTCACCGCAGGGAGGGGCGACGTGCGGCGGTTCTGTCGAGCTCGGCTTCAGGGGCGGGGAGGCGGGCACGCACGTCCATAAGGGCTGGCAGCGGGCGTGAGGCGGGCGAGCAGTGGGGAGCAGGTGGGAGCAGGTAGCACACAAGCAGCACGCAGGTAGCAGCAGCAGCAGCAGCAGCACAGCAGTAGCACAGCAGTCGCGCAGGTGTGAGGCCCCGAGGCCCGCTGGCTGCGGCACGTCCCCGGCCCAGCAGCGCACTGAGCGCAGCGGCCGGTCGCCGTCCAGCGAACGTCGTCTCCAGCGGCCATGGTCCATGCCCCGGCGCGGGCGGCCACTGGCACGCAACCACGGCCCCCGCGCCCGCTGCCCAATCACGGCGCCGGCAAGCAGCGCGGCACTTCGCAACCCGCTGCTGGCGCGGGCACTGCGTGCTGGCGACTGGGCGAGACTGTGCTGCTCTGACAGCCGGGGCGGCGTGTGCGGGCCTCGACCTCGCACCGCTCGGCGAAGACTGCGCGGCTGCGCGGGCTCGTCAAGTGTCCAGGTACCAAGTGCCAGTCTGGACGTGGTTGTGACTGTGACTGCACTGCGACTGCACTGCGACTGCGACTGCGACTGCGACCGCCATTGCACGCGTGCCTGGCTAGTCCATGTACACGGCGACTGTATCCACCGCAGACACCCTGACGCCTACCAGCCGCCTGGCCCCGACGACGCCACCACCCGTCACTCGCTCACCACCACCCACGGCCCACTGCCAGCGCACCTCGAGGAACGCCTCACGCCTTGCTGCCCCGCGGCCCTGCTTGCCGCCTCCCACGCCATCCCCCCGCCACGCATCTGCAGCACCGAGCAGGTAAGTCCGTTTCCTCTATCGCCGCCATGCATCGGCGCCAGACGCACCGCATGCCCCTCACGTTCTGCTGCTGCCCTGTTGCTTGTGCGACCTGCGACGTGCCCGCATCCCTCTCCATGTGCTGTCTCCGCCTTGTCCACCTCCCACGTGGCTGTCCGCCCCCCTGCTGCCGCGACCATGTCCAAGGAAGCTTATCCGTCTGTTGAAGGGAACCACCTCATGGTCCTGGACACCCCGCTGCTCCGTGTGAGCCGCCCTGTCGCTGCCTGCTCGCGCTGCCGCGCTGCCAAGGTCAAGTGTGACGGCAAGCTGCCAGCCTGCACCGCCTGCGAGAAGTCGAACCGTGTCTCCGAGTGCTCCAGCACAAACGACCAGTTCGCAAGAGGCAAGGAGAGGAGCTATGTCGCCACTCTCGAGGCCCGCGTCGAACGACTCGAGAAGAAGATTGCCGAGTCGAGAAACAGGAGGAAGTCGTCGACCATCTTGATGCTGGACTCGTCCGAGACCTCCACCCCCCGCAGGACTTCCGTCGACACCCTCAAAGCCCCAAAGCCCATCAGCAAGCGCGCCGCACGCCGGAAAGAAGCATCCCAGATCGACGAGCTGGTCTCAGACTTTGGCCTTCTGTGAGTCGACTGCGCTGACTTGCCCCCCCCCCCCCAAATGCTGACCCCGCAGTGCCGTCAATGCCACAGCGCGAGACTTCTATGGCTTCACGACCGAGATGTCGTATGCCCGTCTCATCCTGTCAGCTGCCGCCAAGGAGGCTCTTCCTACCGGGCTCCATAAAGCCCTGCCCGCAAAGTATGCCGCAACCCCGCTGATACAGCACTTCTTGAACAACATCTTCGTCCTCGTGCCGGTCTTTGAGGAGGCTTCGCTGTATGCTTCGATAGACGCCATCTACCAGCAGGGCGACGTCGCAACTCCCTGGGACCGGTGGATCGTACGCATGGTGCTAGCCATTGCCTGCATATCGCAGTCCGAGCAGCGAGGTGACGCCCACTACTCGGACGCCGTCGGCCATGTCAACGCTGCTCTCGAGAACGCAGAGGACGTCCTGCACCCTGGCTACGTGACGAGCATCCAGGCCCTGGTGCTCTTCACCATCTACGCCGCCATGGATCCGCACCACTTTGACAGCTGGACCCTCATCGGCGCAGCCTCGAGAGCCATGATTGATCTTGGCATCCACCAGGATCCCTCGAGGAATATCGTCGTCCCCAAGGGCAAGCTCGAAGTCCGGAGGCGCGTGTATTGGTGTGTTTACGCCATTGATCGGTGCGTGACGTCTTCCAACATCAGCACTCTTGCTAACACGCACAGATCCACGTCCCTGGTCCAGACCAAGTCTTTCTCGTTTTCAGACGAGGCAACCAATGTAGCCTTCCCATTCCACAACACGGCTACCTCGCCAAGATACAGCTCACCCCAGGCCGCTGTCTTCCAGCAAAACTTCGACTCTGCTCTGGACATGTTCAGAATTCGCGAAATCCAGTCCGAGTGGTACATGGACCTCTTCCAGTCGGGACGTGAACCCTGGCCTGAAGCGTACCCCTACATCTGGAAGCAGTACGCGAGGATGACAGACTGGTACAACGACATACCACAGAGCACTCTGCCGGCCTTCAAGCGCGGCTTTGAGCTGGAGCTGCTCTACAGCTACGTCTACATCCTCTCGCCGAGCCCGCGCATCCCGCACATCGACGAGTACGCCCAGCGGCTGATCTTCGAGCACTGCATCTCGTACTCGCTCATTCTGCTCGCCATCCTCACCAAGTCTGCACCCAACTCCAAGTCGCCCGTCACCTTCTACGACGCTATGCGAGCGTACATGACTGGCAGACAGTTTGTCGACGTGCTCTCGCGCAACCTCGATGCCATCCTCAACCCCGTCCCGCCGTCCCCTCCCGCAACGACAACTCCCCCCATGGCCTCTGACGATCCGCTCGCGCCTCCTGCGCAAGCCGGCCCGCCGCCGTTCCCTGCACCGCAGCTACCAGAGGGGCAGGCGACACCTCTCGATCCGACAGCGCGAGCCATCAACGCCCTCAACGACTTCACGCAGATTCTGTCCAACTTTGGCCTCCGCTTTGGCTTCACCCATTGGCGCGATCGCTTCCAGAGGGAGTCCGCGGCGCTGTCCGCCCAGCTGTACCAGCGCAGGTCAACGTCACCGCGCCCGTCGTCGACAGCGTATCCGCCTCAGTGGGTGCCGATGCCCTCCGTCTCCCCCCACACGCCCGGCATGATGTACCCCGGCCCCACGACCCCGCCGTCTCTCTTCCCGCAGCAGGCCAGCCCCTTTTCAGGCTCCATGCCGTACACCGGCAACCCCTTCGACGCGCCCACGCAGAGCCCCTACCAGCAGGCCATGTCCTACGAGTCCCCCCAAACCCAGCAGCATCCGCACATGTACGCCACGCCCTCGCCCCAGCCCATCCCCGACATGCCCCTGCCCACAGACGGCACCCGCCGCGCCGTGATTTACGGCCCGGGCATGCCCCGACAGCACTCGGGCGCCCAGCCCCACGAGAACGGCGTCTCCGCTGACGCACCGCACTGGCCCCAGGTCCACCCGCCGCAGACCGACGCCGCCTGGCCCGGCACCACCCACGACGGCGGCGCCGTGCAGTGGCCGCCCAGCAGCCACGCGACTTGGGGGTGAAGACGACACACCATTGCTGTATATGGCGTGATTGTGGTTGCCGTCGCGAGCCGCAGTTCCTTGCAGCGCAGCGCAACACCGCACTCCCTCTCAAGCGTCTCAAGCGCCTCAAGCGCCTCGAGCGTCTCGAGCGTCTCAAGCGTCTCAAGCGCCTCGAGCGCCTTCTCGCGACGTCCCCAACAGCAGCAGATACTCCTCGTACGAGGTCCCACGCACTGACTCGCCTGTTGCGTGCTTGCTTGCTGCTGCCGCCGATGTTCCCCCGATGATTTCCCGATCCCGACGCCGCGCCCCATCGCAACACCACTCCCCTCCCGATGGTGCATATCTGCCGGCCAGCAGAGCGGTGCGCGGTACTCCCCGCGATTCCCCACAGCATGGGGCTATGAGGGTCTGGATCTGGACCTGGATCTGGGTCTGGATCTGAATCTGAATCTGAATCTGGATCTGGGTCTAGATCTAGATCTCTTCTGTCCTATCCTATCCTATCCTATCCTATTCCACTCCGTTCAACGGAAGAAGGGGAGAGGGGGAGAGGGGGGAAGCAGAAGAGGATTTTTTCTCTTCCTTAGCGGACGGGTACCTACATAGTAGATAGGCTATGTACTGCTGGGCTGCGCTAAAATGTTCGCTACTGTAGCTAAGGGGATTGCTGAGATAAGATAAGAAGTAAGCTAAGGGGGCGTAAAGGCTTGTTGCGAGGAAGTGTATAGTAAGTAAGCGTGTGTAGGCGGTGTTGGAGTAGGGAAGGTGGGGTAGAGAGTGGGTAGATAAACAGAGAGATAGAGGGGGGGAGGGGGGGAGGGAAGCAGAGAGGATAGTAAGGGAAACAGAAGGGAAGGAGCAAGTTAAGTAGGAAGAGGGGACGGGGAAGTAGAAATACATTTAACTTCCTTCTATTCTTTCTTTCTTGCTTCCTTGCTTGCTTGCTCAGTCAGTTAGTTAGTTGATTGATTGTGTGTGCGTGTGTGTGTATGTGTCTGCGCGACTGTGTATATAGCGAGCGAGCTGTTGTTCGATCTGGTCGGGATTAGAGAGCAAGCTGTTGTTTGATCTAGATTAGAGAGCGAGCTGTTTGTTTGATACCTAGCAGACATGTGTTTGATGTTTGATGTTTAATAGAAGATATTAGACGAGATTAGCATGTAGGAGATTACATTAGCATGTAGGAGATTAGATTAACGTAATGGATAAGCGAGTCGGCCAGGCAAGCGAGTCGGCTACCCTGCCAAGTTTGCGCAGCTCTAAAGTCGTATAACTCAACAACGCAGTGCTATAATATATAGAAATTCAGGCAGTAGACTAAGCTATAACTGAGCTATCTTTCTTGCAGGTACGTGAGTTATAGCCTTGCTCTCTGCACCTTGTGCAGCGCGCAAGAGCCTGACGGCTAACGCCTGATTGCTCTCCTCCCTGACGCTTGTCACGAGCAATCTGCTAATCAACCTCACGTTGAGCGAGTATATCCTTGCCAGCTCTCTTTGTTAGCACTCCTTGGTGTTGTACACGCTTTCTCTTGCGCTGCCTACGCGCAGAAGCTGCCTGATTTGCCTTCTCAAGACTAGCAATCTGATTGCGCATTAGCTTGGCTGACAGCATTATTACCTCAGCGCCCTTCTTAAGCTGGTCAATTGCTTCAATAATTGACGCTGGTGATGAGCTCTTGTGCTTACGGACGCGCTCACGTATTAGCGTTGATTGAGCTTTAAGCTCACGCATGTTGCTTGGTGTACAAGCCTCCTAGAGAGCTTCTGTAAGAGCAGCTGGTGGAGTTGGTGTACGCAGCTGCACGTTAAGCTTTGAGAGAACAACGTCTGGCTGACATAGGATAAGGCCAGCGCCTTGAAAAGCTGCGCGTATATTAGCTGGTGTGAATAATCAATCGTACGCTGCCTTAACAGCTGGCAGAAACTCAAGCTTGGTGATATAGTTGATCTGATGCCAGATCAGGCTCTCAATCTCACAGCTATACGCGCGCTTCAGCGGTGAGAAGCAGCCAACGTCGAGAGGCTGGAGCAGGTGAGATGAGTGAGGTGGCATGCAGAGCGTATAGATATTGCTCTCCTTACAGAGCTCTTGAAATTCAAGAGAGTGGTAGCTCTTGTGGCTATCAAGGATGAGCAGGCGACGCGCTCCTACTGTACGAGCCTTTGTGTGAGCGTTAAAGTGCTTTAGCCACTCAACTCCTAGCTGGTTGGTTGTCCATCTGTTGTCGCTAACTGCAATTGCCCAGTTGCGTAGGATTGATGCTTCCTCATACCAAGCAGAGAGGTGGTACTGGCCAGTCAAGATCAGGAACGGCGGGATAGACTAGCCAGCAGCGTTGATTGCAGCAACCAGCGTTGCCCACTCGCGATTGCCTGGCTGGATAGACTTTGGCCTGCCTCTCCTCTCTGACGCTGTTACAACAAGCTGCGTTGTAATCTTGCCTAGCATAAAGCCAGCCTCGTCAAAGTTGTAGACGTCCTCATCGCAGATGCCGTACTTGGCTTTTGTCTGCTCTACAAGCTTAAACCAGCTCCTGATTAGTACAGGATCCTTGCATAGAGCTCTCTGCCTATCGTACGCTCGATTGAAACGCGTCTTAAGACTGTCTGTACGCTTGACAAAGTTGGCTGGTTACTTCTGCCCAACCTAGCCTGCGCTGCGCGCAGCCAGCAGTTTATCAGCTATCTGGCGTATAGCTGCGTACGTAGGCGCAAATCCGCGTGCGTCTAGATCAAGTATATAGCAGACTATCACCTCCTCTTCTAGCTGAGTGAGCTTCTTTGAGTTGGGCTGGCAATCGCGTTGGGCGAGCTTCCCAGCGCGTCAGTCATTGAGTGTGGATTTTGGAACGTTATAGACTGCTGCAGCACGCCTAGAGCTACTTAGCTAGTGCCCATCAAGAGAAGTAGAGGCAAGAAGAATATCAGCTTAATTGTAAGATAATAGAGCACGTTGTGGTAGAGCCATAGCGATAGGTAGCTTCAAAGCTGCGCAAACTTGGTGGGGTGGCCGACTCGCTTGCCTGGCCGACTCGCTTATCCGTTACGTTAGCATATAGGAGATTGAATGTCAATATCATGCATGCATGCTACTGTTACTGTTACTATCACTACTCTACTCTACCTTGATTCTGCTAGCTTAGTTGTTGTTCTTATTCTAGTTATAGTTCTAGTTCTAACTCTAGTTCTAGCTGTCTAGCTGTCTAGTTGTCTAGTTGCAGACAACTTGCACTAACGTATGTTATAAGCGAGTGACGCGTACAAGCGAGCGACGCACCCCACCAACTTTGCGCACCTCTACACGCGTATATCTCAACCACCTTATAAGACAATATATAGATACTAATAGAGTAGATTAAGCAGTATCTAAAGTATCTTTCTTACACGTACGAGAGTTATGTCCAGTCTCTCTGCACTTCTTACAGCGCGCAAGAGCCTGGCGGCTCACGCCTGATTGCTCTCCTCCTTGACGCTGCTCACGAGCAATCTGCTGATTAGCCTCACCTTGAACAAGTAGATCCTCTCCAGCTCCCTTTGTTAAGACCCTACGCTGCTGTATACGCTTTTTTTTACGCTGTTTACGCGCTGACGCTGCCTTATTAGCCTTCTCAAGGCTAGCAATTCGATCGCGCATCAACTCAGCTAAGAGCATCATCACCTCAGCGCTCTTCTTAAGCTAATCAATTGCTTCAATAATAGAAGCAGGCGATAAGCTCTTATGTCAGCGCACGCGCTCACGTATTAGGGTTGATTGAGCCTCAAGTTCGCGTATGTTGCTTGGCGTACGCGCCTCCCAGAGCGCCTCTGGTAGGGCAGCTAGAGTAGGCGTACGCAGCTGCACGTCAAGCTTTGATAGAACAGTATCTGGCTAGAGAGGTACAAGGCCTGCGCCTTGAAAGGCTGAGCAGATATTAGCTGAGGTGAACGATTAATCGTACGCTGCCTTAAAGGCTAGCAGGAACTCAAGCTTAGTGATATGATTGATGTGGTGGCGGATGAGGCTCTTAACCTCACGGCTATACGCGCGCTTCAACAGCGAGAAGCAGCCAACGTCAAGCGGCTGTAGCAGGTGGGATGAGTAAGGCGGCATGCAGAGCGTGTAGATATTGTTCTCCTTACAGAGCTCTTGAAACTCAAGAGAGTGGTGGCTCTTGTGGCTGTCAAGGACAAGCAGGCGACGCGCACCAAAGATGCGAGTCTTTGTATAAGCATTAAAGTGCTTTAGCCACTCTACTCCTAGCTTGTTGTTTGTCCAGCCATTGTCGCTAACTGTGATTACCTAGTTGCGTAGTATCTCTGCTTCCTCGTACTAAGCAGATAGATGATACTGGCCAGCGAAGATGATGAACGGCGGGACTGACCAGCCAGCAGCGTTGATAGCAGCGATTGCCGTCACCCATTCACGGTCGCCAGGCTGGATGCTCTTTGGCCTGCCTCTCCTCTCTGATCCTGTTACAACAAGCTGAGTCGTGATCTTGCCCATCATA